>JACAXG010000118.1:1326359-1751587 GCA_018881555.1 Amblyornis subalaris | reverse complement strand
AGCGCTGTGACATGCAGGAGGCAGATTCACCTCCTGCCTTTTCATCCCACCAGCTCTCTAAGCCATTCCCAAAAATCTGAAGGAAGCAGCAAAATCCCTGACTTGGTTATTGCTTTCTTTTTAAATCCCCATCCTTGTTCCTCAGCACAACACATCCTATCCGGTCTGTCCACTCCCCAGGCACTCATCAGGTGACAGCAGGAATTCAGTGGCAATGCAGGAATTCCAGGGCGACACCCAGGGAAGCATCACTGAACTACGACCAAGGACTGTAGGGCTGCCATGGGAAAAGCCCAACAGGAATTACTCGAGGCATTGAAAACACAGCATTGAATAAAAGGGCTCCAGCACTTACCCGGCCAGTGCTCCATAAGAGCATTAAAAAAGAGATGGGAAGTGTTGGTTAAATTCCCCTCTGAGATCTGCAGAGCTGCTTGATTTCCAGTGCCTGCTTTTGCCAGCTCTTTTGGGCCAGCAGCATCCCAGCCATCAACTCCAACCACCCAGAAAACAGCCAGGAAAAAGACTCGTACCTCCTTTCAATTTTATTTGTCTTGCAGACTCTGTACAGCACATTCCCAAGAGGAGCAGCAAGTGTTTTCCTCTTGGCTTAACTCCCCAGAGCCAGGCCCAGCAAAGCCTGGAGATAAACAGCCTTTTATATGTGGGGATCAGCTCACAGGTGCTGCTGGTGCCACTCAGCTCACACCAGGGCTTCCAGCAGCTGCATGGAATCCATAATCCATTTCCCCAGGGTTTAATCCTGGACCCTGGAGAAGTAGGTGCCCAAAACAATGTCCCTTGGTGTCTCAGGGCCGTGCTCCTTGCCTGGGTGCTGGGATGAGTCTTCCCCACACTTTAGCACAGCCAATGGCATTRCKTGGGCCACCAACACCTCCCCAGGGACCAGCACTACCGGGGTGGTCATCGATCCCTGTGTCCAGCCAGGCTGGAATCACTGTCCCACTGATGGAGTTGCAGGAAATGATGCAGATCCCTGGGGTGGCCTCTGCTTGTACCATGCAAGGTTTGAGCTGAGAAAGAAGGTTTTCAGTCTCAGCAGGGCTTGACACAGCCCCAGAGACACCCCCAAGTCCCAGCTGCAGCAGCAGACTGCGAGCTCCAGCTTCCAGGCTGGGACGGTGACACYGGGCAGGAACAAAGGGCTGGTCCTCGGTGCAAACCAGTTCCCCCAGTAGCAGCTCCCACACTCACCAGTTCGAGCTCCTCCTCTCTCTGGCAAAGCCAGTGCCAGGCTGGAGGGGTCTGTCCTGCTGGCAGAGGCCTGGGGACAGGAAACCAGCCGGTGCCTGTGCCGGGAGAACGGAGCCTGGCGGCAGGAGGGGTCACCGGCGCCCCCGAAGCCGCTCCCAGCTCTCTCCCGCCGGCTGTCGGGACGGGAGCCACTCCGGAGGAACCCCGGGAACCGGACTGGGCTCGGTTCGGCCGCAGCAGGGACACGCGGCGGCGGCGGCAGCAGCTCTATCCTGGCCCCTCGGCTGCCCGGAACCGGACCCCGAGCCCGGCAGAGCCCTGGGAGCCGGGACCGGGAGMSGGATCAGGATGGGGCCGGAGCCRCCGCCGCTCTKGCGCCCCCGCGCCCGGCCCCGATCAGCGCAGTGTCGCCGTCTGGCGGACACGGAGCGGCAGCGCAGCCCCGCCGGCCCCGGCAGCGCCGCCCGTAAGGACMTTGGCCACACGCGGACACCCTTCCGGCACCCCTTTATTCCAGCCGCCGCGTGTTTCAGCCCTCGCCCCTGGAGCCAGCCCGTGCTGCCGTCCGGGACCCGCCCGCAGGTACCGGGAACTCCTGCGGAGAGAGCGGAGCCCGTCGGCCCCAGCACCCACCCCATGCGGGGGTCCGGTCACACCGGCTCGGTCACCCCCGCTGTCCCCTGCACCTTCACGCGATGCCCGTTTCCCGCACGTCTTCGCTTCTGGAAGTTGAATCCTTGTTTAACGTCTCCATTTCTTCTGCCTTTCTCTTCCTACGCTGCTTCCGACAGTGGCTTGACGGGAGAGAAAAATTATTTTAAAAAAGAAAAAGAGGCAGAATGAGGCTTGGCAGCAATGCTTCTCCCTCTCCCTGTGCTTTCACCCTGCAGAAGATCCGTATCAGGTCACACCTGGTTTCCAGCCTCAAAGGAATGTCCCAGGCACCTCCCAGCACCCACAGGGACATGTCCCACCAGCCTGGGGCAGCCCAGATTCAACCTGCCTGGAGCCAGTGGAGCTGGGCAGGATTTGCTCACAGTCTAGTACTTCACCTTCCCCGTTTCCCTTTCCCCTTCCCTTTCCCTTCCCTCTTTGCCTTTCCCTTTCCTTTCCCTCCCTCTCCCTCCTTCCCTCCCTTCCTCCCTCACCTCTTTCATTCCCTTCCCTCCCTCCCTCCCTCCCCTCTCTCCCCTCTCTTTCCTTCCCTCCCTCCCTTCCTCCTCCCTCTTTCTTTCTCTTCCCTGTTTCCCTCCCTCTTTCTTTCCCTTCCCTCCTTCTTTCCCTTCCCTCCTTCCCTCCCCTTCCCGCCCCGTTCCCCCACGTACTGACTGCAGACGCAGATGCCGATGATGAGGATGATGAGAGTGACGATGGCAGCGATCAGGGAGATGATGACGATCTGGCCCTGGTCCCCCCGCAGGTAGAACAGATCCACCCTCTCGCAGCGAGCCCCGGTGTAGCCTCGCTCGCACCTGCCCCGCGGCACAGGGGAGGCAGAGGGGGGGTCCAAAAGCTGCCGTGGTGCCCGTGCCCCCCTCATCCTGCTGTCCCAGGGAGGATGGGCACAGCATCCCACCCCGTGCCGTCGTCTCCCCACCGGTGGTGACTTACACACAAGCCGGCGCCTGCTCGGCCACGAGGAAGCGGCACCTCCCTTTGACACAGTAGTGCTGGTACTCCTCCGGGCACCGGGAGAAGTGGCTYTGCCGCCGCAGCTGCGTCCCGTTCCCTGGGGGTGACAAGGACAAGAGTTCCCCCAGAGGCGTGACAGTTCTGCCCAGAGGCAGCAGCACCCCGGAGCTGGTCCATCCGCACAGCAGGTCCGAGCCTGGCCGGCTGCAAACAGCTGCCAGCATGTGTGTCCTTGGCTTCCCAGCTCGGTGGATGCCACATGACTATGCCAGACAAAACACTGGCTCATCCTCCATCCCGACCTGCTCCCCCGCACCGCTCAGCTCCCATCCAAGGCCTCTGGCTCCCCCTTCTCCCAGCACCCCCTCACCTGTGCATCCCTTGGTTGTGCCGCAGGTGAGCCCCTCCGTGCCATGGCCGGCCGTGACGTTGGCGTCGGCGCCCACGCAGCTGAAGAAAGCCAAGCCTGGAACACAGCGGGGGCAGCTCGGAGGGGGAGCCCCAGCGTCCCCACCACCGCCCCCCCACAGCTCCAGGGAGGGGACTGGTTCTGCAGCTGTGCCCACGGCCCCCCTGCGCTGGCAGCATCAGCTTTTCCCCAGGGCACGGGGAAGGGAAAGCCGCTCCCTGCCTGCTGCCTCCTCCACCCACCAACGCCCCAGCGCGGAGGTYTGGGAGCCAGCGGGGTGGGTTTTGGGCCACACGGCCCAGCCAGCTGCTCCTCTGCCCAGGGAGGATGTAGGGAGGGATCTCCAGGGAGATGTGGAATCATGGAATCACAGAACAGTTTGGGCTGGAAGAGACTGTAAAAGTTCATCTCGTTCCAACGTCCTGCCGTGGACAGACACCTACTAGACCAGATTGCTCCAAGCCCCATCCAGCCTGGCCTTGGACACTTCCAGGGATGAGGCAACCACAGCTTCTCTGGGCAACCTGTACCAGGGCCTCCCCACTTTCACATGAAAAAAGTCCTTCCCAATATCTAATCTAAACCTGCCCTTTGCCATTATGAAGCCATTCCCCTTTGTCCTGTCACTCCAAGCCCTTGCGACAAGTCCCTCTGCAGTTCTCTCAGAGCCTCTTTAGGCACTGGAAGCTGCTCTAAGGTCTCCCTGGAGCCCTCGGCACAAACCGAGACAGGAAAGGGGCCGCCACACTCTCCGTGGCCACGGGATGAAACCGAGAGGCGGCTGAGCCCGGCACGTCACAGCGGCGGTAACCGGATCGCTGGCATACCAGCACTGACTCAGCACGGCCCGGCTCCCAGCCCGGCCCTCCCCAGGGATTCACCCGCCGTGGTGGCACCCAGGGAGCGGGGACAGGTCCTGCCTGACAGGGCAGGGTGCTGGGTGGCTCCCGAGGATGCCACGCCGGGGCGGAGGTGTTGCCATCCCGAGTGGGAGCACTTTGAGGCTTCCCAGAGAGGGGAGAGTTTGCACAGCTAAATCTTGGCAGCCTTGTCTCCTGTTACCTGTTTCCTCATCCGGCCCTTCAGCACCTTGGAAACAGTGGCGGGAGCTGCCCGGCCAAGCCTCCGGAGTCCCCCCCCATCCCACAGAGGGACATTCCCAGCACACACGTCCCTCCTGGCTATATATAGCCAGCACTGCACTAATGACGTGCTGTGGGTAACAGAGCTCCAAGAGAGCCCAGCGGGGAGGAAACGGAGCCCACCGCCCCACCCGGCCCAGCAGCAGAGTGGGAGCTGCCTGGCGGGAGCCAGGGATGAGCCATGGGGCGGCTGCCCACCGGGATCCAGCTGCGGGCGGCGTGGGCACGCGGCAGGGCAGGGAGGGAGGCTGACTTCACTCCCGGTGACCGAGTTCACAGCTCGACATGGAAAAGATCCCCACCAAGCTGAGATCCCCACCCTTATTGCAACCAGATGTGGAGTTCTGGCATACTCTGGGCTGGCAGCCCCTTGGCAGGACCGCCCTGGTGGCAGCGCCGGCTCCAGAGGGAGKGGGGCTGTGCCCCCCACAGCCGGATCCCAGCGCCCAGGAGCTGCAGGTGCAAACACCCTCATCTCTTTGATGCATGGAGAGACTGGCTGCACTATCTAGGGCTGCACCCTTTCCTGAGCAGCCAGAGATAACCCAGGAAAGTATCCCAAACACTGGACTGTTTTGCTGGTAACACCCCCATGCTCTCCCAGGAAAGGCCAAACTGCAGGAGAGCAACCACCCAGGACATTGCCTTAGCCCGATGAGGCACCCCAGCCCCCAAACAGGTCGGCCACCCTTGGTTTCCTCCCGCCAGCACAGGTTTGGCAGGTTTTGCCAAGCGCTGTCACCAGCTCTGCCAAAGGGCCAAACCCAAACTGCTCCCTGCGGAGAGGAAAGCTCCCCCGAAATCCTGGTGCTGGCACTCTCTGCCAGGGAGGGTGTCAGCTGTCCAGCCCTGTCTGTGGTTATTTCCTGCCAGCCATGAGCAGACACCTGTCTGCAGCTTCCTGCTTCCCAAAAACTTAGGAGCTAACATGGCAATGCTCACACACTTGTTGAATAGGTACTGGCCCCCTTGTTCCTGGAATCCCCCATTCCCAGCACTGCCGAGGATGGCAGTGGCTATTCGGGCACCTGCGAGCACTGTCCCATCAACAAGTGGTTGAAAAGCATCCCGGTCCTGCTCCAGGATCCACCATGGACATCCCGGCCCCGCTCCAGGATCCACCCTGGACATCCCGGCCCCGTGCTGGCCCCAAGTGATTCAGGGATTCAGAGGTGAGGGGAGCACTGGAACGGAAGGGTGGGGAGTTCCGGGATGGGACATGGGGGCACATGGGGGAGCCCATGGACAGGACTGGGTAAACACCAGGCTGGGCACAGAGGAAGGGCTGGGATGGGATTGTCCCGGGGGACACAGGGTGTCACTGGGATGGGACTGGGGAGACACCAGGGTGAGCACCGGGATGGGACAGGGCCAGCATAGGGATGGGGTGTGACAGGGGGGGATACAGGGGTTCAGCAGAATGGCATCGGGGGAGCAGCAGGATGGGATGGGGGAGCACCAGGACAGGCACGGGGGAGCACCGGGATGGGACCGGGAGACAAGTGGAGGATCATCAGCGTGGGAGCGAGAAGCAGAGGGATGGAACTGGGGCAGCACCGGCACCAGAGAGAGGACGGAGCCGGGACAGGGGGTGACACCGGGCTGGGACAGTGGAGGTGACACCGTGCAGGGGCGGGGGTACCGTGCAGGTGCGGGAGGCACCGGGCCGGGACAGGGAGGAAAGCCCTGCCGGCCCTTGGGTATCCCGGGACGGGGCCGTGGCGGGGCAGGGGGACCCCCGTGCTTACCGGAGGCGAGGGCCAGGCAGAGCAGCAGGGTACCGGGGCCGCCGCCCGGGGCCGGGGCCGCCGCCGCCGCCTCCATGCGCGCCGCCGCCGCCTGCCCGGTGCCCGGTGCCCGGCGGCTGCGGCGGGGCGGGACGGGGGCGGCCGCTCTGGCACCACCGCCCTCCTCCTCCTCCGCCTCCTCCTCCTCCTTTTCCAGCTGCGCGGCTCCCACCCCGCCGGAGGTCTGACGGTGCCCCCCCCTGCGCGTCCCCTCCCGTGCGTCCCACCCACGCGTGTCCCACCTCGCACCAGCCACGCCTGGCCCCGTCCTGCCAGGAGGCGTCAAGCAGATGCCTCAGCCCAGATCCCTGGGGATTTGGGAAGCGAGAGGAATCCCCTATCCCGCCATCCCGGATTCCAAGCAGGGCTCCGGGGATCCCCTCTCCACAAGGACAGAGTGCGTGCGCCCAAGTCCAGCTTCAGCTCCCCAAGGCCATTATCCCTGGCTAGCTTGTTATGGAAAGGTAGATTTATTCATAGCGAGTGGCTATAAAACACCCTCCCAAAGGCCTTGGCAGGGAATGACGGCAGCTCTAAATGACTCTGCATGCTGGCCTTGGGGTGTGCTTTTTGCTTTGGGGTGTATTTTTTGCCCCGGGGTGTTTGGGAGGATGTTTCTGGTCCCCYGAGTGACATCTTGAGGAACAGAAGAGACCCAGAGGGGTGAAGCTGCCCCCCAGGATGCTGGCACGTCCCCTCCTGCCATCTGGGGTTGCCGAGTAGGGATGCTCTGCCWTGGGCTGGTGCTGTCCTGGCTCCAAGCAAAGCGAAAGAGGCCGAGAGGGGCGCGGGCAGGGAGGGGTGGTGGAGCTGCTCCCGGCTCCGTGTCGTTACAGGCGCGAATTGAGGTGGAAATGAAAGACTGGAAAGAACGGGTGACCTCAAACCGCAAGCTGGCAGCTATTAATGCGAGTGCTGGCAGCCACCCAGCCATGCCATTTGGCTGCTGGCCAGGGGGTGAGCAAGCTCCCTTAGCCCTGGCCAGCCGAAAATTCCTGCTGCAAGCTCCGGCACACCGGTACCGCCGGCCCCTCGGCTCACAGCCACCCCAGCTGCCTGCCAGCAGCCCCCCAAAAGCAGGAAGGGTGTGATAAACTGTCAGAGAAACACTGCAAAGCACTGGTGGGGGCTCGGGCAAGAGTGGTGAAAGTGGCAGCTGGCACCTGAAGGTGGCACAGGGCCACCCAAGAGGAGCTGGCTTCATCCCGGTGGAGCGGGCAAGGGCAGGGAGCAGGCAGCAAAACATTCACCAAAGGAAAACTGTTTCCCTCCGGCATCCTTCATGTCTGGATAAAACTGATGGGAAAAAGCATTTTAAGGAGATTTTAAAAGGGCTGGAGCCTCAGGGGAGATGTCACCAGAGGCAATGTTTTACAGCTTCCAGGAGCAGTGGGAAAGCCCCGGCAGAATTTATCCCCAAAAAGGGACCTCTCGCTGGCCGTGTGTCCTCTGCTCTACTGAGGTGACCAGGCAAAGGTGACCATGCTGAGAGGACCAGAGAGAGGTGACCAGCAGATGGCAGCTGGAGCCCAAGGCTGGTGACCCTCAGGGGTGTTTCAGGCTTCCCAAAGCCCAGCCCTTGGCACAACACCCAGCCCAGGCACGGCGTTTGCACCCAAGGTCACAGTCAGGAGCAGCGGCTGTGCCCAGCCCTGCCCCTCCCCTCCAAAACCTCCTGCGCATGGAAGCCTGCAGCACCATCCAAAAAAAAAAGATGGGGGACGGGAAGAGTCCCAGGAGATAATCACGCTGTTCCCACGGCACCAAACAGCAATAACAGCATTATTTTTCCTCCTCCCAAGCAGAGGAAAGGTTTCAAGGAGAGCTGAGATGCTGATATCGCCTGACACCCGTCCGCCTCAGGAATGCCAGCTGAGTTGGATTTTGTGTCCTGCTGTTTTAGGCCCAGCGCCAGGATCCATCCTGAGAAAACGCCACACAATGCAACAGAATAGAGGGCTGAGTAACCCCAGTTAAAGATAGCTTGGCCACAGCCTGGGATCCGTGACATCCTTTTCCAGAGCGAGCACGCAACAGCCTGGAGAGGATGAGTTCAGCCTGAAAACATTTCACCCGCAGCACAGCTCTTTCTGGAAGKAAAGAGGTGAAAAACCAGCCTTCATACATCCTGCTGTGCCACAGGTGTTTCCTGACTGGGTCCTTTGGGCACTGGGAGCTGCATTTTGGGAGCTGTTTATGTCGTGGAAAGGCAGGATCCTGACTCCGGCCTGGCTCTGGCCTGGCTCCCCTTGATGCATGTACCTGGGGTGTGTCCAGGGAAGTCCAGAATCATGGAATCACAGAGCAGTTTGGGTTGGAAGGGACCTCAAGGCTCATCCACTTCCACTCCTCTGCCACGGGCGGGGACACCTTCGACTAGGACCGGGTTACTCTAAGATCCGTGGCTTGGAGCGCTTGGGACAATTCCAGGCTTGGGGCAGCCACAGCTTCTCTGGGCAGCCTGTGCCAGGACCCCACCATTATATTCAGGCAGGAGCTGGCATGGCCCTGAGGATGAAGAGGGACAAGTGGCAGTGCCACAGGACTCCCCAAGCGGGTGTCACTGGCTGGTACAAGAGCACCCCATGCCCAGTCCTCAGTGTGTGCTGCCCACCGACAGCGTGTGGCACTCAGCATCCAATCCCGGTGCCTCATTCCAGGGCGGGCGGACTGGTCCCACCACTCAGCCCAGTGCCTGCACCCGGTGTGGTCTGCCTGGCGCCCCACGGTCGGTCCCCGGTACCCACCGGTGATGCTGCCTGGCACCCAGCGCCCCGTGCCCTGCATCCCCCGCGCGGTGCCCGCATCCCCGGCGGCGCCGGTCCCGCATCCCCGCCGCGGTGCCCGGGGCCGGCAGGTGCCGCTGTGGGCCGGGCGCGGGCGGGGGGCGGCGGCGGGGGCCGGGCCGGGGCGGTGGCGGGGCCGGGGCCGGGGCCGGGCGGTGCGTCCCTCCCGCCGCGGCTGCCAGCGCCGCCGGCACCATGGGCTGCTGCTGCCGCCTGCTCTTCTTCGCCTTCCTCCTTCTCCCGGCAGGTAAGCGCCCGCCGCCGCACCGGGACGGGCAGGGGGGGACACACCGGGGATCCTCCGGTGTCGCGCTGGGAGCGATGCGGTGCGGACGGGGAAGGAGGCAGCCCCGCTTTTGCCGGGGACAGCCCGGCTCATTCCCGGCAGGATGCCCGGAGAAGGGCTCCGCAGAGCCAGCCCCCACCACGGGTCCCATTCACCCCCGCCGTGAGGGGGGTCACCGCCAATGACGCCGGTGGGGTCGGGCAAGAGGTGTTTCACCCTTCTTTTCCTCACCCCTTGCCCCTCAGACGGGTCCCCAGCCGAGTCCCCGGCTGCCCTGAAGGACAACTTCATGGGACCACCAGCTTCTCCTCACGGGCACCCCCTGCCCGGGCTGGAGTCACCCCCAGCCCCGCATCCCCCTTCCCACCAGGGTCGC
This sequence comes from Amblyornis subalaris, assembly GCA_018881555.1. Taxonomy (NCBI): domain Eukaryota; kingdom Metazoa; phylum Chordata; class Aves; order Passeriformes; family Ptilonorhynchidae; genus Amblyornis; species Amblyornis subalaris. The sequence continues at coordinate 1,741,954 of JACAXG010000118.1, read as the reverse complement.
TGCTTTGAAGGAGCTTTCATGGCTCTCCCTGGCCTGGAGCGGAGGTTCTCACACCCCCAGCCCCTGGCGCTTCCCYCYCCCCCCAGCTCCAGGCATCTCCCCYCGGCAGCACCAGCCTCCCCACCCCACAGAAACACCCGATTTGACATCTTCCCCGCACTGAGACAGTCAGAGGAGACAGTTCTGTCCCCGGCTGATGCGGCGGCGGGCGCGGGTCACCCCTCCACCCGCCCAGGCTGGGCTTTTAATAAACACGAGGAGCTGCTCGCTCAGAAACATGGAAAACACACTTGCGTAACCGGGGACGCGCGCGAGGAGAAATCCATCGGGCCGAGCTGTCATTGTCACATCGCTGCCGGCAGAGCACGGCGGGGACGCGGCCGGGCCGGGCTGAGCTCCCCCGGACAGCCCCCGGGCAGCGCCGCCTCCCCACGCCAGCGGCCGGGCAGGTCGCGGCTGCGCGACCCCAAACCATCACCCCCGACCGCGTCGGCTTGTGGGAGATCTTCCCCGGATAAGCGACCCCGGTGGTGCGAGGGGAGGGACAGCTGGAGGAATGCTTCTCTCTGAAAAGGGGGAATTCGCCGACAAGCTCCTGTTTCCGTGCTTTCCAAGCAAATGCGTTTGGGAGGGATGGGGATGAACATTTTGCTCCACAGGGATGCCGGGGATGCTGTTCTCCTCCTTCACGGGCTCCTGCCTGGCCCAAATGTGCCCCAAAAGCAGCCAGTCTCTGCTGGGAGTCAACCTTAGGGGTTGGGAGGCGGGTTTTTCCCAGCACCCGGGCCAAACCCGAAGCTGTTCCCACGACCATCCCTCTCCAAAGCACCAACGCCAGCGAGGCTTGGCAGAAGAAACAGAAAAGATTTCCCTGGACTATGGTCCCATGGCTCTCAGGCTGCTCCCAAACAGCCCTGGAGCATCTTTCAGATGCTTTCTACCACTTTTTTTGTCCCCATAGAAATAATTCTTAAATATATCTGTATCTATATCTATATCTATATCTATATCTATATCTATATCTATATCTATATCTATATCTACATCTACATCTACATCTACATCTACATCTACATCTACATCTACATCTACATCTACATCTACATCTATATCTATATCTATATCTATATCTATATCTATATCTATATAACTTGTGAGGAAACACAAAGCACGATTTAAATATGCTCCAAGCTCATTCTTCAGGACTAAATGACAACGAGGACGTCACTGGGCAGGAGTCAAGTAAGTCTGGGCTTTGCCTGGCCATGTAATGAAATAACAGCGTCTCTCACAAGGAAGTTTTCATCCTGTTATTACTCCTTACTCTGGATGTAAATTGAAACCTGCTTTGCTTTCCTGAYGTGATGCCCAGCCCCGAGCCCGCTCTCCCCTTCAGCAGTTCACCCTGTGCCCCAGATGAGACATTTTTAAGTACCTTTAAGAAGCAGCTCTGGGCYTTAAAGGTTTTGAGTGCTTCTTCATGGAGACTCTGGGGTGGAAAAGCTGCTTTTTGGGGGCCTCAGAGCCTCATGGGCGGTTTTAAGCTGCCATCGAGGAGGCAAATCTTTAAGCACTCCTGGCTCTGCTGCCCCATGAGCTGAAGGACAGGGGAGAGGGGTAGTTAATTATTCCCTCTCTCCCAGCCCAAATCTAATACCAGAGGATGCTCTAAAATTCCTCTGCCGAACCCAGTTGCTTCCCCCCCTGGGAGGGGCTGGAATGGGGCTGATGCATGTTGAAAGCTGCTCCTAGAAGCAGTAATTAGCAGGCAGCCAGGAAAATTATGGAGCTGGGGAGTTGTCACTTGGGCAGAGYGGCTGCTTGCAAAACTCCTGGCTGGCTCCAGAGCCATATCCAAGGTATGTTCCCAGGAAAAAGTGTTGTAAGGTGTCCCAAGAAGCCTGGTCCATCTGCCAGCCTCCCAGCCCAAAGAGCCAACGAACAGCATCCCCTCCCACGGTGTAACATCCAAGGAATAAGCACAGCATAACACCTGTTTRCGTGTTTCAAGAATACCCTATGCAACACTTGATGTATTTCTTATTTAAACAAGCAAAACAGCATTTTAGAAAGAACTGGTGCTGTCAGCTACTGCTTTCCACCCCAGGTCCTCATCAGATACCTCTGGCAGTACAGGCTGCACATCCGGGGAGGTGGATGCTGATGGGCTGGCTCAGCAGCAGCCTCATCCTCAAGGAGGGACATCCCCGGGGTGCCCTGGCCAGCTGGGCCAGAGGCTGGGGGTGGTGAGGGACGCATGGACACAGCACATGGCTTTCTATTGTGTAGCTGTTTCTCTTAGCTACAGAGAGCTTCAGAGCAATTAGACCTAAACCACTTAACGACCATGCAGCAGAATAAAAYTAATCATGCAGGAAGCCGGCTCGGCTCGCCAGTAAATCAGAGCAACTGCAGATTCATTGGATCTGACAGCCTTGGCTTCTTCACACGGGCAGCAAATAGCTTTGCCTTTTACCTGTTGGTGTCTCTGGCCCCTGGTTTTCTCCCTTGGTTTCTTCCTCCTCTCAGAAATGGTTTCATACCATCACCGACAGCCCCTGGCACTAAAAACCAGGGGTGATAGAGCAGGAAGCAGTGGAGCAGCACATCACCCAGGGGTGCTGCTGCTAACATTGGGGGTCCCCAGCGTGCACATGCAGTGCTGGAGCTTTGCTGCACACCTCAAGCCAGAGAAACCCCCAGGAGTTACTATTTCCCATTACTAACCCAGCTGGGTGTTCCGTCTGCGACGGCATGGAAAGCTTGGTGGGTGTGAGACAGAGCTTAGAGCCTGCAGTGCTGCTCCCGGACCTCCCTATCATCTGTGTTTCTTGGGGATAACCAGGCAGAAAGTCCACAACAGTGCCCTAGAAGAAGAAAGACACAAGTTAAAGGCCCAAAACATCCACCACATCCTCTGTATTCCTTCCCCCACACCAGTACAGAGCTCAGTCACACCCCCGTGCACTGCAGATGGGGCCTCCAGCCAGTGAGAAATGAACATTCCCAAATCCCAAACTGCATGGTGACAGGGAAGGTGAAGCAGTGCAGGGCTGAACAGCTGGAAAAACTCGYTGAACCCAAAGCAAAAACCAGTTTGGTTTAGTCCCAGCCACCACAAGGAGAGCTTTTGCCATCCACAGCCAGATGCTGCTGGTTTCATAGCAAAGAAATACAATGAAAGTTATACCTGAGCATAAACAAGGGGGAGGGGAGCAACAAAACAACCAGCACGARTTATGGGAATCCGCAGCCACAGAAACCAAAGCCAAGCCAACGAGGTCATGAGCAGGAAATCCTTACTTATATTTAAATGTAGATTGTTTTATTGCTCTGCATCGCTTAACCTGGTTATAAACCAATGCACACTCAGGGGACCCAGGGCTGCTCTGTCATCAGCATTTGGTGAGGACCAGCATAATACACGACCTGCAAAAGGTCRTTTTTTGCTCACTCTTGTGATTAAAGAGTGAGGTTACTGTAGAGTTTTGCTTTAAAGAGTAGTGTGATGCTTAGGTATGGTCTCGATTATATGTGGTTTTTTGGCGTTTGCCCCAAAACCAGCTGCTGAACTGGCACAGAAAGCGGCACCCAACCYGACTGCACAAGCACAGCGTGGTGTGTGCGTTCAGCAGCTCTCTTTCTTTTTSTCCTGTTGTTGTATTTCTTGTTCAGAACAGGTGGCTGGATCCCTTGTGTGAGTACAGTCAGGATCCGCTGCTGGCAGGCAGAATAAATAATATCCATGTTATGGAAACTTTCATTATCCCTTTGGCCTTGGCTGCTAGGAGAGCATCCCTGGCTGCAGCTGGGGCTTGGGTGCCTTAGTTAATTTGGGCTGAGAGCAAGCGTGTGGGATAGGTCATGTGGATCTCCTGGTGGCTGTGTCATGGTGATGAGTTCTGAAGTGAAGCTTGATAAAAGCTCTATCTCTGCCTTATCAGTGGATGTTTGTTTGCTGCAGCGTGGCTGCTCCATCTGATGTCATTCACTCAGGCTGGAGACGTTCTCTGGTGGCTTTTATGCTGCGTTTCAGCTGGCAGAGCAATTTAGGATTTGCTGCAATGGCTTTTGGAGCGCCTGGGAAATGCGTTGCTGGAGAGGCTGCCAGCCCAGGTCAGGCAACTCTTTCCCAAGTGGAGCATGAGCATGGCTCAGCTCCTGCAAGGGCAAGACCTACCTCTCTGTGTGGCTTCCAGGAGCCAGGAGAGCAGCATGGCAATAGGAAAGAGAGAGAATTCATCAGGCTCATTCCATAGGTTGGCAGGTGATTGGGGTCAATATTCCCCAAGGGCAGGATATTTGAATGACAGGGCTTTGAGTTTTTCTCCCCTTGGCTGTTTTCTGTATTCCTAGTGAAGAAAAACTAGAAAAGGGGGTTTCCAAAGCTCCTGTGGAGCTCCGAAGTGTGACACTGATGCTTTCCTAGGCTGTTACCTTTCGCTGGCAGTCCCCTGCCTCGGCTCTGCCCTGGATTCCAGCAGGGTGGTCAACTGCCTTAAGTGAATTAGGTGCTCAAATTCCTCAGGGCTGAGCTATGGTCGGCATCTTCTGGATGCTAACATCCCTCAGTCCCTCTGACAGCCCCCAACTGAGGTGTTTTTAGCCTTTCACATCGTGTGGTCCTAAATGAAGTTTTGTAGTTGTTTATTCTGTCCCTTATTCCACTGCACTGCTCTGCTTCCTGCTCCCAGCAGCAGCTCCTACAGACCAGGTGTTGGGGAAACAAAGAAACAATCTCCTTGGCTTTCCTTTTCCCTTTGTTTTTCCCTTTCAAATGTGTTGGTAGAGGACAAACTGGGCCTCACCCATTTATGGGACAGGTGGTCCATGAGCTGGATGCAGTGATATGGGGACATGTGGAGCACCAGCCGAGGGGGCCCTCAACCAGATCCTTTTTGACCCTTAATCCTAACTCTGCTGAGAAGCAGCCTGCGTTTGCTCTAGGAGCATGGCTGGGATTTCCTGGGGTTATCTCCTCTGCGTGAGAGCCCAAGGGCAGTTGTTGGGTCCCAGATCACCTATGGAGCTGATGGCTTGGAGGAAGAAGAGGATGGCACAGCGCTGGCACAGGCAGGGATTGCTGGTAGGGAGAGACAGGGAAAGCCAGGGCTGAGCTGAGCAGTGCCTTCGGTCGTGCTCGCTCTCCTGGGAAGAGTCCCTGTGACTTGTGACCTCCTTGGCCAGGAGTGCTCAGCCAGCAGCCAAGGATTGTTCCTGCCTCCAGTTCTGGCTCACCCTCTGAATTTATACCCCTCAGATATCATCGGAAAGTTCCTGACTCATCCAGGCTAGCAGCACTGCCAGCTTCCCGAGCTCCCTATTGGTTTGCCTCCAAAGTTCAGGCAGATCATGGGAGCTCTGCTGACCCCAAGCACTTTGGGACATCAGGGTGGCCTTGTGGAGAGGTGGAAACCTGCCTGTGCCCTGGAGAGAGTGGGAGCACCTACGTTTACAGAGGTGACAAACTTCCAAGGTGCTCCCAGCCCTGTGAGGATCCTGCTGTGCTCCATGGGCATGTTGGTCTGCAGAGGCAGTCTGGTGCCTGTTGGAGAAGTCTGAAAAGTCCAGGTGTGTTGGGGCAAGGATTAATGAAATATAGATGGATTCTGAACCTTGATCTGAAGGATGCTTGGTGGCCAGATGGCTTATTCAGTAACCAGATTCCAGCTTGACATTCCTCTCCTCTCCCCTATCCTAAAGTTTATGTCCTCAGCCTGAGGTGGGTGAAAGCTCAGAGGCATCTCCAAGTGCTAGTCCTTGAGAGAGAAGAGCAGCCATGGCCCCAGTCCCATCTCCAAGACCCCTTTTTCTTGGGAAATGGGGTTCTTCACATGGGTGTCCACAGCACCAATAAAGAAATTTTGTCTGGATTAATGAGTCCCTGCTCACCAGTGCCACATCCCATTGTTTCTACACACAGACACTGAATGTTTCTGTCCTTCACGCTCATAATTAGTTCATAGCAGCTGGAGTGAGTTCTTGCTCTTCCCAGTGCCGGGCTTGGGATGCTCTGGGGGTGTAAATAAATGAATGCATGGAATAAAAACGCCTCCTGATGTCACGCAGTGTTGGCACACTCTTCTTTCATCCCAGCCACACTGAGAGAGCCAGTGCTGGACCAGTGGTGAGTTCAGCCCCAGAAAAGGGGGGAAAAAAGCCCCAGCATTCAGCCGGTGGGGACAGAGGGAGAAATGACTCATCTTCATGCTAAGAAATGGAGACAAATGAATGAATGCACAAGGAAATGGGGGGAGAGGAGAAAGAGGCGTCTTGTGTTATCATTCCCAGCTGCACAGTGGCTGCTGTGAGGAGGAGCTTCTTCCCTGCTCCTGGGAGGAGGTCCTGGGAAGATGGAGGGGGTGACTGGGGATGCGGGTATCCCAAACTTGGGGGAAAATGAGTCTGATTTATGCCAGGGCAACTGGTCTGGTATAAACCTCATCTCTGGGTACACAGCTATATTGCCCATCTCTTTATTTTAGATGGCTCTCAGCATTTTAAAAACTTATTTCCAGCTTAGTTCCCAAAGCCTCCAGTGCTCTCCCAAACTCCAGCTTGCCCCACGGATTGCCTTGTTATGAACATTTCTTTGTCTCACTCCTAGGACTGGGCGATGACTCTCCGGAATCGCTCCTCAGCCCCATCAGCCCCCCATTCCTCTGGGGAGGGGTCCCAGTGAAACCAGACTTYAGGGATGCAGATGTCCCCACGCCAGCTCCAGGCCAGCCCTCACTGCCCTTGTCCACGGGACYTGCCGGAGATGGGACGTCCCCCAAGCCAGTGGAGGGGGATGGCCACAATGCCACCACCCCCGTGGCCGCACTGTCCCCTGCTCCCGTCTCCGTCGCCGTGAGCTCCGTGGCCACAACAGACGGTCCCTCCGCAGCCTCCAGCCCCAGCTCGGTGCCACCCACCTCGGAGACAGCCCYAGCTCCTCGGACAGCAAACACTGCCAGCTTGGCAAGAAGCACGATGGATTTGGGGGCAGCTTCCAGCCCCACGGGCACAGCTCCGTCATCACCCTCCGCTTCTCTTCCCGCCAGTGATCCCTACTCGCCCCCTGGGATGGGCTTGTCCCCCACGCCTGTCCTCGTGAGCCCTGGCACTACCCAGCCACCGCTGCTGACCAAGGATGCCCCTTCCCTGGGGACGCTGGCCGTGGCATCGAGCCTGGCCGTGGAGCCAACATCCCCCCCGGTGACTGTGATGAGCCCCACCCCAGCCGAGGCCACCGCCTCCGAGAAAACCACCGGAGTCACCATGGAGCAGGTCCCGCGTGCCCTGAGTGCAGGTGAGCACCCCATAGGCACGTACAGGTATAATGTCAGCCTCAGGGTGCTCACATAGGAGGGGCACACCCCCCCACCAGATTGGAAGGGAAGAGGTGGCCAGCTTCCTGAGAGCATCATTCAGCCAAATTCCTGGAGGAGCCTGTGTCGTCTGATCCACCAGCAGAGACCGGGGGCTGTAGATAACAAATCTCGGTTGCCTGGAGATGTGAATAAAATCCTTAGTTCTAAATTTGACTTGAAACACTTAAGGATGAGAGGAAGCAAGTGGCTGGATGGTGGGTGCAGCCTGAGTTAGGATGATGTAAGTTTTAATTCTCTCTCCCTTGAGAACTCAGGAAGCTCGCATGAGCTTTTCCCTGTCCCCTCCTGCAAACACAGGCAGCTTAAAAGTGCTCCATTTGGCTGGAAAAGAGGAGATCTGGAGCATTTTCTAGCCTTGGCTCAGCACTAAATGCTGCCTGGTGCTGGGAGGAGCGTCAAAGTGTGAGTCCATAGTGCCCAAGCAAAGCCCAGCTGGGTTTTATCCTAAATCTACCTGCCCTGCTTTTTATGGGAAGGAGATCATTGCGAAAACAGAGGGGCACCCAGCATCCTCTTTGGGAAGCAGTGAGGGAATATTCCCCCCTTTCAGAGATGGCTGGCATGGGTGAGTTGGGAGCAGCTGGGCTGTGRGTGGGTGCCATGGAGCTGGGACTCGGTGGGCTGAACCCTGTCCTTTCTGATGGACCATCCACAGGGAGCATCGTGGCCATAACCGTGACGGTCATCGTGGTGGTGGTGCTGGTGTTCGGGGCAGCTGCGTACCTCAAGATCAGGTAAGGCTGGTTTTGGGGTGGGTCCCCTCCCTGAGGCTCCGTGCAGCCCCTCTCCCCATCCCAAGGATGATGCAAAGCCCCAGGAAGATGCTGTGCCCAAGCGCTGCAGAGCCATGTGCAGCCTCTGGTGCCAGCACGGCTCCGTTTCCTACCGCTCCTATACTGGAAAGCAGAGTTTCAATCCCTCATTTTACAATAGCCTTGCTCAAATGCCAGAGACGCCGCTCAGCATAGTCATAACCGGTAATTATCCCTTGGGAGAGCTGCTGCCGTGGGTCTCGCTGTGACTGGGACAATAAACAGCAGCAGAGCCCAGTGCTGAGCATCCCTAATGAGGCTTTGCTGACAGCTGAGATGAGCAAAGGTCTTGTTTTAATTCCCTGCCCTGTCCAGTCTCATTCAACAAGTCCAGCCTGGGCTTATCTTCTGTCCTGGTGCTTCCTCTTAAAATACCCAAAAGCTTGATCTGGGGAGCCCTTGCATTAGTATTTCTTCAGCCCATGGCAGAATAACTAATAAATCCCCAAAGCAACAGTTTTGCTTTCCCTGGCAGGCACTCCTCCTATGGAAGGCTTTTGGATGACCACGACTACGGCTCCTGGGGCAACTACAACAACCCCCTCTACGATGATTCCTAGCAGGGATGAAGAACAAACCCCATAAGTCCTTAATTTATAAGCGCTTCTGCAGCAGAGCATCCGCTGTCGAGGAGATGCCGGGCACGGAGCCCCTGCCTCAGGCAGGACTACCACGGGTCTGGTGGATGACAGGAGCTGGAGGGCGGGTGTGCAGTGCTGACAATAAACCTGAATTTTGGCCTTTGCGTAGGAAACTGGGTCCTGGGGCACGTCAGCCACTTGTTGTGGGCGAGGGAACCCAAATTCCCCGGGAGGAAGGGCTGGGGAGGTCAAGGGAGAGGATGGAGGTTCAGCCAGTGCCGTGGCATCCTTTGAAATGCTGCTGCTCTGTGATTTGGGGGGGAGTGGGGGGCTGCTGAGCCACAGCCAGCAGCGTGCCGGGGTCTCCTGTGCTTTTACATGTCCCTTTCCCTAAAATCACTTCCCTGTGTTGCCCTGCTATGAAATCCTTTGCCTTGTCTCACCAGGAACCATGAACAGTTGTGGGGCTGCTCAGTCACTGCTCTCTTTCTTTTCCTGCAGGTGCTTCTGTGCAGAAGTTCCTGATCTAATGTTTTTTCCATTTAATTGTGGGGTTTTTGGTCCTAAAGGCAGCCTGGGAGCCCATGGGAAGATGCACTGACCATCCATTTCACACATGTGGCTGCTTGCTCCACAGCTTTGTTTTTAATCCTTAAAAAACCTGGCTGATAAAATACAGTGGAGTGTTCTTTTAATCCCCAATTTGTGTTCAGCCTTTAGTGTGGGAAGGTTGGGGGTGACTGATGGCAGGGCTGGTTTGGGAAGGGGATGTTCAGCCACTTCTCCCTCTGGCTAAATTCCCTGGCAGTGCAAAGCCAAGCCCTCAGCCTACGTGACCTTAGTAAATAAACCAGCACTAAATGGTGCTGCAAACTTTTGGGGTGTCCCAGTACAGGTGGTGCAGGCTTGGAAACAGGCTCTGCTGTTCATCCTGACTCCTAAATGGAGCGTCTCTGGAAACATCAAAGCTCGGGGTGTTTCCATGATTGCTTCCTGCTGCAGATGCATCATCTCCGGATTTCTATGAAGTGAGTGCAATAAATGCGGCCGGCACCACAACAGGCACCTGGAAAGGTCGGAGAAATGAGGGCAGCTCTGCTTCCCAAAAGGAAGTGCAATCATTCTGCATTTTCCTTTTCCTCCTGAGACTTTTTAAGCCTGTTCAGGGGTCCATCCTTTCAACTCTGCTGTCCGTTCTTCAACCTCTTTTAGCTCCAACTTGGTGAAAACAGAAAATAAACCTGTGAATGGTTGTTGCACCTTCCAACCACAGCCAGCCTGGAAAACTATTGGGGCTGGGAGCATACATGGGGCAGTGCAGGCTCTGAGGGTGCTTAGGGTGAGCAAAACTCCTTTTCACCTTTGTGGCACCCAAGAAGCAGCGAATTAGGCCCCCCTTGGCTAAGAAGAAGCATAAACGGAGTTAAAAAACCACCACCCTTCTTCTCTTGAAATAAATCGGGTGTCKTGGTGCTGCTGCTAAACCAAGTGAGGGGAAAAAAGGGAGAGGAAAAGCCATCACCTTCACCTGAAAATATATAATCCCAAGGGAATAAATTCCTTTTTCATGAAGGAGGGCAGAAATGGGGTGTCAGTTTTCCTGCTCAACCCTGTGCCTGGGTGCTCAAAATGAACGACTCTCTCTTGCCTACAATGCAAGGAAGAGGCTGTACGTATTTTTGGGGATATCGTGGGGTGAAAATAGATTCCTCTCTTCCCAGGGATCAGGCACCATCCCCAGTGCCTTTATTCTCAATGCAGCTGCCCTGTGACTTGGATAATATGGACATGGATAATGTGTTTACATCTCCAGGACTGCTTGTCAGCATGAGCCAAGGCACAGGACAGCCTAAGAAGTAACAGATGTGTTTGCCAAGTGGAAAAAGCACTTTATTTTAGGGGATAATGCCCTCAGAGGAAGGATGCTTGTGTTCCAGGCAATGGCTTCAAACACCCCTCTCACATTCCCACCTCAGACACTCTGGTTTATAGAGGGGTTTCTGTCCCACACGATTTTAGCAGGGAAAAACGGGAAAAAMACCACCAGGACATGCCATAAAAAAGGCCTCTCTTTTCCTTCTCTTTTTCAAAACCGTGAGGTTGACCCTGCTACCAGCTTGTTTCATTTGCAAAAATAGCAAATTCCCATTTTTCCCAGAGGCTCCCCCAACTCTGGCGCAGTTCCACCTCCTCCCAGCTCCCCCGCCCTCCCCCCCTTTGGCTGTGCTTCATCTCAGAGATATTTTATTTATATAGAAAAAAAAATAGTTCGCATAGCTCCGTGCGGAACATCCCATTCCCCGAGCCCGCCGGCAGCAGCTCCAGGGACRACGCGCTCCCGCTTCAGGTCTCCCTCCTTGCCCTCGCCGGAGAGCTGCAGGCTGCTTTATCACTGCTTCCAGGCTTCCTCTGGCCTCCCTAATTATGCCTTTGTTTGGCTCATTTGTGAATATTCCTATATATCATCTGCATGTTTCCAAGCGTCATCTCCTCAGACTCCTGGTGGAGTTACTGGAGGGAGCAGTAATGAGTAGCAGAGACACTCCTGGTTGCAGCCCCCTGGCTGCTTGTTAGACATGGGAATCGGTCCAGGTGTCAGAACCCAAATCCAACTGGGACCAGGAAGGAGCAAATCCAAGGAAACTGCCCCSTTTCCAGCACGGAGGTCCTGGCACACCCCTGGCCCGAGCTTGGATCCGCAGGGACAGATGCTAGGCTGCCCCTCTGAGGTATAAATAGCACAACACGAGGAGCCTTTCCCTCCCTGCGTTCCTTCCAGTTGGAAATTTAAAAACAGATGGTTTCCCTGCAGCCGGGCAGGGGCAAGACATCAGCCCCAACACTGGGAAAGCCACGGGAGGGGATGGCTGTTCCGGAGGTTTAACATGGAACACCCCCACTTCCACCCCAAATGATGTTATTGGAGCAAGCCCAAACCATTCCAGTCATTAAACCAGCCCAAAATTGTGCATCCCTGTTCCCCATGGCTCCTGAGCCATCGCCCGGCACCTTCCCGTGGGATGGAGGGCTCAGCCAAGCCCCCTGGTCCTGCATCGGTCCGCTTGCTGCCCACCAGAGTCCCTCTCCCAAGTTTCACATAATGCAGCAGGCCCTGGCTTTATTAATAGCTCCACGACCTTGTGTGTGGCTGCAGTCCCTGCRCCTGCTGGAACTCCACGTTTTTCCCACAAGGCAGCAATAATCCCATCTGCTCCCAATTCTGGCCTAGACGGGTGAGCAAGGCTGCATTCCGGATGGCAGGCAGCAGGGGATCTTCCCAACAGCTCCCATAGCCAGTGGGCAAGCTCTGGTGAACCCAGCTGCTGCTTCCATCCCAGGATCATCATGGTGCCCTGATCCGAGCATCCTTCCTGCTCCCATTGGCTGCATCTCCACAGACAGGGCAGTAAAGCTCCGTGCGGCACCTCCCATCCCATAAAGCAGCTCCTTGCCTGTCTTTATCCACTCCTTTATCCTTTATCCCCTCAAATTGCCATTCCTTTTCCTGCTGTGCGATTTGTCCCCTGGCAAAGCGAATTAAGGGCTCGGTGCCAAGATAAACACATGCAACAGCGGTTCGGCATCACATTCCCTCCCGCACTTTCCAGAAGCAAACACCAAAAATGGGAGAGCAAAAGGTCAAAATCACCCAGATCCCACACCATGAATCATTTTCCTTGCCAACACCAAAGTTCAGCTGGGATGGGAGCTATTCTTCCATCCAGGGAAGGTGGTGGACTCACCAGGTGCCAACTAAAGCAGCAGGGAGTTTTGCTTGTACCACAAAAATATGGAAACACAAGAGCTTGTCAAAACCCACTTATTTTCCTAACAGTGCCTCAGGCCTCAGACATCCCCATATCCAACCATTTTTCAGCATTGAATCATGGTTTAAACTCAGCTGGGAATTTCCAGGGAGTACGTGTGTGAAAGAAGAGCACATCATACACAGTGTCATTTGTTTATTTTAATAGAGACGTTATTTTACATTTATTTATAGCAGTGAGAAAAGTGCTCCAGAAAAAGATAGCCCAGTCAAGGAAAGCTACAACAGCTATCATCCAAGTCCTAAATATTCCATACAGAAAGGGGCAYTGTTGGATTAAGAAAAGCTTGTTTCACGACAGAACAAGTTAAAAACGAGTAGTTGTAACCTGAAGAGTAACCGACCTTTTTTTATATCTTATTTCATTACTGCAAAGTATTTGCATGTGAAATTCACAGAAATCWAGAGCTTTCAGCAATATTCAAGACTGCAAAACACCTCGGGCAGGATATTACATGAAGAAATGTGGGGTTGGGGCTTTTATTTATTTTAAAGAGGCAGTCGCTCGCCCCCCATTCTCTCCCCCCAGTGAAGTTTTACCATCARCAAATGCCAACACCACAGAAAACTGGTCCCTGCACTACTGGAGTGTTCTTTCAGTGGACATCTCAGGCTCAGCCTGATGTCAAATATGTGCTTCACTTAAGGTACTGAACCATCAAAATATCGAGCTACATGCATGTCCTAAAACCCTCCAACACCTCGGCCTTCGCCAGTGAACAAAGCAAAAAGTGGAAGAAATGGGGGTAAAAGCGACTGCAGCTGGCAAAGGAGTCTGAGTSAAGGGGCAGCAGCAGGTCAGGAAGGGTGTCCAGGGGAAAAASGGGAGCTTTGCAGCTGTATTTTCTGGCTCTTCATCCCAGCAGCCCTGTTTCGAGGGAATTCTGACCACACAGGTGACAACACACGAAGGGAGCCAAAGGATGCCAGTCCTGCCAGCTCCCCCTGTGCAGGCCCGCAGCGCTGGCTCCGAGGCCCCGGCACACRCACGTCATTCCAAGGGAACACCACGTCCTCGCACACAGCCCTGCGGATGCCGGCGCTCTCCGAAAAGGCCTCTCAAAGCGACCCATTTTCCCGGCAGCTGCAGCCCCGCGAGCGGCACCCCCACCTCCCCTCACCTTCAGCTGCCCCAAAGCTCCCGCTGCTGCTGCGTCAGCTGCTCGTCCTTTCCCCTCGTGCTGCTCTTCTAAGCTCTCTCTTCCCTGACGCAGTGAAGGACTCCTTGAACTCGGAATACTGGAATTTTTACTGACAAGAGTTGCTTTGTTTGTAAAACAGTCCCTCCCACGGCGGCGCGCTCCCCACGCAGCCAAAGGCCGCGCGTATCCCGGTCACTGCTCCTCCAAGGGCAGCCGGCACCGCCCGTCCTGGGCAGTGTTGTACGACTCACAGTTCTGGCACTTCATGCCCAGGAGGTGGAACTGCACCGTGGAGCGGGCATTRCAGTCGTTGCAGAGGATCTGCACACACACAGGGAAGGGAGGGAGAGGCTGCAGCACCAGCAGTGTGTGTATATAAACATGAATGACGAACGCCCCGAGCCTACACGTGACTTTTCCTCATCATCCCCTACCCCTCGCGTTGGCTTCTGATCCAGCACATGTTCCTAGTGCCCTCTACTGCCAGTAACTCCGAGGCACAGCTCCGTGAAAACCAGACAGGGGAGCAMGGGTGACCTCTTACCTCCACCATCATGTTCTGGTACTCCGTGGGCATGGGAGTCTGCGCCACTTCGTTGTCAAGCTGGCGCCAGTACCGGGTCATGTCCAACGCCGAGTGCATGCACAAAGGACACCTGTAGCCTCTGGCAGAAAGGGGAAAAAAGGTCTAGATCAGAAGATGGAGAGAGGCTGTGAAACAAGTCCACTCAAAGGGACAAGTTTCATATCGTACCAGTCAAGGAAACAACCTGAAACAGCAAGTTCTTACAAGCAGAACTGGAAATTAAATGCCCTTTATCCCCTTTAGGAGCTGGCTTTAAGTTAGTTGGTACAGAACTGGCATCAGGATCTTTGCCCCTTGGGGCGCTATGTTTGGACTAGGGTAATATTAAGAGAAAAGAGGTTTGGAAATACTTACTCCTTCAGCATTTCGTCGTAACATGTTCTGAAAAGAAAACACAGCTCAGTAAGAACAATGCAATTACTGACAGGTAACACACATGGACTGCACAAAGGGAAAAGGCACASAGGTATCCCCAAACCAGAAGATAAAACCATCCCAAGGCCAAGTGAGAAGAGAGCTTCCCACTGTCAAAACTGACTGCAGAAGGAAGACAGCCCTTCTAAAGAAAATATTTCCTGGTGAAACGCACTGTCCTCACAACGTGGGTCCTCAGAAACCAGCTGTAAGCAGCTGATACAGACGGAATGCTGCTGAATAAACACCCCACACAAGGCACCAGAGATTCCCCTTTCCCAAGTATCTGCTTTACCTGTGAAGAAGGTGACCACACGGCAGAACATGGGCTCCAACACGAGACGTGTGAATATCCTGTTTTGAGGCATACATCAAACAAAAACAGAAGAAAATTAATTCAAACACAGTCAAAAATAGAGCCACACGGTAATCCAAGAGATGAAAAGAAGCAGCTCACCTCCAAACATATCGGACAGTCCTGCCTGGAGACATTTTCAATACACTTTGCAAACGGAAAAGAGAAGAAAAAGTTAATTCTGCTGTATAGTTATCTGTGTTTTTCTAAATTGTAAAGTTCCGACATGCAAAATTTCTCATATCTTCAATCAGTGGCCTCTGTGCTGCTGTTAGGCGAATTCAGAGAATGAGAACCCACTGCTCTCCCTGTTCCTGTGTCCTCAGATGGGGCTGAGACATGCCCAGCTTCGTGTTCAAGGTGTTATTTTTTAAGACATGGGGGTAAGCGGAGTGTCCTCACCTTGTGCTTTCCTCGGAGACTCAGGCTCAGGCACAAATTGCACTTGGAGCAGTGGAAGAAATCCTCCTTGGGGCCAATCCTGTGGAGAGAGGTGTCAGGGCCGGGCCGGTCCCTGCGGAGCCGAGCCCGCTGCCCTCACGCACCTGCAGATGCCGCACTCCTCGCAGTGGTACTGCTTCTTGTCACGGTCAAACAGGTGGCAGATGTCACAGTAGTACTCCCCAAAGAGGCTGTCACAGCCCTCGCAGCGCTGCTGGGCCTGAGGGGACAGCGACACCTTGAGTGCAGTGTCCAGTTCCGGGCTCCAAGAGCGACATGGTGCTCCTGGAGCAAGGCCTGAGGGCTACGAAGCTATCAACAGACTGGAGCATCTCTGAGGACAGGCTGAGGGAGCTGGGCCTGTTCAGCCTTGATAAGAGACGACTGAGGGGATCTAATGAATGTTTGCAAGGATCTGGAAGGCGCCAAGAGGATGGACGCAACCTCTGCCCGGTGGTGCCCAGAAACAGGCCAAGAGGCAACAGGCAAAAACCGATGCACAGGCAGTCCCACCTGAACAGGAGGAAGAACTGCTTTCCTGTGCACTGCAACAGGCTGCCCAGAGAGGCTGTGGAGTCTCTCTCACTGGAGATATTCCAAAACCACCTGGACACAACCCTGTGCCGTGTGCTAAGCGATCACAGAATATCCTGAGCTGGAAAGGGACCCACCAGGATCATCGAGTCCAACTCTTAGCCCAGCACAGGACAGCTCCACCAATCCCACCATGAGCAGGGAGGTGGGATCGGCTGATCCCGCGTGGTGCCTCCGCCCCTGACCCACCCTGTGACCCCCCCTGCCCGGCCCACCTTCTGCAGGAGGCGGCAGCGGATGCACTGCACCTCGGACACCCGGAACCGGTCCAGCTGGTGCTCCTCGGCGCCGTCGTGGCACAGCCGGCACGGGTACAGCTTCCCGCAGCACGGCGCCTGGCAAGGGAAGGACGCGCGGCATGGATCGGGGCCCGGATCGGCGGCCTCCCCTGCCGCGGCGGTGCCCGCCCCCCGCTCACCCACCCGCAGCCGGCAGCCCCGCCGGTAGTGCTCGCATCCCTGCTCGCATCCCGGCTCGCATTCCTGCTCGCATCCCTCCGCCGTGGCCATGGCCGCCRCCGCCCGCGCCCGCTGCCGCCCCTTCCGCTTCCTCACCGCCGCTTCCGGAGGACTTGGAGTTTCCGAAATAGCTTCCCCCCTGCTCGAAACCCTCGTTTTCCCCTTACCACTGAATCCCAGTTCGGGTCGGAAGGGAGCTCTAGAGATCACCCAGTCCAACCTCCCTGCTAAGGCAGGGTCGCCCAGAGCAGGGGGCACAGGAAAGCGTCCACGTGTGTTTGGAATGTCTCCAGAGAGGGACACTCCACGACGAATCACAGAATCATAAAATATCCCGAATTGGAAGGGACCCACAGGGATCATCGAGTCCGACTCCTGGCCCTGCACAAGACACCCCAACAATTCCACCATGTCCCAGAGAGCCTTGTCCAAATGCTCCTTGAGCTCTGGCAGCCTTGCGGCCGTCTCCGCTGCCCTGGGGAGAGTATTCCAGTGCTTCCGCAGTCTCTCCTCATGAGAGAGATGCTCCAGACCCCTCATCATCTTTGTGGCCTCTGCTGGACCTTCTCCAGTAGCTCCTTCTCTTACCTTGAGCTGCGGAGACCAGAGCTGAACACAGCACTCCAGATGGCCTCACTAGTGCCAGAGGATCACCTCCCTGGACCTGCTGGCCACACTCTTCCCCATGCAAAACCTTCCCCTTAAACCTTTCTTTCTCTCCCCCTCACACCTAACTTTTCCCCCCAAACCCCCCCCTCTTTCCTCTCCAAACCTTCTTTTCCCCCCTACATTTGCCCATGGCTATCTGACTGACTGCTCTGGCCAGCTGGGAGCATCTGCTAAGGGGACAACCAGGCCTGGAACTGGAAGATCTTTTTATTTACAAATGAAATGTACATGTCAAGACACAGCAATGGACACAAATCTCTAAATACAATGAGTTCAGATCGTATTCTGCCATGATCCATCGACGGAAAAGACTGTATTTTGTGGAAAAATAAGTTTTCCAGAGTTAATGACACCGTGTGAGCTGTGACAGGTGATGGAATACAAAGTTGTGAACAATGCAGGGGCAGCACAAACCAGACAAACTGAGGGCAAATGAGCAAAAATTGTTCCCAAACAGTCCAGTTTTACTGTTCCATTCTCTTAAGGGACCTAAAGGAATGATGACTTGAGGTACTGAGCCATTCCATGTGTCACCTGTGTCACAGCTTAGTATTCCACGTGGATATTCCTTCCTTCACCATTAACAATAGCCAGGCAACAGACCCAGGTAAATGCCTCAAAGACAATTGCCCAAACACGGGGTCGAAAGTGCGAAGGGATCTAAAAGAAAGTGACAAGTGCACTAGCAAGGGTTTCAAAGAACAGCTGAAGATTTGCACGTTTAAGCGTTGTATTTCTTGCACAAACATTTTCTTCACTGTCAGGGCAAGATGCTTTTCAACCCAGATCAGGCAGCCCACCAAAATACGACAATTTTGGCAGCTGCTCTCGTCAGTATTCATTTAAAAAGAACCCCCTCACGCGGGCAGCAGTTGGACAGAAGAAAACCCAGCTTCCTTCAGAATCCTCCAAACCAGCTCCTGCCCTTGTCACACACCAACAACCGCTACTCTTCTCACACAAGACCTGGTCCTAAGCCAGAAAGGCAACATTTTGGGGGCTTTTTGCATGCAAGGAATCCAGCAGCAACAGCAGTGCGAGCTCTGTCCCCGGCCTGGACCCRAGCCACTTCCACAGTAGTGTGCTGCACCCACAGGAGCAAGGGATCCTCCTCTCCCCTGCAGACACCTGGCAGCTTGAGCCCCTTGAAACTCAGATGGATTGTTCCCACTATTCAGTCACCTGCATCAAGAGGAGAAAAGGACAGTGATGCTCCAGACAGGCTACCAAAACCACAGAGGTGCTCCCTGGTGAAAGGCTTCCTTTATTTTGATTTGTTACATGTCCTTACCTTGCTGAAGCTGGGCACTTACACCTCTGTGTTTCACAAATCAGACAACTTGAGTTGTTTTTTCCCCTCCTCACATGCAGGCAGCCAGTTTCCCCTATTTTGTTGTTCTATCAGCTTGCTCAACCCCCCCAGCTTCGTGAGCTGCTGCATTTCCAACACCAGTGCCCATCACCTCAGCTCAGGAAAATTATTTATCAGGTACAGCAAGCTGTGTACTGCCCTCAGTAAGAAGTCTATCATAGCTACGTGTCCTGACCAAGAATGTGAAGTATGAAAGAATTTTCCTATTGTACTTCCCAACCAGGTAAGTGTTCACAAAACTCTTTGGAAGCCACCATCAGGGTACACAGCAGAAATTAAAGCCCACCTTTTACAGGCAGGTGTGACCATCTCCCCATGGCTAGTGCTCGACCCTAGGGAAGTTGCCTTCTGATGCATCCGGCATCAAGGTCCCTGACAGCTGTAAATTGGGAAAGAAAGAAAGAGACAGGATCAATTTTCAAGTGTAGTATAAAGAGAGAGGACAATCAGAAATCACCTTCTAAGGACATATGCAATGCCAACACCTAACTTAAAACGAATCTGTTCTCTGGTCAAATCAGATTTCAAAAATGCTCCCCCAGCACAAGACTGTTACGATCCCAAGGCAAGTTTTGCTCCTGTTAGGAGTCACACTGGGTATCTGTGGGCCATGCTGTTGAGAAAGTCACAAACCAAACAAATACAGAGCAGCACAAACGACTTTATTGCCTTGGTACCTGCTGTGAAGCCAGACTTGAGTTATGAAGGTCGATAGCAGCGAGGGAGGGGACTCGGGAGTCTGCGAATGTTTTACTTTCCTTCTTCAGAAATCTGGGATGCCCAGCTGCAAAACACAACCAAGACACGCCGTGTTAAGGAAGCCAGAGCTGACAGTTGCACCACACACTGCTGCCTGACACTTGTTTGGTATCCAGGTTTTACTAAGAGGACATCAAAGTTCCTACCTTCCGCTCCTCTCAGCTCGGGGAGATGATTCAGTTCTGGCAAACGCACATCTGCCTTGGAGAAGTCCCATTTTTTCTTGTTTGCCTGAAGGACGTTTTTTTCATTAGTAACCTGTAATCAAGGGCGTAAGGAGCAGCTCATGAAAATACAGAAGAAAATACAGCTATTTTCAAGCTTAAAAAMAGCACTAACACAGCAATGTTCTGCTGTAGCTGGAATGTTCTGCTGTACAAGAGTGAGAGAAAAGACTCTGACGTGTTTGAAGGAATTCAAGTGTTATTTATACATAAGCAATGGAAAAGCAACAGCAAAATAAAAACAATCACCTAAGTAAGCCTGCTTTCAGAGAGATAAAATACACCACTTGGAGAACGGCTGGGATTAGTTATCTGGAAAAAGGCAAATGTTCCTGGCTGGCACAGAAAGAATGGTGCCTAGGTAGTGAGAGCAGTCGAAAACTTTCCATTTCACTTGTTTTCCTTATCAATTTTTAATGCATTTATGACATGACTAAATAAGGCCCTGACTGCATAAAATCTAAACCCTCAGCTCTGCTTCACTAGCACAGCACACGTGGTCCGTCTTCCCTGGCCAGGCAGGAGGCCATGGATGTATTCCAAATCTCACAGGTATCCTGYGCTGGACTGCTCCCCTCATTTGAAATTGTTTTCTGACAAAAAATATGTTTTCTGTAAGATAACTATTCRCAAAGGATAACAAACAAAAAAATCTGTAGGAAAAAGGGATAACAAACCAAATATTTCTAGTGGGGAATGACGGTGAAAAATGGATCAGATGGACTTCTTGAGAATACAACACTTAATTGAATTTATTTTGGCTTTGCCAAGGGGGACAGACAGACAACTCACCGGTGTCAAACTGACGCTGTAACGTCCCGTTGGAGAAGGCTTCCGTGGCTTCAGCAATGAGTTCAAGCATTTTTTACTCTTTTCATCAAGTCTGTAATCAAAAATGCCCCAAACTTTGTAGTAACTGGGGCAACACAGCAAACATAGAACAACAAATACAAGGTCTCCCAAAACCCACGTCTCATGTTCCCACATCGTCACCCTGCACCTCTCAGGACATCACAGGAATGATGAATACAAGCTCTCCCACCTCTGCTCCCATACCTGTAATTAAGGCTCCCGGGCACAGAACCCATCCCAAATGTAGGAGAAAAGTTCTGGTTGATGGGAGGGATAACTGTGCCTGGGTTCTTGGCGTAGTCTAGGCTGCTGCTGGAATCTTTCAGGTTGGTCTGAGGGCTGAATTTAAATGGGTTGATTATGCTGTCGTAGAGAAAGCCTAGCCTGGAGGATTGATCTGCTTTCTCTGCATCAGCTTTAGAGGGCTTGGTCTTTATCAGCTTTCCATCTCTGCTCCTTGGGCCCAGGCTGAAATCCTGTTTGGGAAGATAAGCATGATCTTTCCTTACAGCCATGTTAAAAAAGCAGTTTAGAGCAGTGCATACAGGAAAAAAACCATGTCAAAAGCCTAAACATGCATGATTCTGCAAGAATCTGATGGAGATGGAATTGGTTTTACTAGAAAGCCTCTGTTTTCCATCAAACGAGAGAAAACTTGTCAGGGTTCCAGCACTCTCTGTAAATAAGTCACTTGAGACTGGAATCAGAAATGATGGAAGAACAGCTGTATCCTGTGTTACTTCCAAAGAAATTGAATAAAAATCCCAATGTCACCTCAAAGTCATTCTGAAGCCTCCTTAGTGCCCAGCTGAAAGGAAAATTTTTAATTTTGGAGACAGGGCTTTAAAACGGGCAAACAGCAGCATAAAGCATGTTTCCATGATTCAACATGACTTATACTTCCCAACTGATTCCCTCTATATTGCCAGGAACTGCAYCACCATGTACTTCACCTGCAAGGGACTGGCCAAAGAGCCACCTGCAGACTCCCAACCTATTTCCTAGGAATTTAAACTGCTGCATATATTTTAATAACAATGATTTTAAACCATGAGGAAAAAAAMCACCATACAGGTTTGGAAAACAAAGATGGACCAACCTGGACAGTGAACAGTTTTTTTTCTTCTAAAATATCATCTTTGTCTCTTTTGCTGATTTTGGATTTTTTTTGGAACTGATGGTCTCTGGCATCTTTCTGGATCTTTTGTTTAAGCTCCTGAGTAAATCTACATTCCATGTAAGGAGAAAGGAAAAAAAATAAATAAAGAGGCTTCTGTTTATCTTAATATCATCATCAGTTGTTAAGCCTGGTCTTCTATAGCCTGTTAAGTAATCAAATAAACTGTGTCTTTTAAGTAATGAGAAGCCAGATATAAAATATATATATTAAACTACATAAAATCTTAAGCACACACTTTTCACAATACAGCAATAAAGGTGTTTGCATCCCAGTTTGGTGCAGACGGAGAGAGTGAACACAGTGTAAGACTGTACTACCCAGTATGGTGTGACACTGATGAATTAATGTCAGAACAAGGTAAACGTGCCACTGCAAAGTGTTCCCTTCCAACTGCTCTCTTATTTCCAGGAAGGTTAAGCYAAAACAAACCCGAGACACTCAGCAGCAGTCAGCTCTGCAAACCCAGTGTGCAATCTTCAAGCCCAACTGCTTCACTTCTTTCTAATCTGAGCCTGCTGTGAGCAAGAGAGGAGCTGTTTACCTTTGAGCAAAGCCGTCCTGGTTGAAGAAACTGCCCTGCAAGAGCTCGGCGCAGGAGGGTCTCTTGTCCGGGTCAATCTGCAAACACTCCTGTTAAACCAACATGAAAACCAGGAGGTAAATACCCCAGAAATGAAACAAAGGCTTTAGCATGTCTGAGTGAAGGATCGCTGGAGGATATGCAGTGATCCCTTTGCTCCTGGAGGCGAGTGGCTAAGTCTCCCCTGTCACCCGGGCCTGGAGCTGTGGTATCCTCACAGCCCTCACCAAGCTGCCAACCCAAGCAGCCGCTCACTGCATGGGGGCGTTTAGAGAAGGGCACTTTCATAGCCCTGTACTCAGCTGCACAACGTGAAGGACAAGGAAACAGGGAAACATTCCCAGGAAACAATCAGGTAATTACCTTGGCTAAATCCAGTGCGGCAGCAGGGAGCTTGGGATAGCGTTTCTCCAGGGATTCGAGCTCCCTCACCTCAGGCAACTTCATGCCAGCAAAGAGGGGATTTTTGTAGAATAATTCCTGTTGTCTTGGAATTAAGTTACCTGGAATCACGCAAACAAAGCAACCACATGGAAAAAATACAGGACAATAGAACATTCGAGAGGCTGAAATACTGGGTCAGCACTACTGTAAGGGCTACAGGCTGGGTTGTTGTCTTCCCACCCATCATTTCCGAGCAGGCACTAGGAGCCYGACAGGCTCTTCTTACCCAGGCACTTGGTGATATGGAAGAGCTGGTCAATGTCTGAGTCTCCAGGGAAAAGGGGCTCTCCTGTGAGCATTTCYGTTATCAGGGAGCCAATAGCCCACACATCCACAGGCCTGGGGAAAAAAACCACCACCACCCCAGCTCAGCACAGCTTCATCGGA
The DNA here is from genome assembly GCA_018881555.1 of Amblyornis subalaris. NCBI lineage: Eukaryota > Metazoa > Chordata > Aves > Passeriformes > Ptilonorhynchidae > Amblyornis > Amblyornis subalaris. Next base: position 1,718,902 of record JACAXG010000118.1, on the reverse strand, counting down.
TCCAAAGGCTGAGCCAGCGCAGAAGATGGAGCACCCCCTGCATGCTCCCCACAACCTTTCCCAGCCTGGCAGGCCAGACTTACCTGCCATACTTGCTATCTCCCACCAGCAGCTCCGGGGCTCTGTACCACCGGGTCGCCACGTAGTCCGTGTAAGCTTCCCCGGAAGCTGACAAGGGCCGGGCAAATCCGAAGTCGCACAGTTTCACAACTCCCGACTGGGAAACCAGTATGTTTTCTGGCTTAACATCCCGATGGATTATCTGCACAGGAAGAAGCAAGTCAGGGCAAATTCCCTGTTTGTACAGAGCAAACTGAYTGGCTCAGCAAAAATTGTAGCTTTCTCATATTCGAGTACAAAATTACAGGTTAAATACAGAACCTCTAATTTCAGAAACATTTATTTTATGTATCTCCCTTTTCAGACAAAGCCCTGTTTCTCAAAGTTTATATATATATATAAAAAACAATATATGCTTCTGTCTCTATTAATTTTAGCTGCAGAGCTGATTTCTTGCACATACTTACATTATGGCTGTGACAAAAGGCTATTCCTCTCATAATCTGAAACAAGTATTTCCGAACCCTGTCGTAGTCCAGCCCACTGGGAGACGCCTCGAGGTCATCGAGCACCGTGTGATCCACAAATTCAAACACCAGGTACCACCGCTTCTTCCTTTTACACACGTCCAGCAGGTTCACCAGATTCTCATGCCTGAGTTGCTGTCATAAAACAGGGAATATTTAGTGAGGGAAAACACTTATTTAGGGAAAACTGCGAAGGGATACTTTTAACCACAGCCCAGCTGTGCATAATGTGGGACATTACGAAAAAATGCAACTTGAATAATAAGAGGAAGAAAAAGCAGCTGTACTTTCTAGTTATTTTGTCATCACGTTCTGAGCAGACAAGAATCCACCTCCAATTTGTTACACATTCATCACACACCAACACAAAAGGCCATGCTACAGAGCACAGTTATTTATTAGCTGGAGCCTGGCAGGAAAACATCACTGGAGGCTGCCTGGAGGCAGCACCAGAGCCCAGGGATATGACCAAGGAAGATGGAAAAGGACTGCAGAGCAGAGGGAATTAATTGTAGGGGAAACTGTGCCAGTGCAGAGGCAGTGCCAGCCAACCTGCATCCGTGTCTGCCCAGATTTCTTAGAAGGTCTGACAAGAGAAGAATTTTAAAGGAATAATCGATTAGCGAACAAGCTCTTTTCTCCAGAATTATTTATTCCCAACACAGGAGACCTGAAGAGGTTTTGCTCTTTTCAGCCACAATTAAATTTTGCCCAAACTCGAGAGAAAAAAAAAAAATTAAACCCAAAGATTCACAGGGAACAAAGGCAGAAACTACAAAGAGATTAAATCTCCAGGTATTTACTTTTACTGCGAGAGGCCATTCTTACTGAGCTGTATATGGAAATGTTCCCCTTGCTAAGATTCCAGTCACCCAGGAAAACAAGTTAATTCCCAACACACCTGGGTGGTGCTCAGTAACTCAGTAACTCGGTGAGCCTGGCCAACGGAGCAGGTACGGTCCAGGCTCACACCCAGATCCACTTTAAAAGGGTGTGAAGSGATAGTGCTTGGAGCTGCTGGCTGCATCTCAACCTTCAGCACTTACATTTCTATTAACTCTAATTCTGTAGCTCTTGTAGTGATGTTAAATACCAATTCTTTCCCCCTTCAGAGCACAGGAACTGTAAGCTGGCAGACTTAGGAAGGGACACTTGTGGCAGCCAAGAGGACAGGACACAGGTTTACCAGTATTCCCACCTCTGGAACACCCCACATCAGAGGAAAAGCCTGGATGCACTCCAAGTGTAGTAAGACTTTCCTTCTTTTTTTCACCAGACACATCACCCATGTCCCACTGTTTAAAATTCCCACGTGTGCCCGTGCACAGGGAYAAGCATTCCTGTGGGACAAGAGAAGCTTCTCTGGGCAACTTGTGCCAGTGCCTCACCACCCTCACAGGACATGTTTTTTTCCTAATATCCAATCAAAACCTACTRTCTTTCAGTTTGACTCCATTCCCCCTTGTCCCGTCACCACAATACTGACAGTAGGCAAATCCCACACTCCAACAGCAAAGGACACAATGCCAGCTGGCTTCGGCCTGGGGGCTACACACGGCTCAGGGAATCTAATACATGTCCTCCTCCAGCCTCTTGCCTGCCAGGAAAGTGCCATGAATAAAAGAAAATACAGGAAAGCTTTCCTAGAAGCATTTTTCCGTCTCAGGCGACACCGGCACCCACCAGTCTGGTTAGTCCCACACATTCAGGTCACCATTCACCTGCAGGCTTTAAGAGGGTCACCGTTTCTTTTATTTTCAGCAAATTCACATCAGCAAAGAACAGCAATTTGGGACAGGGGGACAGTTACCACCAGGAGGCAAAAGAGACCTCGTACCTTTTCCCTGCCGAACACTGGGCACGTCAACAGACTTTTCCAATCCAGGATTCACCAGGTGAATCCAGCACAGCACCCAGGCAGAGGGAAAAGCAGCTCCGCAAGGCTACAACACAGCAGATTAAATTAATCTAGCACGGCTTGGCCGCACATGGAAGTTCAAACAGGGCCCAACCGAGCCTCTTTTGGCTTGGATTTTGTTAGCTACACTTTGCAAAGGGTGACCAGCAGCTGACAAGATGCTCTGCTGCGACATAAACTCAACGAGGAGCTGGAAGAGGAGCCCCGAATTTAAACACAAAACCATTACAACTTAAGCACAAAAGCGCTTAAAAAAGGGGTCCCGGAAGCCTCACCTTGAGCAGTTTGATTTCCCTCAGGGCGATTTTCCTCACCGCCGCGTCGTCGTCGCTCTCCAGGAACTTCTTGACGGCCACGATCTGCCCGTTCTCCCTGTTCCTGCACTTCGTCACCACCCCGTAGCTGCCTTCCCCCACCACCCCCAGCACCTGGTATTTTTCCATGGCCGCGGCGGGAGGCTCCGGACCCTGTGGAGGGTCCGGGCCGGGATGCAGGGACCGGACCGGGATGGAGGGACCGCGGATGGCGGCGGTTCCCGACCCAACGCGTCGTCACCGGGGCAACGGCCCGCCGTAAAGCGCAGCCGCGCCCCGCCTGTCGCAAAAGGCGCGTGGAAAGCCGCCTGGTTTATAAAGAGTAGAAGAGCCTTATAAAACTTTATAAATATAAAATGTTATAAAGGCTGTTTTCCTAAAGCCGCTAAGGCACGTAAAGGAGAAATGGCTAAGCAACCTCGCCTCTTGTGTGGTGGGCTGAGTGCCRTGTTAAGAACCCAGCCCGAATCCATGTAATGACTATTCCATGTGATGTTCCCATGAAAAAGGCGGAATAATTTGGTTTTAGATGTCTGTGCCACTGCCCTTGCTGTGCACTTTATCTTAAAAACTTGGCAGTTTCAGCACATATTATTGGCAACTTAACACCAGGCACGAACCTGCTCCCTTCAAGAGGAAGGAAAGCTGAAGCATCCGTGTGTGTTTACTGATGGAGACTTCATCCAATATATTCTTAATCCAACATCCTCTTGTTCTTCCCATCCAGCGATGAATGTAGCGACCCATGATGCTCTTCTGCTAACACTGACCTCTCCTGTCCTGGGCAGGAGTGGCATGGCAGGACACGTGTAGGAAAACACCACCAGGAATAAACTGCAGAAGCAAAGACATTCCGTGTGGCTATCCCTGATACCCTCTCCTCAGCTTGGTGGCCTGTGTTTCACAGCTGAGGGTACTGTAGAAAAAAAGGTGTCCAATTTCTTTAAAGAAATTTATGAACACCTGTCAGGCTGGCACACTGCAACATTCCTGTTTGGGAAAGGAGCAGTATATACCTTGCCAAAATGTCGATTTCCTGGAAAACAGTGTCATGAGGCATCATTTATCCCAATAATACTTTCTGGAACCCTCACTGTATTCCTCCTGAGTCACATCGGTATATGTCATCTTCTGTAATTAATCCCTGGTTGCCTTTATGTCTCCTTCACCCTCATTTTCACTCCCTACATGCAATCACTGTAATGCACCCTTCCAGGCTGACCTCAAATTTCCAGGGAAAGAAAAACATCAGAGTGTGGTTGGCATTGATTTATTATATTCCTCCTACCTTCCACTGCACATTATTACTGTAGCAAGTGGCTCTTCTGGGTCCTGGCATCTGTCCTGTGCTGCTAATGGAGAGCTGACTTGGAATCCTATTAACTCTTCCTCTGCTGAGATACTTTTGGATCTGTTAACAGAAAGGAACAAACCACATGTTTATAATGACACCATTAACTTATCATGGACAAGAAGGAATGCATTCGAACTGAAAAAGTTGCATATTAAATTGGATATTAGGAAAAAAAATCCTCCCTGTGAGGGTTGGTGAGGCCCTGGTTGCCCAGAGAAGCTGTGGCTGCCGCATCCCTGGAAGTGTTCAAGGCCAGGTTGGACGGGGCTTGGAGCAACCTCGAATAGTGGAAGGTGTCCCTGCCCATGGCAGAGGGGTGGCATGAGATGGGTTTTGAGATCCCTTCCAACCCAAACCCTTCTGTGAATCCATGATTCTGCGGTTCCATGTGTCAGTGTGGTGCTGTGATTTAAGGCCAGAGAGCCTGAGGAATGAATGAGGAATCTTGCTGAACCATCCAGTGCCTGTGCCCCAGGTATGTCTGGCAGTGTGCGGGTACCTCGATGGCACTGACCCAGTCCAGGCTTCTGGAGAAGAACTGGGGAGAAACCCTTTTTTCCTCTCATAATAACAGGGACCTCTCCTCCAAAACATGATTACCGGCGATGCTTTTTCATCCTGACCGTGGGAACCGTGGAATAGCCCTCTCGTTCTAAACGCGGGCCACTGTGAGATGGTCCCACCTCCCGCGACCTGGGGAAAGCCAGGTTTGGGGCGGGATTTCGTCCGGCTGGGACAGTCCCAGGAATGGGCGGGCTGATGTCGCCGATGATGCCGGTGCCGGGGGCGGTGCCGGCGTTCCGGGCGAGCATCGCCCGCCCCTGCGCAGCCATGAGGCTGTGCCGGCCCTTTGTTCCCGGGGGTCCGCGGCCGCCCCTCCCGATGGCCGGGGCGGCCTGAGCCCGGCGGGAGGGAGGAGGAGGAGGAGCTGTTCCCACCAGGATGCGATGGGGAACTGCTGGGCGCAGTGGTGCTGCGGGCTGTTCTTCCGGAGGGATCCCGGCCGGCTCCAGCGCGGCGGAGGGTGAGCGGGAGCCGCGGCTGCCCCTTTCTCCTCCCCGGGGCGGGGAGGTGCCGGGGCCGCCGGCTCCGCCTTCCCGGGTCCCCGCGGGGCAGGAGGGGTGACAGGGTGGGCAGGGATGCGGGCTCTGGGTGCGCCCGGTGCCCCTGGCCCGTTCCCGCAGGGAGCCTCAGCATCCCGGGCTTGAGCGGCCGAGAGCCCGCCGGGCTCCGTGCGGTTTGTGCGGTCGGGGCTAATGCACTTCCAGGGTATCCGGCTCCTCAGCCCTGGCAGCACTGGTGTTTTTCCGGCGGGAGATGCTTAGAGAGCTTTTTCAGGTCAGTTGCCAAAACCTGTGCAGGCGGCCGTGCTTGTGCAAAAGATGGAAAAACACCCGGGTTTCTGCAATGTGATCTCGGCTGCTTCTGTGAGTCAGAGGCTGAGACGCTGCTGGGATAAATCAGGAGCAGAATGGTTCAGATGAACTCATATCTATTGCAGAATGGTTCACATGGATTCTTATCTCTTGTAAACGTGTAGCAACAGCCTGTTCCGTTCTGCAACAACCAGTTCATGGAAAAGCAGCGTGCAAACAGGAAATGCTTGGGGTTTTTCCGTATACTGACCAGTACTGGATACCTACATATCACTTATTTTTGATGTATGAGGATGGAAGTCGTTCTAGACATGTGCTGAGTATTTCACATGATGCAAACTCGTGGCCTCTTCTTCCCGTCAGCTCTGGCAGGCAGGTCTCACCTTCTGAAAGGCCTTCCAGACAAGCTGCTGCTCAGAGAAATGGGTGAGAAACCAGGCCAGTGCATGCAGAGGATACCTGCTTGTATTTTTAGTGCTCTACCAGAGGGTATGAGATCAGCTCAAAAGCCTTGAAAGCTGGCACTGAAGGATCAGTTTGTTGTGCCCTGACAAAAACAGGCAATACTGGAAAGGTTCTTCTTCCACGTGTGCGTTTAGCTGAGTCTCCACTCACAGGCCAATACTCCCTTTCTTAGCAGCAGGGTAGTGACAATCCCTGCATGTGTTGCTTCCATAAGTCCAATACCAGGCTGTCCTTACCAGTGAAATAAATCTTACTGCCTGCTGTTGTATTGTTTAATTGTTCAGGTGTTACACAACCCGCAGTGAAAGTCTTTAGGAATATAAAATGTACAGGGAACTGCTGGCCTGTGTTTCAGATCAGATTTGTTTTCCGGGTGTGGTGGGAGTTTACAGAGCAGTACCAGAGCGCTGAGCCATTGAGGTTATTCTCCCTCCACTGAGCAGGGAATTGTATTAAAAACAAAACTGTAAAATGTGTCTTGGAAATTTTGTAAGTTTGCAAGTTATATTGACACCGAATTGTCCACATTTGGCTATTTCTGGAACACCATAATGTAATAATGCAGCTTATCAACTTAATGATTATTTTAATCACTCAGATCCTCCCCCCACCCCTGCTTCATTATTTTTAGATGCTCCAAGATTTGACTGTAAGAAATAAACTCCTAATTAAACAACTAAGTATAGAGTTTCTAATAAGTGTTGTAATATCCTGCAAGATTATAAATTGCCTTTGCTTGGAATTGTGCTTTATATATATATATATGTATATGTATGGAGTGCTGAAAAGTTAGTCTCTTTAATAGCTTCAGATCTTGGAAGATTAATCTGATAGTCTCTATAGGTCCTGTGGCTTGTCAGCTGAATTGTTTTCTCTAGGAGCTATCCAACCAAAAGGATTCTCAAGTCTATTTTGGAAAGTAATGAAACAATAGAGCTTAAAGGAGAATAGTAAAAGGTGTAAACATTTTAATAGGTTGCTGATATTTGACTTGAACTTTTGTATGGGGTCAAGCTGATGGTTCTTCTGTTTCTGTCCCTAATGACCTCAAGCTTCCATAGTTCTGGGATTTACAGGCTCCAACTCTGGCTCAGAATTAGGTTTTGTTGAGTGAGTCCCTGTTCAGCAGTAGTCAAAAGCTCTTCCTAGGCGTGTCATTGCTGTTGGGCTGTTTGTAATTACACTCAGGGAGCTTGCACTGCATTTAGTTCCAGGTTCACCGTTCAGTTCTGGCCACTAAGCTGACTGCAGCTGGAGTGCTTGTGAAGTTGGAAATAATTTACCTAGAGCCTGGTGCTGCAAACTGGAATTACACGTCTGTTAACAGCACAGATAGTCCTGGAACAATTTCCTGTTACAGTGTTGTTAAATTAGATTCTTAATGGTATTGGCTCCAGCACACCAAATACACAGAGGGGTAGCAGTGAAATCACTCCAATTGCTCCATGCCACATGTCCCAGTTATACTTATCATGCAGTGCATGAATTCAGGTGGCCTTTCCCCTCTGGTTTCAGAGCAAGGAATCCTCTGGAAACAGTTTTTTAGTGGCAGGAAAGGTTGTGCAACGAGGAACAAGTGGGTTGTGCAACAAGTTGCTACGGGAGACGTTCCCTAAACTGGCTTCCAAGGAAAAATGARATGGAGATGAAATACGATATGATTAAAATAATGCAGGCTTTGGCTGGTGTGTTGCTTTTATTATTRTCAAAGTAGGTGTTGGTTGCAAGTGCTGAACGATCCTTCGTGCAAGTACAGAAATCCCTGAGGCCCTGGGTTTACTCCTTGTACCAGTCAGCACTTGCAACTGGAAACCCTGGGTTTTGAAACAGTTCGATGAAATGGATGTTGCACTGAAGAGTGTTTACATTAGAATGTTCTTCTGGATGGTGGCCAAACCTCTTTGGTTAGGTAAAAATGTATTCAGGTAACTCAATACTGTACTGGGTTTTGTAGAGGACACTGCTAACTGTCCTCTACAAAGGAATTAAAATAAAACAGGAGGAATTCTGACTAAAGAACCGAGGAAGAAAASGATTCCCTATTTAAAATTAGAGTGAGATTATGGGGGTTTTTTTGTAGCTGAAAAGTATTGTCCTGACCTCTTACTGGATGTTTTTCTCTGAGGTTCAGTCTTCCAGCTGGGCCAAGCTGTCAAAATAAAATGTGTTGTTTTAACACTGACATTGCACAAGATGCCAAGAAAGAGTTAAGTGCCATGATGAGCAACAGCATTTTCAGAAATTGCCTGGAACAATGTTTTTTTTCTAGGAAAAATGTATTAAAGGGATTGCAGAACATGCTAATAGTCTGTAAATGTCAAGTCCAGCATCCTGACAAATAATTTCATCTCACAAGGGTTTTAGTTTTCTCCCCAGTTCTACAGAAGATGTTTACATGCTTTTGCCTGTTTCTGCTGTAGTAGCTCAGGTTACTAAGTCAATGAGTTTAATACATGAAGGTTTCACGGTTATTTTACACTTACTTAACATATTTTAAAATCTATTTTAAATGCTGGGGCTCATTTACCTTCTGCTGTGTATTGAAGACTCCTCTGTAGTCTAACTGTAAACTTATTTTTCCAGATCCAAGTATTTTAGAACATGCTCAACAGGAGAACACTTCACTATAGAGGTGAGTGCTTACATTTATAGTGATTTAAGAAAAAGTGGGAAAAGCTGAATCCTAGCAGTACCTTTAGCACTTTTTGCAGTTATGAACACAAGGATATTCTGGATTATTCCAGACCAAATTGATGCTCCACTGGGTGGAAAGAGAGTGGTTCTTCCTGCACCTCAGAACATTAATGTACCATTTGGAAAGAAGAGAAGTATCTGTTGTGATCTGATACTCATCACCAGAGCATTCCACAGTTGCATCTCTGCTCTTTGCTGTGTTGGGAGTGATTTTGCTGCTTGTATAAATGCAGAGTATTAAGTTCTTGATTGCAGGATCACGAATCAGATTGTACAAAAAAATCTGATGAGGTTACCTTGTAGTTTGTTGCATTTATAGTCTACTTTGTTCACTACAGAGGTCCTTTCTCAGCCTCCAAATGTAACCCCTTTTTGCCAARGGTAGTGTAAGGTTAACCAGGAATAACCTGGTTTACTTTCTCTGAGTGTTCCTGCACTCTGGAAGTCCTAGACCAGTCAGATTGCCCCTATTACTCAGGAKAACATTAATTATTGTAATTAATGCTTTGGCTGTCAAGAAAGGGTCAGATGTATATAAGGTGGGGGAAATCTGTTTTGGTGCAGAACTTCAGTTGTGAGAGTGTTCCTGCAACTGAAATATGATAGGGAAAAGGAAATACTGTTTCCCTCCCAAATTGTTAGGTCGATAAGGAGTCTTGCTGTAGGTACTGACCTCTGTGCCTGTGTCTGATGGACTGATTAAATTTAAGATTACTATACTGAAAACAGTACAGAGGATCTCTATCTGCTGGTTTTTTTATGTGGTAGTTGAACTTCTGCTGGACAAGTTTGTGCAGCTTAGAATGCTTTGTTTTTTAATTTGGATTCTTCTCCTTTTAGGAGAATGTAATATTTAAGAAAAGAAACATTGGTAAGAAGACAGGTCCAACTCTAAAAGTAGTAATTCCTCTGAAAGTAGAGGCTCTCATAAATATTGTTACTGCTAAAATTGGAGTACTGTTTTTACGGGACACATAAAATATGTAATCATGTTTGCTGTCTGTCTCTTGTGACTTGTTCTATTGAATTGTAAAAATGATTTATTTCTTTTTTTCTGCAGTTTGAGAACCTGGTGGAAAGTGATGAGGTGGGTTACCTGGGGCATCATGTGAARCCTGCTCGTACAATCCTTAAAAATGGTTCCAAGATCTGAATCTTCCTTGCACTTCAAGCTGAGTTGTAGACCTAAATCACAGGGGGGTTTTTTACTTTCAGTTTTGGGAAGACTTAAAGGAGAATTTACTACTGGTGTAACTCTCGTATAAGACTCAGCAAGTGCCCTCAGTCTGAGAATAGAAATGGACCTGAGTCGCTTTGCAAAGGGAAGTTTTGGAAGTGCTCTGTCTTTGCAAAAATCAGACTTCTCTTTTTTATTTATTTTAACAGGGGGAAAGCCCAGGAAGCAGTCACAGGTAAGACTTCGAGATTGAGGACCTCTCCTTCCCTCTGCTCTCCCACTGTTATAATGAAACCAAATGAAGTATGGGAAAAACAAGGGACGAAACCAACTAAGGAAAAAAAGCGAGATTTAAACTGCAATGATAGTAATGGTTCTATTCCAGTAGTTCTCTTAGCAAAGATGGTTTTGAAAATATGCTTTATATAAAGATATAAATAATATATATTGTAAGAATAAGGAGATACAGCACTGTCCTGAGTAAACTGGGACTTTGGAACTGTTCTCAGGAGGAACAGTCCAAGAGCACAGCCCGTTGGATCTACATTAAAGGTCCAGTCAGGAAAGACCACACGGATATGTKAAAGTGCAGATGAGGATTGTCATGCTTGAATAATAGATGGAGCCTTTTTGTGTTTCTCCCCTGCTTTCAGACCTCTGACCGAGGAAGAAATTGCAGACTTGAAAGAGAGACACTATGACTCCATTGCTGAAAAGCAGAGAGTTGTTGATCTGAAGCTTCAGTCAGAGGTAAGTGGGTACAGTATGGATARTTTTCCTTTCAAAACTGCTTGTATCAGCCATAGACAGCAGGAGATTCCACTCACATGAACGAAATAATTGGATTTTGTTCAGCAGTTAGTATTTTTCGGTCTACAAGATTCACAAATTCCTTCTTTTTAATAGCCTCTTAGAATGAATAGGCTGGGTCTCTGACCAGGATCTCTTAAATTTGACCTTTTTTTTTAAATGCAAGACCAAATGGGGAATATTCCTGATTCAACTTTTTTTGTGCTCAGTTTTTTCCTCAACTTTTCTTAGGAAAATCTGCATAATTTGTTGTTTTGTTTTAGTGTTGCAGCAGTTAATGGAATATGATGTGGAATACAATGTAGAACTTGAATGATTTTTAATCAAGTGCCAATGAATTATGGGACTGAAAAGATTTAAATCTTTCACTGTGCAGTTCATAATAAAATATAAAAAGCATGACAGCAATTCAGCAATAATAATATGTATTCAATAGTTACCTAAATTTCTTGGCTGTTCGGTGGGGGGAGGGAAGCTGTTAAATTCAGTTAATGTTTTAGCTGTAGCAAATTTTATTTTATTTTGATTTTCTRGCTGCTTTCCTTTTGTTTTCTTGCACTTACGGCTTTATTGATAGGAAGATAGATAGGTTCTGCTTTTGTTAACCATTACTGTTTTGTTCATATACAGTTAGCCTTACAAGAGGAGAAGTTAAGACTAGAAGAGGAGGCTTTATATGCTGCACAACGTGAAGCAGCCAGGGCAGCAAAGCAGAAAAAGCTCTTGGAGGTGAGGGGAAAAAGACCCCAATATATATCAGAGCCTCTGTCCTGTTCCCATGTATGCAGACTTCCCTAATGTCCTTTCCAGCTCAGGAAACCTGGCGAGGAAATGGCTTTGGCTTGTAAAGTAGAGAAAGAAGTGCAAGATTTGAAAGTACAGCTGGTTGGAACAGCTGAAAATCACCATAATTGTTTGAAACAGCTCCTGTCGCCGAGTATAGATTTTGAATGGGTTATAATTGTAATCTATAATTATCTTAACAGTCTTCTTATATAATATGTAGAAGTTACTGATCTTACATGTAAAACGATCTGTGATGGTTTTTTGGTAAAAAACACCTGAAATTAAGCACACATTATGACATCACTTCAACTTGTTGTAAAATGTACCTTACATATCTGTGCACTTAATTGTTCATTATCTGTGTGGTTTGTGTTGACCCTGCTTTAGAGTTTCCATCTAATTTTTATGTCACTAAGTATAGTTCTCATTTCACATTTCTCTTTCTCTCCTCTTGCCATTTGGTGTGGGAAGGTTAATTCTTTCTGACCTTTTTGCCTGCTTTTTTTTTCTTAACACTTTTGGTCTATATAAAGCCACCAAAAGTAGATTTTTTCTTATGGTATTAAATGGTTTTTGTAGAAGTTCTGTGCAAGAAATGCTATTTTTCTTGTCTTTCAGTATTTTTGATGTGCACTTCTTTTCATCAGGACCTAAGATAGAATGGATTATGGAGAGTTTAATTTCCTCTTCATCGTAAAATTAGTATCACTTATCTCCTGTACAAACACCCTCCTCAAAACCCATAAGGATTATAAGGATTTCAAGGAAGCATTTTTGTACAGATATGCATCAAGCACTTAGTCCTTCTAGATAAACTGGAAGCTATTTTTGAATGCATCACTCATCTCTCTCCTGTTTGTGGGCACAAATGGGAAAATGGCTTTTTCCTTGGAAGTATGGCCTGCTTTAAAGCTCATTTGGCTTGCTGATGTTGCCCTACCAAATGTCAGGGTTTGTAACAGCAGGGAATTTTAATGTATGTGTGTTCTGGAACTGGCAGTGCTGGATATTGCTATGTGACCTGGCAAAACGGGGAGATAATCTAAATTAGATATTATGTGGGTATAGGAGTCCTAAAAGAAAATCGTTCCCTGTGTCAGTAATTGATTTTGACAGATTTGTTGACTATCTYGTGCCACATTTCTGTCTCTTTTTCTCTGTGTACTTAAGTCTTTTCACCCATAACCATCATAMTGTGATATTTCTACTTCTTCTACACTTCCCATTTACTCATTTCAACCTGCAGTTATTATTATTTAAMTATCCAAGAGGTAAAGTCTGCCAAAAAACAAAACCATCACCATTTTGGAATTGAAAAATACTAGATCCAATGCAGTTACCTCACCCCACCCAAAGCAAAGAGCAATTCTCAGATGAAGTTGACATTAGCAGAGTTATTAATACTTTTGGCCCAACAAGGCAGCAAAGCTGTTATTAATATAGATGGAGCACTTAGTGCTGATGGAGACAGCCAGAGGAGATGGCAGTACTGCTTTGCACAGGGATAAAAGGATTTGTAGGAAATATTTGTCTTTAAATGGCAGGGTGGCTGTTCCTGTGCACAGAGTAAAAGAAATCAAACATCACCCAGGTGTCAGTTGTGCACTGAAAATAGCTTAAGAAGACAGGAGAGAAGAAGACAGGTGCAGTCAGGACTGAGGTGRTGTCCACATGTTTCTAAAAACTGATGGGTTTTTTGGGGGTGCATAAAGTAGGTTTAAGTGTTGAGAGCTCTGTTTTGAGTATTCAGCTTTTTCAACAATTCACTTCTCTTGATAGCAACGTAGGCAGCAAAGGATAACCCAGAGAGCACATGCTGTTAATAATGGAGAGTTTCAGAGGTAAGATGCCAAATTTTATTCATGATAATTGAGAGCCTTGACTGCTTGTCAACTCCTGCTCCTCATCTGGAAAGTTTGAGAGTTGTTYATACAGTCTGCCTGTTTCTTAATTAATACTATTAATTCTTTTTGTTTATATTATTTTATTAACTATTTTATATATTTATTTCTGGTTTAATTCTCTTTATTCCCACCTTCTGTGTCCAGTGGTGGTGGTAGGGAAAACAAGCAAAAAGAAAAACCAAACATGGAGAATTGTACATTGGAATGGTGTTGGAGTTTAGAAAAAACTCTTGAATGGAAGACAAGGAGGACAGGAGGAATTTTGGTACGGAAGCACAGTTAGAATGAGAGCTGTGAAAACTGAGTAGGAACTGGCCAGATTTTAAAAACAAAGTACTGCAGGAGCAGGATTTGAATTCATTAGCTAAAAAAGGAATTGAAAATTAAGGAGATTTTATCTAAAGTGATGAAGAGAGGGGAAGAATTGTTTTGAGACCAAAATTAATTCGTTTTAAACTGAAAATACTAATAAAATTCAGCAGAAGCACAGACTGGGAAAGGATGTGATGAATAGGAATAGAAAGGCATTTTGCAGATTAATTTATAAAGAATCTAGTTAAAGGTGTATGTGCTTTGTAGCACAGAGCTGGAGGGCATGTGGATTAACATATTTTTGATGGCCTCTTTGGAGGTTTATAAAGCTAAAAAACTCTGCATTGTTCTTGCAGCTCTGTGGCAGAGGAAGATCTCGATGCTTTCCTAAGGARTACAAAATTCCAGTATGAGGCTTTTCGAAGTAGTAGTAAGTTTTCCTTTCCCTATGCATGTCTTTAAATGTTAAGGAACTCTGAGGAGCAGAGTGCTGATTCTTTTTCTAGATAAACATAATTTGTTTATATTTTCATATTTGCACTCACAAATATAAAATGTGTATGCATATATCTGTATTAAAAAATCTGATAGTTTTTTTTATCTGATAGGTAGAAGGGAGTGGTGAACTTTTCAGTAAAACCTGACTCTATATTGAAGATGTAGATGTGTGTTCATAGCTTTTTTTAATCATCCCTTGGCAAAATAATTAGAATCATATTAATGGTTAATTTTTTCCCTAATGAAGTGCAAGAGGGAATTTGGCTGCCTGTACTTAAAAATTCCAATAACAATTCGGAGGAAAACAATTTTATAAGCTTTTATCTCTAAGTTTTGATGACAGTACATGATAATCATTAAATTGGAGGACTGGCAATTCTTGAGGAAATACTGTCAGTAGTTTAGTTTTTTGGGGAGGAGAGGGTTGATTTTTTGGGTAGTTTTTTATAAGTCTTCATACAAGCTCAGTTTACAGCTTATTAAATTCCTTTATAGTTCTAATTAGGCACTATCTTAGTGATATTGACTATTAATAAGCTCCTGATTACTCTTTGAACTGATGAAGTGCCTTTTCCAATGTCCCTGAGGTTTAAAGGGTTTAAAAGCTTAATTTATAAATTTACTTTTGCATATTGAACCTGAAATTCAGGTATTAAAAATACATTACGGGTTTTTTTCTATAGGACTTTCATCTGACGCCACAGTGCTGACGCCCAACACAGAGAGCAGTTGTGACTTGATGACCAAAACCAAATCAGTGAGTGGGAACGACGACAGCACCTCCTTAGACCTGGAGTGGGAAGATGAAGAAGGTATTTACTCTGCATTTCAGTTTCATCCTGGACTTACAAGTTGGAGATGTTGACAGTTTAAATTGTGTTGGTTGTAATTTTGTCATTTTCAAAAGGGAAGGTGGTTTAAAACTTACTTCTGAMAAGTTTGTAATGATTAAACTGTAAATTATTTTTACCGAGAAAATTCCTTATTTTGATAAATGTGAAGATAGCCCTCATAAATGAATTAATTTAATTTGGATACTTCAGTAAATGTCTTTCCCTGCATTTTGTGGGACTGACTTGTAAARTCCCAACAAAAGTAATGGTAAAGAAATGCTGCCCTCTCGTGAGCCAGGAGCAGAAGGAAGAGCCTGTTCCTCCTTTTGAAATGTGGAAGCTGGTCAGGAGTCTGACTTAAGTATTTCGGGAAATATTACTTATTCTGCTGTAACATTTCCTGGGAACTAAGATCTGCATTCCAAATCTTAGCTTTGTTTCTTCTAACAGAAACATGAAGGTACTTCCCTCAAAATGGTGTGTTTCTCATAAACATGGTCTTTAAATCCCAGGGATGAACAGGATGATTCCAATGAGGGAACGCTCTAAAACGGAGGAGGACATCCTCCGGGCAGCACTGAAATTCAACAGCAGGAAGACAGGAAGTCATCCAGCCTCAGCCTCTGACGATTCCAACGGGCTGGAGTGGGAGAATGACTTTGTAAGCGCCGAGATGGATGATAACGGCAATTCCGAGTACGCCGGCTTCGTGAATCCCGTGCTGGAATTGTCTGCCTCGGACGTCAGGCTGTCGGATTCTGACCACCAGGACAGATAGTGACGCTGCACGGCCCCTGTTCGTGACCAAATGCTCAAAAGGGAAAGAGAATGTACAAAGCCAATTTGCTCTTTTGTAACCTGCTTCCCTTTTTCTTACACACGGATCGGCAAGGAATGGGAATGACTTGCTATCTGAATTCATTCAGAACTAAGTGCAATTTTATCATCTACCTTCTCCACTTTTGTGAGAACTGGGATGATTCTATTGTGTATATTTCTGGATATCTGGATTTAATATAAAATTATCTGCACTAATTGAAGCTTCRTAGCTTGACTTATCTATATTTTAACTCGCCTTTTTTCTGGATGATGTTTCTATTGATTTTGTTTTGAAATTCATCATCAGCCTAATACTTATCTCAGAAACAGTCTTATATAATTTATTTAATACTTGAATATAGGAAAAAATAGTTTTAAAAGATTATTATTTCCAGTCTGTGCTTTTTGACTTGCTCTTCAGCTGTTTAGAGGGTGCAGAAGTAAGAGCTGCAAAACAAATTTGACACTTGCCAGATTGCAGATTTTTCCCTGTCTAGCTTAGTCTTCCTAGCTTTGTGTTGTCCTTTTTCCATTTACTTTATTTTTCTAATGACTTTATGCTAAGCATGGTTAACCTCAATGAACATAGTAAAAATCATCAGGTTAGGTAAGATACTGTCTTGTATAATAGGCCAGACTTAGTAAGCGTGTGCTAGATAGAAAAACAAAAATAAAATAAGATATAAATTCTCTATGTGTCAATAAAATGGAAMTTTTAACCAGTGGAGAACTGGGAGGACCAAAGTCTTGTTTTCCTGCCCCCCCTGAACAGACCAACATCTGTTGCTCCATGGTCCTTAAAACTCTTTAGTTGTGGAAAATTTACAGTTGAACTGGACCAGAACAGTTACRGCAAAGCAACATTCTGTGATCAAACTGGGGGAGGGATGATGGCTCTGCTGCTGGGGTGGGAAGAACAAGAACCTAAAGACTGAATTTCTAYACCTGCATTTTGAAAAGAAAGAAGAAAAAAGAGTTCACGTTTTAACAGTGTGTTTAAGTGCTCTGCCTTTCCTGTGCCTCTAAAGTGGATGGTTAATCCTGCTAATACGGGCTGAAATCCAAGGAGGTGTTCGGTGACTGCACCACTGGTGTCCTGTGCTGTGTGGTCTGCCCTGGTATTTCATGTAAATCATACTTTTTGAAAAAAGAGAACCTGCAAAATAGCTGTAGATCTCAAGCTTTCCCCAAAGTTTCAAGTTTCAAAGTAAAGCCATTCTACTCTGCCATTATTTTGTGTAGCTGTCTTGTTTTTCCATGGAAAAAAGGGGCAACAGGGTGTAACTTAGTTTTGGAGCAAAAGGAACATGTTGTGATAAGTAATAAACCTGCACTGTCATCAGAACTGAATTTGTTGGTGAAAGTTGTGTCGCTGGTTTAGATAATCTGAAACTATTTGGAATATTTGGGCCATTACAGTGTGGGTAAAGAACAAAAATACTGCACCCTGGGATTAAATATGTACAAATAACATGAGAGAACACATAAATCCTGTCGGTAACATTCCATCTCTTAATTTCAATTGTAGCTCTGTCACTGAAAATATCTTAATGTCATTATTTATGTTTCCAGTACCTGTAATAAGCTTTAAAGATTTGTACACATCAAATGTATATTTTGGGTTTGGCATAAGCTACTGCTGTGTGACTTCTCCTGGACATTTATTTGTATAATATATTCCTATGGGAAGGAAGGCAACTTCCTCAACATGTAAATAAGGTGTTTTTTACCTGCTGAAACTGTCACCTCCCCTGCCCTGGTCACTGCTTTTGCTGGCCAGTGAGCATGAGGTGACCTTGTCCTGACCATGCCTTGAGGAAGTCAATTAGCTGATAGTCCTGCTCTTAGGATGAACAAGCACTTAGGAAAAAGGAGGCTGACTCCAGCTTTTCCTGTGATGGGCATGTTCTGTAGCCATGGTTAATAAAATCTGCAGTGCTCGGTGCACCACGCTGTGTGACTTTGGAAGTGATGCTCGATATTTGTGGATATTTAAGAAACTGAGAGATTCTATAAACAGGTCATGTGAAACAATTTAAGGGTACTTGAAGATGCATATCTGTACAAATCTAAAAGTCATTAAAATTTACAGCAAGTCTTACGTTTGGCAGTGTTGTATCTGTTGCTGGGTTTGTGGCAGCCGTGTCAAAACGCTGCTGAATCCCACAGCGTCCCTTCTGGAGACCTGTTGCTTTGGAAGGGAAGCACTAAACAAGCTGCACTAACAGAGGAATTTGGAGCCTGGAACCCTTCTACTATTGGAAATGCGCAGCTGTACGCTCATCCTTCAAAGGTAAAATAACCTTCCTTGTGTAAATTAACTTCTGCTGGATGAGTTAATGTAGTGACAGGAAATGATTCATTTTTAAATGCATATTTTAGATGGTTAATTCTTAGCTCAGGTTAATAGAGAGGTAGAAATGATTGTTGTTTGGAAACCACAGCCTAGTTCCAAGAGTGGAAAACATGGGAACAAAATATTTTTGTCAAGGATGAGATGAATAGACAAATCCTACATAAGCCTGTGTTTGAGTTTCATTGCCTCTCCCATGACTTTCTCTCGCTTGTGGTTGGTTGCATTAACCTCAGCTGTTCCTTCCCTCAGTTATAATTATGGTTTTCTTGGAATGATTAATGSTGAAATGCATCCTAATATTTAGGGATGGTAAGGTGGGTAACTCCCATGTATGGTCTGATTCTTTCCAGTGTGTCTTTCAAGCAAACTAAAAGACTTCACAAAAAACAAAGCACCAAGTGCCAGTGCAAAAGCTGAGCCCCTGACCAAGAAAAACTTCACTGAAACAACCTGAGAAATACTTAAAAGACAAGAAAATTGTTAAAGAGCTTTCAGTAGAGCGGTAGAGGTAAAAAACTCTGAAAGTATTTGAGTCAATTCTTACCTTGCAGCAATGGCACTTTTGGAAAGCCCAGGATAATTCCAATGAAAATCTCCTATCTGGATGGTCCTGGAAATAATTTTATTCACCAAGAATTCTTTTAGATTGCAGTTGTATGCTACAGCAAATCCTTACTAGGGAGCCAAATGCTTTTATTACAAAATTTATCTGGATTTTTATAGACCATAATCATTGATGCTACATGTTTGCTTACATCACAAGTAAAAGTAGTTAAAAGTGGTTAACTTGCAAAATAGATGTTAATTAAATAAGTAAAAAAAACCCAAACCTTGCTGTGAATTAATAAAAACATAAACTTAAAAGGACTTTGCCGACAAAGTGTTTCTAAGTTGCAAAATCTGTGAAGTAACCACCTAGCCTTGCAAATACTGTTTGGAATTTCATGACAAAAGCAAAGTACAAAGTATAAAATGCAACAAGACTTGTGTCACCACTTGGCTGGGACCAAAACCCTGTTGTGCATGCTCTGTATTAATGCCTGTTAAATGCCCCTTCAGGGCACATGGCCACAGTTCTGGAATAGAACCTGCTGCCATGGATTTGAGTGGCCCCCTGTCTCCCACACGTTTCTGGGCATCAGAGAGCCCACTTAGGCCTCAGTGAAGGCAGCAGCAGGAATCTGTTTCTGTGGAACAATGTTCTGGAATGCCTGTGCTGAAAACACCAAGGAAGAAGACTGATGTGCAGCAGTGAGGACCACCAAGAACATTGGACTGAAGCGACAGCCTTCTATGTTGGAAGTTGTGCAGGCTACAAAACCTGATCCAGCCTCCTTCTCCCTGCTAGCACAGCTCATTTTCATCAATCTCTGTGGGGCTTTTGCCTTGGGAAAGAATAAAGGAAGAAGAAATGCCATTCTCAGGTATAGGCTGCAGGGAGGGCAGGCATGGCAGGCATCTTTCTTGCAAGATTGGTGCTTCAGCCAAGTGTAAGTGAGTCTCAAAATAATCCAGGGACTCCCCTTCTTGAATCTCTGCTAGGATCTGGTAGTCCCCAAAACAAATGATGCACTTCCAGGGCAGGTCGATTTTGTTTAAGTAATCCAGTTCTGTCTGGTTCACAGTCAGTTTTGTTTTCTTGCTCAAGTTCTTTATCTCAAAACAATATTCCGAGGCGTGGAGTTTCCTGTAGAACTGCAGGGAGAACTGGATCCGAGAGACGCGAGCATCCATCAAGTTGTAGTGGCAGATGTTGGAATCACGGCCGAACTTGGGCGTTTCATCTGCCCTGACCTGCTCACGCTTATGGAAATTCAGGCAGCGAAACATCATCTTCTCCTCCTGRCAAGGGTGGTAAAAGGTCAGGTGGAGGCACGTCACTGTTTCTTCTGTTTCGGCTTCCTCAAAAGAGGTCATGATGAAAAGAGTCCTCAGAACAAGACAATGGCAAAATCACGGCATGGAATCACTGTGGAACCAAATAAATCAGTTCCAGTGCGGCATTAAAATACTTCCTGTGCTGCTGTACACTCACTGGCTGTACAGAACTTCTGGATAACTGGCTGGCAGTAAATGTGATGAAAGCACTGCAGCAAAGAAGTGGGAGTTCAGAAGCCGTGACTGACCACTGCTGCCAACAAGCTCTTCACGAGGACCTCACAGGTAGATTTATCTCTGCATTAAATATGTCATTTAGCTCTAAGTTTTACTTTACAGACTTGAAATGGAGCAGTAAATGGTACCGTCTGGGCCTGTGTGCTTTGCTCTTGGTGTGTCCTGTGACTAGAAGGTATCAAGCAACTTTTACCAAGTCTGTCTGTAGGCAGTGATAATTCAAATATGTATAAAACACTCCTTTGGCTCTTGGGTCAGAACTGACCTCTTGCATGGAACAAGTGTTTAGAAGTGACTGCTGTGACAGCATAAAAATGAATGCAAAAACTGGGCTATCCACAAGACCTAAAAGAGGAATTGTTACCAATTCTAGCCATTTCCCCATTGTCTGTTGGAAAATCCCAGCTCTCTGCTTCAGAAGTACCAAAAAGAAATTGCTTTTCTTGGGTTTGGTGTTTTTGTGTCGTTTTGAGTTTCTCACATGCAGCACAGAGACCACACACTTATGAATTAAATTCTGACCCAAAGTCTGAGTGACCACAGAGCATCCTAATAAAATCTGAGATGCATCAGGAAAGGCTGTCATCTGGTTCTCCATAAATGCAAGGCCAGATTTCCTGTACTGAAAATGAGTCTAAAGAAAGAATAGTCTTGCCACTTAAAAGCAGGACCCAGCAAATGAGTTCCCAGTTACTCACCAGAGAAACATGTGAGCAGCCATTTAACTGGTATCACACAGCGCAGATGTTTGACATGTTTCTCCATCCAGATTGCAGTAAGTTCCCAACCTGTCTCACACATATCTAGAGCTCACCAGCTCCATTCAGAGCTTATGAGTAGGTGAATCATCACTGCAATTAAATGATGATTGTGTTTTGTGATGATGGAGTTGACTTATGTTTTCTAAGGCTCATTTATACCACTGTAGATAAACACCAAGCACAGTGAATGGTGGTGTATCAGTGCATTATTTTCTGTGTGAAACCTCAAAACTGCTTCCTTTGCTCCTTTAACACAAAACCAGCAGCAGTTCTGACACAGCAGCTCAGCAACCTCAGCCTGGTTATTGGAGTAGGCTACAACAGCACAGATGATGAGTGAAACACAGAATTTCCAGCAGAGCTCACTTTAAAACAAGCTAGGAAATATCATCTGTGCTGTTGGCAGGAATACAGAGAGACACCCTGATGGCAGGTTATTCCTTTGCCGTCTGTGAGACAAGCTGTGGTAGCATCATTATCAGTCCCTCCTCCTCGCAGATTCCTCGGCTCCGGGGTGCTGGAAGCAGCTCTGTGAGCAGGAGGATGGACTGTGCCTGTGTCTAGTTCTGCCCTTTCCTGTTTTGCACCAGAAAGGGGATACTACATGAGGTCATCTTTGTTGAAAGGGGAAACCCAAGTGCTCTCACTTAGTTCGCAGATCAGGCCATGGAGACAGTTTTCTGCCTCGAGTTTTCTGCCTTAGTTCACATGTTAGGGAATTTTACAAATGCCTACACTTATTAATAAAGAACAGCCACCAATTAATAAATACAGCACCCACCGACGAACCTGGATCCCGGCAGCTCCCACAGAACCCGCTACAGATCCACGATCACCTCAGGCACCCCCAGCACAGCTGCCCTGTCCTGCCTTAAAGGTTTATGGWGGTTGAACATACTAAATAGTCTCTCACGTAAATGTTAAAGGAGTTTTTACTTACTGGAGTGTATTGGTCAGGAGAAGGCAACTTTCTGTGGTTAAATCCAGGCTTCTCCCGCAGCTCTAAGGCAGCCACTGCCCTGCTGTTGTCTGTACCTCCACTGGAGTCAAACCAGCCGTGATCTCACCTCATCCTCTCCTATGGCGAGTATCACTATCCCCATTTCCAGAGGCAGAAAAACGACACGCAGCGTTACGAACATGGGCTCCGTCCCCGGCTCCCGGAGCAGGGCTCGGTGCCGCCTCCCCACCCCACTCCCACCGAGCCCGAGATCTCCCGACCGAACCCGCCTCCACCATCGGAACTGCCCGAAGAGATCCCGGACTGCCCGACGATCTATCCCGCCTCCTCCCTTCCTTCCCCTCACGTGCGCCCGGCCCGGCCGCCTGCTCACTTCACGGGAGCGGGGCTCCGGCGCCTACCGAGGGGTTCCAGCGTCTCCTCACGCCCGGTAATTCCTCGCGGAGCCGGCGGGAAGCGCTGAGGCGGGAGGAGCTGAGGCGGGAGGCGGGAAGCGCTGAGGCGGGCGGTGCTGAGGCGGGAAGCGCTGAGGGCACCGCGGGCCCGGAAGTAGAACTTATTAAAAATAAAGAAAAAAAACGAGTTAAATTATTTATCATATTGAATAAATCGAAAAAAATAACCACAGCTATGTCCGGGTTTTTGCTGGGCCATGTGAACATGTGTTCAGCCATGGCAGGGATCAGATCACAGGTTGACGGGCTCAGCTGTCAGACAAAATCATTTCGATTTTACCCCCTAAATGAACTCTTTGAGGAGTAAAACGCTTTAGTAAGCGGCACATGATAATCATAGGAGTTGAGCTGATGATGTTCTTAAATTGAGTATTTTAAAATATTTGGTTGTTTGCTTTGAGCAACTGCAGTTCAGCTTCATTGCACCGGCTTTGGGAAATAACCTGATCTTTCCCTGGCCGCTTGTCTAAGGTGAGCTGAAAACTTTCCCTTTTTTCCCCCCCCTTTTGCAAGGTTTTACCTATCCACAACAGCCCCCTGCCTTTTTTTCCCTTTACAAATCCTGAGGCAGSTCTGGATTCTTCCTCCTCCAGCTCTTAGTTTTTCTTATTAATCTGTATTACTCCCCAGCATAGAACAAATAGCAGAGCAGAGGAAAAACCTGTTCCTGTTGCATCCAGATCCTACATGTGCAGTATCCTTCCTTCCCTGTGCCTGTACAGCTTTGGGACTGGCAAGGTGTTGAGCCTCAGTAAGTACTGAAGGTTTGACTGCTTTGGCATGGGTGGTGAAACACCATGCTGGTTCATATATAAACTATTTTCCACTTGCGGTTTCTTTCTATATCTTCAACAAACAGGTAAATGACTTGTGGGTTGATAAGTTCCTTTGTAGTTCTTGTAGAATAACTTTTATCTGTATGCAGTCTAATACATCTGTTCAATGAGCTCTTCTCCCGTGACATCAGAAAAAAAAGATTAAACTGCGTTTTGCAAGAAGTCGTGTTGAAAAGCAGAGAAGGAAAACAGATTATTCCAAGTTTCTCCCACAGAAATGCCTTTTCTGCAGTAGGCAGGGCTGGGCCTGTGTGCTCACACACCAAAAAAAATGTACTTTGCTGCCTTCTGGAAAAACCAGAGTTGTGCAATCCTGCTATTTATTGCATCTGTTGATTATAATTCTTGTCAGCCCTTTGTTTCTGGAGACAGCCTGATTCCCAGGTCACGAGAGAACTTTTCTGATAGGATTATTTTGATACTTGTACCTATTGAGGTATGTAAGGACCTTTCCTTTTTCTCCTAGGATTGTGTAACATGAAATTAACTGCATATTCCTTATTGTTTTATGATTTAAGTATAGCTCTGTGTGATTTTGTACAGGGGAGGGCAGGAACTGGATTTACAGCTTCTCTCTTCCATAAGTTTCTAACCAGTTGAAATGCTGCCAGCTTCAGGAAAACAACTCCARGTTTGTCCTTTATGAGGAAAAAAAAATGCAGGCACTCTGTGCCTGTGGGGCTTTTGGGTGATCTTCCTATTAAAAAATTGCTCCATACTTCAGTAGAGTTCATTCCTGTATTACAATAACTTCTTTTTTTACTTTAAATTTCTTTGGTCGAAAGCGAAACTTCAAATAAATGTGTTGTTTTGGGCTAATTTAGTGTTTGTAATGCATAGGCTGGAAGATGGAGGTGGTTTTGGCATGGCTGTGAATGGTGCATTGTTTTTCTGACAGCTGATTCTTATAAGTCCAGAGACTAAATAGACAAAGCTGGAAAATGAAACAATACTACGAACTTCTACATTGCTTTTAGTCATAATTGGCTTAGAAAATATGAGTCAGTGAGGGGAGATAAGTTTCTTTCTCTTTCTGGGAAGTTCATGGTGGGTCAGAAGAGTTATAGGAAGTATAGTCTCTTAATGATCTGTGTGACGGGTTGTGAGTTGGGAATGCTGTGATGACATTTCGTGGACACTTGGGAAGAATGTCCTTTATAGCTCTTTCTCTGTTATGACATAAAAGCCTTCCTGTGGACATTTGAGGCAAGGCATGAGACCAGCAGCAGTCCAGGCCAGTCTGAAACTTTCTATTTGTCTCTGCTGTTTAAATTAACATGATGAAAGTATCCTCACCTTGCTGAATCAACAGCAGGTCTGGCCTGATTTCCGCGGTGCTGGGATTTCCACAGGTCTGTCCTTCCCTCCTAAGGTCAGGTTTTACACCTGATTATCAAAACTATCGATGTGGTGCTCAGGTTTGCCAGTGGGTGCAGGTGCGAAGGGTGACAACACCTGTAAATGTTGTGTGTGTGTATAATTCCCAAGGTTTTCTGGTCATCAGCATTCCCAGTTACTGGCACAGCTTGTCCGTGGTGTCACCAGGTGAATATGAAAGCAAATGCTGTGACCTGGTGACACCTCTTMTGCCAAGCATTGCAGTAGGCGTGAGTGCCTCGTGGGTTGATTTTAAGGCAGAAATCTTCAGAAATGGTGCTTTTCTGCAGGGCTGGCTCTGGCCACAAGGGGACACAAGCCGTGTGCTCACGTTTCGGTGTCACGCGTGTGACAGAGGTGACGTGGTGAGCTCAGCAGAACGCCCGAGAAGGGGGCARTAGGTGAGCAGTTATCCCCCCCAGCCCTCTCCACATTCCCAAGTGTGTCTCCCGAAGGACACGAGCCCTGTTTGCTGACTTTCCCCAGCATTCAGTGCCTCACTTGTGTCACCTCTCATGTGGGCCTGGGCATCCTGCTGTTGTACCTCCCCTGTGCCAGGGCTTGCTSTCCCAGGATGGTACGGGGATGACCCAAACCCGTCCTTCAGGGATGTACAGAGTCACTGAGGAGGAGGTTACTGAGAGCTGATTGATTTAGAGCCATAAAACTCAGGCTGCTTCACAGCCCTTTTCTCATTCCAAACCACCTTAGCACTGAGAGCACGGGAGTGGGAGCCAGTAGATGGCAATGTGTGTCCGGATATGGGAAGCCAGTGCTTTTGGGTTTTTTTTTTTTCTGATTTGTGGATATTAGTTGTTGGTTTGTGGGTTTTTTTCTTTCCTTTTTTTTTTTGTTTTAAGTCATAAATTTCATTTTGATATTGCAAGAGCTGCTGAGGTACTTTTAAGTTAATGGTAATGATGRCAGTGGTAACTTCCAAGAGTTAATTTGGGAAAGGCCTAACAGAGTATTCAACGACCTGTAATGAGGTTCTGCAACGATTTGTTGTTTCTGTACAGCAACCAAGTGCCTCATGTTCAAACAGAAAAGAAATAGGCCTTTCTCAAAGACAGGTGTATTCCAAAGATATCCCAGTGTATTCCACTGGATGTCAGTGTGAGAGGGAGGAGAGATGCATTGGGGAGGAGGTGTGTTCACTGAACTTTTAGATCCCAGTGCCAAGAACAGCTCCACTCCATAAGCAGAGAGGAGATCTTCCAAAGGAAAAGAGAGAACACAGTTCCCTCTGCTTGTTTATTTCTTTCTTTGCTCCTTGTTTACTCAGGAAAAACAAATCTTCCACTCCTCATCTCATCTGACCTGAATGAACTGATGAGGAATCTCACCTTGASTACTGAAGAGAACTATTCCTTACAGGATGGACTTTGTTTATGCCACTTTCCAAGTTCTCATTTTCGTTCTACATCATGATCTGCCCTTGGTCCTCCTTTAGAGCCTCTCTGGCTTCTCCCTTTCTCTTCCTTCTTGCCTGTCTGCTATCTCAGCTTCTCTTCCATCTTCCTGCCCTTCTTGCTGTTCTCCCCTGCCACCATCCTCCTGATTATTTTTCTTATTCCCTCTGTCCCTTCACGTTTTGTTTGTTTTTTCTCTGAACCCTTTCTCCCTTTATCTGGATTCTCTCTTAATGAAGAAAAGGAAGAGCTGCAAAGGAAAAAATAATTAGTGTGGCTATTTTGATAGTGAGGGGGTTAAACACTGCCTTCACCAGGCCCCACATTTTACTGTGGAGGCTGAATCTACTCTCTCTGTCTGGTTTGACACCATTTAGACAGAGATAATTTCATGTGTACAGTGCAGGCTGAACAGAGCAATCTTTCTAGTTCCCTTCATTGAACAAAGAAAGTAATTTTAAACAGTTAAAGATAATATAAGCTGTATTTTGCTGATATATAATAGGACCAGAGACTATAACGAGATTTTTGTTGTTTTAGGTTTTTTTAAAACTTTGAATTCATGTAGAGGTGAAGGTGTTAAAGATTACACATTGTGTGGCAATAAAAACACAACTCCACTATCTCAGTTTATAGCACTTAAGGGGACCCAGCTGTGAGCAATGCAGCAATGGTACATACATGACCATTTTCCTCTTTTTTCTTTCAAGATTTATATGGCTGTGTCCCAAACCACTCAAGTAGCTTCCTTCCTCCCCGGGGAAGCAGGTGCCTGGTTCATCCTCACCTCTGATTGTTCTGGAAACCTTGGAGCAGTTGCTGTTTGTTGAGGTTTATTAAAAAAAGTATTTTTATTGCTGTAGGCACATAAATTGGCACTGAGGGGTGGTGCAGGCAGGCGGGTGTGTCTTCCATCTTTGCAGCCCCTTGCTTGGGACTCAAGTCTGTCCCTGACAGAAAGTCCTGGTGATGGAAACAGTAGGATTTCACAGCACAGGGAGCATTGGTTTATGGCTCTGTGTATGGTCTCACAAGGGAACACTGTTCAATAGGCTTCAAAGTGATTCAGCCCTGGCATAACCGTGGCTGTGGCCACATGTAATATAGCCTGTAGCTCTTTAAAGAGGATTAGCCTTAGATCAGGGACAGCATTCATTGCTGGATTTCATGTAAAGTAGAATATGCTAATGAAATGGAAATGTCTACAGCAAACATTGCATAATATTGGAGACCTCAAAATTGAGCATTGTGTCGTGCTSTCTCTGCTGGAAGTCAAACTTTTGTATTCTGGTTATTATTTTGAGAAAAACTGGGGTTTTTATTATCGCCACAAGCTCTCTAAAATAAATCAAGATCCAGTTTGCAGTTTTACAATCAAAGTTAAAAAAGATAGCAACGAGCATTTGAAGGTAACTTTTCAGGCATTGTTGAATGCTTTAATGATATCATAGTTCTCCAACAGACACAAAACCCACCACTTAAAATATCTTCATTTGGGTTTTCTGCAACAGGCRTAGGCTTTGTTTGATCTTATGTTCTCTTCCCATCTGCCCATCCATTGCTTTAAACACCATTTTTGGGTTTACAGGAGTTTCAGCATCAGTCCTGCAGAGATACAGTGTTTCTAACATGCATTTCTGAGCCATTTCACCTTTTTAGGGCACTTTCTGTCTGTACATCTGCCTCCACTATCAGTTCAGTAGGCTTCATTTGACTCTCCTGTTTCAGTTTTATGCCAGTCTTCGGAATACTTGAGACTTAGTATTGTACAGGTGTAAAGAAAGCTCCCAAACTTCAAGGTGACCCACGATTCCAACTGCCTGACTCAAGATGTTGTGAAGGATTTTATTTACAGATGCAGGAACATCTCTCAGAAAATCATTTCGGTGGGAGCTCTGGGAAATCACTGTCCACTTCTCAACGCCTGTGTCAAGGAACCCATTCTTCCTGGGTTTTTTAGGGTCCACAGGAAATTTCTGCCCCTGATCCAAAGCTGCCTCAGTGCCTGCACTTGAAACCTGTCCTCATGGAATTGTTTAGACCCCCTCTGRGTGCTTCCCTTCTCATACAACTGAGCAGGAATTCCTGGGAGCTCTGTCTCACCAGCCTGGGTTGGGTGCTCACCCACACCAAATGTAGAACACAGCGAT
Organism: Amblyornis subalaris; assembly: GCA_018881555.1. Taxonomy (NCBI): domain Eukaryota; kingdom Metazoa; phylum Chordata; class Aves; order Passeriformes; family Ptilonorhynchidae; genus Amblyornis; species Amblyornis subalaris. The sequence continues at coordinate 1,690,632 of JACAXG010000118.1, read as the reverse complement.
GGGCATTAAATACCCCGATGGGCCGTTCTGCCTTTGTGGACTTGAAGTGCCTCATCCCAGTCTGCTGGGGCATAAAAGTGGAAAGAAAGCCTTTGGGAAGAGACTCCTTCTGGCTCTGCTTCCAAAACGTGTGCTTTCATTGCTTAGTAGTTTTTTCTTTCTGTGCAGCTCCATATCTCACCATTTTGTTGTTCTGGGATTTATTTTCTTTGGTGTGKTTTTTTTTTTTTTATTTTATTTTGCTGTTTGGAAGGTTTTTTTTTTTCTGTAGACGTGGAGGGTGGTGATACATATTCATGAAAGAGAAGTCTTTCCAGCCCCTGCCTGCGTTGACAAAGACTTAGCTGTTTCACACAGCAAGCTGACTGGAATTGTGTGGGGCCTGCCTGACCAGATTAGAGCAAACAGCCAGCTTATTCCTCCACTCGTCAGGCCTCCCCTTCCTAACAATTTCCCCAMTTGTCATTTTGACAAGGCTGTCATTAGGTGATGGCTTCTTTTGGCCATTTTCAGATAAAGATAATTTCCTTAACTTCCATTTTATTTGACAACAAGTAGTTTGGGAGAGAAAGGAAGTGCTTCAGTAGTTTATGGATTAAGGGTTTGTCACTTCAAAGGCATCTTTGATCTAAAAATATGTGCTGTACCAAATTCATTATGTCTTTTTTTCTTTTTCTTTTTTTTAGAACTTTTTAATTTATTGATCTGCCCCTCAATTATTCCCTTTTTTTTTTTTCATCCCCTAGTAGTACTTGGGATAGTAATGGTGAGGGGAAAGCACCCAAGTGGCCTCTCTGAAAAGTCATGACCAGGGCAAAACAACAGGTGCTTTTGTTCAATACTCTGCGTTTAGCCAGAGGTCCTGCCTGCTCCTGCCACGGCAGCTCCATTAAAAACTGGGAGACAGAGAATAAGCTTCATGTCTTCTGTTGGTCTGGGTCACTCCTCTGGTATAGCTGGCTTAAAACCTTGGCTCTGGTGTAGTTTGGTGATGGGTTTTGACTCCCTGATAGCCCTTGGCCAGCTCCATGCTGTGGGGCAGTTGCTGTGTGGCTTTGGCTCTGCTCTCTGTCCGTGCTGCACCAAGAAATCCCAAACCTCATTCCGACAAACAAAACTAGAGAAGCTTTTTTCCCAGAATTTGTGCAGCTTAAATGCTCTTCCACAAAGCACTGAGCTTTGGAGCAGGCAGGTGCAGTGGCTGTCAAGTACGGTGCTTCCCAGACCCCATCCACCCGAGAGGCATGCTCGGAATTGGATTTGGGAATCCTTATGGGTCCCTTCCAACTTGAGATATTCCATAATTCCTAGGTGCGGATCTGTATGGGCAGAGTTTCTCTTTGGCTCCTTCTGCAGGGAGAGAGGGACACAGTGGGGGTTTGAACATGGATCAAGAGCTGGGCTTTTCCAGTGCCTGCCTTAGCCTTGTCAGGCACTAGGCTTCACCCCTCCTCTGCTTTTTAGGGTCCACAAAACTCCATCCTTGGCTGCTGCAGTGTAAATCCGTGATGGTAGCCCATTATTCTAGCCTCACACAGGCTTAGCTGGGGCTGGGGTTTGTCCTGTATTAATATTAATATCAGTTCTACCTAATTACTTCAGCTTTTCCTGTAATGGTACCTCCRCGTTACAGCAGCCGGCAAAGCACCTCCTTGCTGCTGGAGGCTGTTCTTGATCCCATTTCCAAACAGAAGCACTTCTGCTTCGGCTCTGGCCGGGGAAGCTGCGCGGGGGCCGGCTTTTTTTTCTTCCCTTTTGCCTGCTAATTGGCTGAGACCACCAGAATTTGGAGGACACAGATGTCACTGATAGTTTGCCTAGGGAGCACATTCATGCCCATCTGTTGCAGTCTAGAAGGCTGTTCATATATCCACAAGGCCTTCATTTAATTCTTGTCAGAAAGTAATGTAAATCCAGTTTACCTCAGAGGTCACAGCCAAGATTTATGCCAATGAGCCCCCTGCAATTTACACACACTGTAGTTGTATAGGATGAAAAGAAACCCTTTCATGTTGGTGCATATTAACAAGAAAGCTTGCCTTAGGAGAGGCTTTTTGATTGAGATTCTTCCTTATTTTAATACAGCCAGTTGGGATAGCCAGCTTTACCAAAAGAAAGCATATAATCTTTAAGCCAGAGAAGTAAACTAGCTAACTAACTAACTAAACAAAGCCCCTAGAAAATCTATTTTTTTTTTTTAAAACATCTTTTTACAGAGAAAGGTAAATGCTCTAGGAAAACAYGAGCATGTGCGCACTGAAATATTCAGGGAAGCTGAATTTGCCTTCTGTGGAAAATGATATTAACTCAATTATTGAAACCTTGGCTAAGCTATGGGGTTTGGTTTTTTCTGTTTTATTTTTTCATGCCTCAAGCTGCCAAATCTAAAAATAAAGCTGAGCCTGTTATTTTTGACAGGAGTGCTGGGAAGGACTCCAGAAGGCTCATGCACAAATCCACAGGAGGGAGAGCAGCCAAGGGAGTATGATGTGCACGCTCCCTCTTACCTGCTGCAGGTAAAAACACCARCCTAAATGTTCCATTGCTTTTCCAAGGACAATCTTCTCCAATTTTTTCCCCACAGAAAGCAACGGGAGATAAAATACCGTAATTTGAAGATGAGACCATAACTCCAACAGCTACAACAGATCTAGCACTGCCTCTGTGCCGTGATTTCACCCCTGTCTTTATTTAGCAGACTCTCACAGCTTAAAGAGCTTCCCTAAAAATGAGTGTGGCTTCATTAACCTTAGGGAAGCCCCAAGTGGAAGGGCCACAGTACACCACATGAGGCTGGAGGGAAGAGCTAGCAGTGCAAGTGGTGCAGGTACTTGAATTGAAAATGAGCTGTTAGAAAAGAAACCCTCTTAAGTGTTTTGGTTATTAAAATTGCTTGTAGGAGCAGGCAGAGAAAAGCAGGATACAAAGATGGATCAGGATGTGCCAACAGGATTACAAAAGGGTTTCAGGGTTGGGCACCTCTGCTTCCTAAGGCTCAGTGTAGTTTGAGGGCGTTCCTTTCATTTATACTGGCTCCACTCAGAGGGATCCTCCTCCCTTTTCCTGCTTCCTTTTCGCTAGTTTGTCCAGTGTATGGATTTTACCTTAGCAAACACTCCTAAATGTTACAGGCGTGAAAATCAGTATCATTTGCATGGTGTCATAATGACCAGAGTGGTTTGGGATTAGGAGGCAGGAGAGCGGGGCACCGAAATGAAAACACATCCTAAGTTCCAGTGTAACACTTAAAATAATTAAAATGTTTATTTGAAAGTCAAAACAGCCCCAGTCATAAATAACTATCCATTCCTCGATTGATTGTGTCGAGTCCCAACCGAGAGCTCTGGGAATAAGGTTTATTTGCTCCCTGTTGGGATTAATCCATAAATGTAGTCTCCACATGGAACTCATCAGGTCTTTGCTTCCTCTTCATTAGTCTCCCTGGAACTGGAGGCTAGCCTGAATAAAATGAAAATTAGGATAATATATTTTCAGAGAGAAAAGGTCTGGCGATCTCTAATTTGTGTTTCAGGACCATAATGCTGTGGAAAATTTCCCAAATGATGTTGTCTGAGAAACCAACGCTTGTTATCCTTGCTGCGTTTGAAGTTTGAATGCAGCAATTACATCTTCTTTCTCTTAAAGCCTCCCAAGCTAATTGCAGTCTTAAACTGGCTAGATTGACTCACAGGCTTCCTTCCATCCACAGCAGAACTTAAAATTCCTTTCTCTTGACAGATCTTTTGGTCTTCTAGCCCAAGGGCTCTGAAATGTCACAGTATGGCCCATTTCTTATTAAAGAGATCATTTCACTGTAGCCCACCCAATTCTTCCCTCCATCGCTCTTGCTCTGAACCCAAGCTCCAATTAGAGGGCAACTGCAGAAATGTATTTTCTCATCCCCTGAGACCCTTTTAATATTTTTTTCATCATATTTGATGCAAGCAGTTATTTTAATCCAGACTCCAACCAGAAACTATGCGGATTTTTTTTTTCTCATAATTTCTGTTTTAAAGTGTCTGACAATTACGTTGAGCATTTAAAAGCTGGTTTTGCCCAAAACTGGAGTAAAGGAGCTTTCCTGTCACCAAGAAATGCTTAAATCCTTGGTCTGATGCAAAATTGGTTTTATTCTGTCTTTTCAAAGAGCRTTTTGCAGTGAATCCTTAGAAGACATTTTTGTCCAGACAGTTTTGCAGCATGTCAGGCTGCAATTTTTATCACTTCAAAGCCACCTCCTGAAAGTACCGCTTGTTAGGATTTAAGGGAACTTTAAGAAAGCTGATTAGTAACCATTGAGAGGGCTCTAAAGGCCTCCAGAAGTTTTTGCTGTCCTGCTCTTGGGCTATGGGCTCCGGTCCTGTGTTTCCCCAGGTCCATAAGCTGCGTGCTTGATTATTTCCCCCTCCCAGCTGTCACTCAACGCCACAGCTGTCACAAAACACAACTTACAAAGTGGCATCTGTGTAAAGGATGCTGATGTGGTTTAAAGCTCTTTGGTGCATTTTAAGCTGATTTTATGATGCGAGTCATTGTCCCTAGTGATGGGTCTCAAAAGACTCTCTACCTTCTGAGTACTAATGTACAGTTTATTGCACTTTTCTCTGTGGTTCCAGCACTCTGGTGTTGCTGCTGTTGTAAATCATTATTTATTACTCCAAGTGTTCTTGCTGTTTATTCAATTCTTTGGAAAAATGTACTTGAAGAAAAATTCCCCGCTTGCTGACATTCATCTATCACTGTTATGGACCTGGCAGTTTCCCGGTGAGTTAAATCCTCCCAATCCAAGGAAGCCAAGTGCTGTACTTCCACACTAATTTGAGCTTCCCTGCTAAGCCCCGACAGCTCTTTGTGAGACTGGCAGCTTGTGTGGCTCACAAAGCCACGGGGCCCTCCTGCCTACACTAAAGACCCAAGATGAGCTGGGCTGCAACACAGAAGTGGAGCATGTCCATGAGCTCCCTTGGATGTTCCTAGTGCCATGTTATTTTTTGTAAAGGGAAATATCCCAGGGTTTGTTTGCTTTAGTGCATCTTCACAGCAAATTGTGTTTATGAGCATTTATTTACAGGCTGCAGGGTGGCAGCTGAGCACAGGCCTTCTCCAACATGCTTCTGCACGCTCCTGAAGCAGTTTCCGCTTCCCAGTTCCCAGGACTGCTGTCCACAATGGATCCAAGGCAGGTGTATATGTGCTTGGTAGGCACTCGAGTGGGCTCCCTAGAAAATGAGATTTTTGAGAAATCAATTACACAAAGGAATGGAGTCAGGGCCAGATGGCAGGGATGCTTCATCCCAACCTGGGAGGTACTCCTGGGAYGGCTGCACGCTCCTTCCCACAGGGCTGGGTAATCAGATAAATCAATTAGCAGATGTCAGTGCAGTTAACAGAGCAAGCAACACTGCCATAGGTGTGTTAGTGTGACTATGCTTTTCTTTTCCTGATGGATACCCAGCAACTGGATCAGCCCTTCCAGACCTGGCAGGGTGGGAGCAGAGGACTCTGCCTTCTGGCTGTTGTCACTGGGTTCAGAGGTCTGTCTCTGCCAATCCAGAGATCCTTAGGGAGAAGGGACCTTTGTGAACAGGGATGTGGACTTGGACCTTGTGCAATGAGCAAATCCCACTGTTGTAGTGTCCTTTTTTAAATTAATCTTTGTCAGTGACAGGTGGTTCAGCCCCGTTTCCTGGGTGGACCTSGGGCCATGCTGTAGGTCCGCAGCCCTGTCTCTGGCCCCATCTCCTTTTGCTCCTGATGGGAACCCCTAAACGGGCCCTGGTGCATCTGCGGGGATGTGATCCCGGCGCCCGGCTATGCTCACCTAGCTCAAACCCTGCAGGTGGTGGCCCTGGTGGCTCTTACTTGGGGCTAAAATGGTGGGAAACCCTTTCTGGGTTCTCCTTCTCTTTTTATCCTCAGCTCTGATATTTCACTTGCTCTCCAGCTGCTCTTATGTGCTTGTGCTCCTTTCCTCGGTCTCCCTTTGACACCTACTTTTTAAATTTCTTCTTTCTGTGACATTTGTCTGCAGAGTCAGTCACAGCCCCACTGAGTAGCTCCTGCCTCCAGGCTCTTTGCTGATGAATCCCATCCTTTGCCCTGCTCCACCTGCCTTTCCACGGCAGGCTCTCTGATCCTCTCTGCTTTCGCATGAGTGCATCTCTTTTGCCCTCTGCTTTTCAATCTGGCAGCTTGCTCCTGCTCGCTGCCRTTGAGAGCACAGCCTATCTGCCACCAGCTCCGGGATCCAGCGATCCCAGAGCTGCGACAGAAAGGGGAAAAAACTGCCTGGAAACTTAGCTGCTAAAACGTGAGTCGTTTCCAGGCAGCAGAGCAAAGTGTGCCTCTCTGTGTGTGTTCCTTTGCACTCCCCTTCCTCCTTCACAGCCATAGTGTTTCCCCAATTTTAGATTTGTTTTCACTGAGGCTGTTTCTGACTATATTGCTTCAAACTGCAGGAACAGTTTTCTACATGAGACCATCACCAAATTGGTGGGGAAAACCCCAAACCCAAAATATTTATTTTGTACTTAATTTTTGAAAGCTGCTCAAGTGTTCTGGCAGGTGCTGATCCAGATACCTGGGATGGAAATGGTGGGGRTTTCCAGCGTCACCACTGTCAATGTCCTAGAGCACGTGAAGGACTCGCAGTGGGACATACATGGAGGATATTCACACGTGGGATGGCATCCCAGGGTGAAAAAGACAATCCCCATGGTCTGGGAAATGCACACAGCATCCTCCAGGAGTACAGAGCATGCTCTGCCAGTCAATCCCGGCTAACTGTGTGTGACAGCCCRAATCTCCCAGGTGCAAAGGGCTTCGGCTCAGCCCCGACAGTCACTTCCCTGCTCGGGATATCATGGCTCCRTTGAGAGCCCGTCCTGTCTCCCTGGCACCTCGGAGATGTTCCCCTCKCACACTTTGTCACTAAGGACCCTGCAGTGATTTCACACACTCCTCTAATAAAGTCCTCCGAGGCTGTCATGTATTTTCATGTATTTCCCCTATTCTTTCCCCCTGCTTGAGCCTTTCAGATAATTGATGATACTTTAGTTAATCATTTTCCCCCTCCTTTGTTTGCCAGGTACCTCAGCCTTGAAGGGATCCTTTTCATTCGGACCCCGTGTCTTCTCCTAAGTAATTGATCACCGTGCACCCGGGGACACCCAATTCAGAGCCGAGTGGGATCAGCCCTCATGAATAATCAAAACGCCGTGGCCGTGCTGCTGCAGGAGTGCGAGCGGGCTCTGGACACGCTCCTGGCAGCAAAAGCCGGCACGGGCGAGGGAGAGGGAGAGGAGCGGGAATACCGGCAGTGCCAAGGTGAGCTCTCCCCAGGAGAGGCGGCAGGACTCCGCCGGTCCCCGGCCCTGCCCTATTTTTCTTCTCCAGGCGGATGAGTGTCAGGAGATGCCTGGATTTCCAGGCCATGAATGGGATGCGGGCTACAGGCAGGCAGGGAAAGAAGTCCACTTTGTTGCAGTGAATTGCTGTCAGTTCTAATTTTAGGCTTCAGTAAACATGAGGCTGTAAGGAACAGTTTAGTTTGGGAAGAACAATGCCCAAAAGTTTGCTGATGCACATAAATTTCAGTTATTAAAAAAAAAAAGAAAGAGAAAGGGAAAAAAAGGATGCAACTTCTGAATAAGGGCACATATTTCCTCTCCTTTCATAGGAACTGGGGGAGGGCCCTCTCTGTTTGTCAGCTTCTCCTCATATATTAAAGAGCTCATTGCCTGAATCTTTATCTTGTAAAATGCGTGTGACCTCTATAAGTGGTGTCCAAGGGGAAAAAAAAAAAACTTGCAATATCCCTCTTGAAAGGAGAATCCATGCTGGCTAAAGGCTGGAATAAATAACCAGGAAAGGAAGCAGTGTTTAGCGAGAGCTGTAATAAAAGGATTCCTCACTTGTTTTAATGCTGGCATTACCTGCTGGAAACCAGCAGTTATTTTGGTACTGCTGCGGTGCTGCGAAAGAAGAATTTATTATTTCCTAATTCCAGCGGAATTAAGGATTTCCATTGCGTGACACATCTGCGGCGCTGCCCGTTTTCCAGTTTGGTGTTAATAATGTTTAGTTTTGCTTTGCTTGAGTGCCTCGKCCATAACGTTAATTTGATCTTTAAAACCCTTTGTTTGTCGTGGGGCGCGGAGCCGTTGAGAATATGTTTTTCYGACCATCCTTGTTCTTGCTGGGAGGTCAGCTGCCTTTTTTCTGAAGCACCTAAGTCTGTTTGCGCTGGAGGGTGGCGTGTAGGTTTCTGTTATGGATACTGGAAGATTTTTCTCTCCTCTTTTTTTGTTTCCAACAAAGGGTACTTTGTTTCCTCCTCGCAAATTCTTTTAAGTTTTATTATGGCTCCGCAGAATAGGCTCTTGAACTCCTAATCAGGTAGCGCTTTTTTCCCCTCATCCTCCTCCCTCCTTTTCTCCTATTAAATGCCACAAAGTATGAGAAATAATCAGTTTAGTTCCAGATAAGGTAAATCAGTGCCCTTATAATCACTCGATTAGACACGGTCCTTCAGGTAAACTGCTTCAGGAAATGGGCGATCAGAGCCTGAAGTGCTGCTCGGGCTTTTCCGAGGGCCGTGTTCCCTTCAGCTGAAAGAAAAATACCCAGCAGCGGGGTGGTGACAGCGACATTAATAACTGCTGGGGCTCTCTGCCCGGGGAAGGCAGGGCCCCGCAGGTCGGCGGCTCTCGGCTTCGGRGGGACCCTCCCAGCGCAGAGGCCGAGGGGGTTTCCTCGCCCCCCTCTCCTCCCGGGGCTGCCTTTGTTCCCCCCGGCTTTCTCAGACCTGCTGCAGGAAGGACTGGAAGCCAAATCCATAGAAATGGTGAGGAGAGGGGAGAGGAGGAGCACATCCTTATCTCACTTTAGTCGAGGGGGCAGAATGGGTGTTAGGTGGGTCTGGATTTCTTCTTTATTTCTTTTTTAGGCTAGAAATCATTCCAGTCCGCTTCTGTGCCCGTTCAACCTCCGTTAATTAATGAGTTTATATTGCCAGTGGTGAGAACAGCTCTCTGTCACAAGGATAAACTCTTGTCCCTGGAGCTGGATCTCCCTTGGGAAAAGATGTAGGAAGTTGAGTCTTTCCCCTTCTGTATGGGAGATAAGTCCCTCTGTCCATAGGTTTGCGTTCCTTATGATGAGATGGATATCCCTGCTCCTGCACTGATTTTCCAGTAAGAAGTGGTGAGCATGGCCTCCTCTCCCCATCAGCTTTGTCACTTGGCCACCTTGCCATGGCATGGAGGGCTGGGCCCCTTCAGCCAACACTTGAGGAGGATAAGGAAACAGGGCTTCATGCTAAGCTGGGATGTGTAACGGGAAGATTTTCAAACCCCATGTTTCCCTGGGACAGCAACAAGTGAGAAAATGTGGGTTGGAAAAAGCAGTAACATTTTAAACTTGACTTTTTTGAAAAGGGCCCTGAATATCCAACTTCCTGTTTTTTTGTGGAAGAACCATACCAGTGAATGCACTGCAATATGAGCATGTAATATACTTTTTATGAAGTTCATTGTCTACAGTCCCTGCATAAAGGATTGATTAAAAAATATGTAGTAATGCATTTATTGTGTTGCCTCGTTAAAGCAATGATGGTCTCTGAGCAGGAGTTTTTCGAGGGATTAATGGCCAGAAGGGGCCAGATCTGCAGCTGATGATCACCATTAACCCCATCTGGTCAATAATCCTTGTTAATCCACTTTTATTGGCCAGAGAGGCTGCCCAGCCAAGTGGTTAGCACAGCACGGCACATCCACATCACCCCAGTTGCAAGGAAAATGAAATGTGGGCTGTGGCTGAAAGGAAGGGGCAAATCCAAACCCAAACCTCTGGCTGGGTGCCCCTAGCAGTTGCACCCTTGGTTGGGTCAGGTTGGAGATCCAACCAAAGCTGATGGAGTGGCTCAGGACCAGTATGGAGTGGGAGCAAGGAGCTTGTGCTTAATATTCATTATAACTCTTTAGATCTCTGTCTAGTTGCTTTCTGTGGTCCAGGTTTCTCTCCCGGTTTGGATGTGGCTTTCCAGAATGGCACTGCCATTATCACCTGAGCCAGGGGGACAGGTCTTCTGTGCTGTTGACCCCGTTGTCCTCTCCTCACACAGGGGAACAGGTTTCCTCCTGTCTCTTTTGGAGTAGCTCTTCACGCCTAGGCAGCCACCAGCCGGCATGACTTCCTGCTAAAAGCCTTTTTAATGGCTGGAGGCTCCCATTTACCTGGAGGGCAGTGCAGCCAAGGGGAACGGATGGCAGGCGGGCTCCCCTTCCCTCCCCACGAGGCTGGTGACAAGAGCTAAGAGCTGGCAGCAACTGGGAGGAGGCCTTTTTGAGAGATAGGTGTCACAAGTGCTGCGGCTGAACCTGCTGCAATATCCTCACCTGCTCTTTGACCCTTTCAGCTCTGCTTCCTGAGGACTTGAGGACCCTTCTGGAAGAGGCGAAGGAAATGAAGTGGCCCTTTGTGCCGGAGAAGTGGCAATACAAACAAGACCTCGGCCCAGAAGACAAAACAAACCTGCAAGATATGATCAGCGCCAGGCTCCCTGATTTGCTGGTATGAAGTTCAACACACCTGTGGTGTAAAAAGTCCCTCTGAGGTGCTCRGGGGGTTTCACAGGGCAGTTCGGTTCTGGTTCTGCTAAGGTAATGCTTCCCTCTTCCCTGAAGAACTGGCATTATAATAACACTAAAAATGCTGAATGTTCACATAATGTTTAAAAAAACCCAAAACATGAATTTGACAAGAATGCTGTGCCTCACTTAATTCTACACTGCAAATAGGTCATGAGGATTGCTCACCGTAGTAGGGCTTGCACAGTTCTGCACATCTGCTTTTCTTTTTTCARTAAAATTACATGACCGAATCCCTTCGAGGACCAAAGCTGGCCAAAACCCAGGCAGGAAAGGCAAGGATTCAATGTGATTTCTCCTGTGAGTAAAGGACACTTGGCTGTGTAAGGAGTTGCAGAATCCAAAGGTACTTAGGGATCCCATCCCGTAAGGTGACGAGTTTGAGCTTAAAATTAGACAGTGGTGAGAAACGTGGATTGCTTTTCCTTTTGTGATTTTCCTAGAGACGTGTCAGATATGTGCCGGTTAGAGGACACCTTTTTCCATGGTAAATGTAATATCTGGGCTAAGGAGGATCCCTTTGCCGGGACAGGCATAAAGATGAGGTTTGTGAAGCTTGTGGGTTTTTTTTTTGCTTCCTGTGGTGCATGTCTGAAGCCAACACCATCCCATTCCTGCCTGTCGTTAACTCCAAGGTGGCCAGGAGATCTCACCTGCTCCAGAGAGCCCTGCCTCAGTGAGGCCAGAAGGTTTTCTTTGGGAACAACTTTGGTTACTTTGAACAACGTGGAGCAATGAGAAGCTCAGCAAAGCCAACCACAGGGCTGGGAAGTAGGAGCCTCAGCATCTCCACGTTGCAGGGCTCCTGAATTTCCCCCGGGGGGGCGGGGAGTGGCTGCTCTCGGGTATTTATTTTCTTTCTCCCTTTGGTGTGTGTGGCCTCAGACAGAAATTTATGGCAGAGGTTGACCTCCTTTACAATCCCGGCTCAGCTCTGTAACTTTGGAGCGTTTGTCTGCTCTCTCCCGGGATAAACACCTGCAGTAAACTCCCCGAGAGACCTGGCTAGATGGGAGATTAATGTGGCTGTAATAGTGGAGCAGTGTTTGCAGCATTATGCCCTCTCCCCAGGTAGATGGATCTTTTCGGGGATGATACCAATTATTTATTGCTGAAACATCTGTTGATAACTGCAGCTGCCCTTGTTAAACAAAGCCTATCGTGGGGTCATAGACTATAGGGACCTAAAATCCTCCTCCATGCTAGTTTTGGACTATTCACCCACACCCCCTGAAGTCCATTGGTTGCCGTTGTCTCCAATGTTTCATCCTGCGGTGGAAAATACTTTGTAAACGTTGTGCTGCCTTTCCCCATGTGCTTTGAAGTATTATTTCATCTTCATTGGTAATTTATATTCCAGTGCCATTGTACCATGGGAAAAAGGGAAAACCTTTTTTGTTTTCCATTTAATTGTAGATAGACTGACATTTTGACCTGTATTATTAGTATTAGTCAGGAAAAGGGATTTTTTTCCTCTTCATCCATTCCTTCTCCCCCCTCTTTTTTATTTTAAATAAAATTTCAAGGCAGAGCAAAGGCTGCCTCAGTTCTTTGAATAAAAAGCTGAGGGGGAAATGAGGCTGAAGAGAAGTGATTACAGTGTGATGAGGAAAGATAAAAGTCTGAGCAACTTTTTTTCTTTTTTTTTTTTTTGGCATGAGGGACAGAAGGATAATTTAATTCCCTGGAGGACAAAAAAAAATTAAGTCTTTGTCGATTTATTGTTAGGGGGGGAAAAAAACCCTTTAAAATTTTTCCTCTCTGTTTATTTTAATTTGCCATGCTTAGAATAAGCTCATAAACCGTAATTCATTACATTTAAAAAGTGCTTTGAGATCCATGAATGAAAGGCACTTCATTACCATAACACACTGGTGGTGTTGCAGGAGGCAGCGCTGGCTACCGGGGCTCTCCGTGAGGATGTTTCACTCTGGGACGAGGCTGAAAAGCTCCATGAGACCAGCACAGGGAGTAAGCGGATTAGGCTTGGGCTTCAAGGGTTTGCCTCGGTGTTGTTGCACTTTAGAAAAGTGGGATACGCGCTGCCGGCGGCTCCACGCTCCTTTGGCACATCAGGAAGGCAAAGCCACCTGCACCTCCAGCTTTTTTAAGGGCTCTCCTTCCTCTTTGCTGTGTGATGCTCAGAGCTTCTTTGCATCCCATGGAAGGTGCACGGTTTGGTTTGGATTTGGTTTTTTTTTTTTTTCTTTTTTTCTGCCAGGATTCACCACGCAAAGGCCACTACAAGTTAAACAAGCTCAACATACTGTTTTCCATGTTTTCCTAACAGGTGTCAGCTAGCAAACCAAGCCCATCCTGCAGCCYCTGTAGTGGGAATCTGCACTAAGTCTTGAAGGGTGATGGCCAGCATCAGTATCCAAAATCAGAACTGGGGAACACCGGGGTTTTTGTTTTTAACAAGTCAAAGCAAAATCAGAGTTGTCACAGCTTCCTTGCTGGCAAGGATAAATAAGGAGGGATTACTTTTCCTCACTAAATGCGCTGTGGGGTTYGGAATGGGGCTGCAGATCCAAAAGGGAGGCTGCCAGGGGTGCCCTTCCTGCAGATCTTTGCTATCCCAAGGGATGGAATTAGCCTAACGCTCGGTGAGCAGCCAATAGAGGGCAACATGCCCATATCCACGGAGGCTTTGATCCCAAAAAACCTGCTGTGGGTTTAGTTGAAGGACAACTCTATGCACACACGTAGTTCTCTTGTGGGATGATTCATGCTACATTAATATTTTAATTAATTTTTTCTTCTTTTTTTTGCCTATTTGCAAACCCATTGTAATGATGTGGGGCTTTACTTCATTTTTCTCATACCTATCAATAATTCCTGCATCCAGGCTTAAACATCCAGTCATGGACCAGGATCTGCTGGGATAGGTACAATGGGAATAGAAAAGGAAAAGCCCCCAAGAGTGGGGCTACTCAGGTCCCTCTGCACCCGCTGTAGGGAGTCGTGCAGGCTGGCTCCATACTCCCTGCTGTGGATGGGGGAGCACGGATCCTGGCCCTGCTAGCACGGAATCTCATGGGATTTGATGGGAATATTGAAAAGAGTAGAAAATAAGGCCCTGCAGCCCTTGGCTGGGCCTTGGTTAATTAGGTGCTGATGGATTGCCATTAGGGAAGCCATTCCAAGGGATGTGCCCTAACTGCCGTAGGTGTGTGTGTGGCACTTAAGAGCTGGGAGCCTTTGAAAAAGAACTAAAGAGGGGGCTGAGGATTTAGTTTTCTCCTCCTTCTAACTGTCGGTGTGGTAACAGGAGAATTAAAGCCCTAAATCGCAGCCCTGGGATCTCGGTTGTTCAGGCTGACCTTTTGCTACCTGCCTCCTAAGAGCTCTTCTTGGGTGATCCCAGTGAAACGGAGAATGATGTAAGGGATGAATTCAAACCAGGAGGGAATCGTGGCACCCCAGCCTCCCGGAGGCTTTGTAAGTGAGAAGTGTCAGAGATTAGGTGCAGGCAGGAGAGCTTTAGCTGTCCGGGGTGACCGCCCTGATGCTGCAGAGTGCTCCATCTTCTGCTGCCTATGTGGGAAAACTACAGCAGAATTTGTGTGGACCATAAAAAAAAAAGGGAAGCCCGATCCTGAGTTTGTGTAGGGCTGTCACTTCACTTTGCTGATAGGTAGGATTTTACTCTTCTCAGAGGCAGCTTCATGGAGTGTTTACAACTGTAAATGTTGTGTTCCTGAGATTGCTATGTTGTGTTTTCTCAAGTGGATTGATGTTTTGAGGACCCAGATTTAGGGAAGAGACTCTTGGAATTTTAGGTGTTGAGAATGGTCTTGCTGCTGCTCTGTTGGGGGGGGTTCTGTCACTGGCACTTTGCTAATTGTAAGTATTAAAATATCGCCTTCAATAGTATCGTAATGTGCCACAAGAGTTTATAAATAGCCTAGAACAAACCAGGGCCACAAAATGATTGTGGCACCTCTCTCTCTTTGGTACTAATCAAGAACAGGAACTCCTGCAGATGAGTGTGGTCCCCCAAATCCCTGCTACCGTGTTGGATACATGAGGCCACCAGGAATCGGCCCTTCAAGGAGCTTCCTCGGCACTTGAAGGAGTTCTCCTTCTGCTCTCATCTCAAAATGCTGCTCTTTTTTCTTGAGGGAAGCAGGAGTTATTCCCGCTYTAGGACTTCCTCAGTTGGTGAAGCAAAATAAGATTGGTTGTAAAAACTGCCCCATTCTGTGGTGTTTTGAACTGGTCATAATGGACCTAATGCTGCTGCCATTGCATTCCCAACTCTCCGCTGCCTGCAGGATGAATGACTTGAGCTATTTAACAGGTTCAGGGGAATTCTCRTCTGCTCTGAGCCAAGAGGGAAGTGTCCAGGAGCTGCTGGTTCCTCCGTCAGTTTGCGGCAATTCACTGTGTGACTGCCCCGCATTTCAGCTTGTACCTCCAGACACACTTTCTTCTGCCCATCAGCGAGGTGGTGGGAGGCTTAATTCCCTGTTCGTTGTGGCGTGGGCTCTGATTGCCAGCTGAAAGGCAGGGATTGATAGAGAAGTCCCGTGCGGTGACAGCAGCTTTGGTCKCCGGGAAAGACGGGCTTTGCTAACGGCGTGTGGGGTAAGAGGGTGAAAGGCTTCAGCCCGATCCGTCGGTGTTGTGGCTCTGTGTTTAATCTGACAGGGGGAAAGAAAACTGGGCAATTTGTTAGGGTTCAGTGGAGTGCTAACTAGGAGCAGCCCTTGGGAGAGAACTACAGCACCTGGAAGTGCGTGCGTGCGTGCCTCTGAAACTCCTGCCTTGTGCGCAGAATTAGAAATTCTTTGCCGACCTCTCTGAGTTTTGTGGCTTTTTAAGAAGATTTTAAACCTTGGCTGCAGTTACAAATGAAACAAGAACTGAAACAGTCTGAGACAAATGGATATAAGCAAACACAGAAGTCCAGAGCATCCACAGAACTGTGGGGACATTGAAAATTAAATTTTTCTTTCCCCTGCTTTCTAACCACGCTGTTTGTAGAGGCGTTTTTCCAAAGGGGATCCTCCTGAGCCCGCAGGCTATGGAGGAGGGCTTGCCTCTGGGATCTTCGCTTTATAAAGAGGGCCGAGAGAGTGGATTAAATCAATATTTCATTTATTTGGGCTTGTAATTCCTCTTACATCAGCTGCCACATAAAGATTTTCCCCTATTTCCTTCCCCTCCTCCTCATGCTCATTTACTATGCACCAATAATTTCCCTTTGACGCTTTCCTGCCCGTCCTAGTGCCAGATGGCCCCGGTTCTGAGCTTCTCCCCTCTCTTGGGAGCGGCCCCCATTG
Organism: Amblyornis subalaris; assembly: GCA_018881555.1. Classification (NCBI taxonomy): domain Eukaryota; kingdom Metazoa; phylum Chordata; class Aves; order Passeriformes; family Ptilonorhynchidae; genus Amblyornis; species Amblyornis subalaris. The sequence goes on along the minus strand of JACAXG010000118.1, from coordinate 1,674,695 downwards.
TCAATGCAAAGGAGGCGTCGTGGCTTTGAACCCAAAGCTGGGACCCAAACTTCAGCCCCGGCGTGAGGAGGAGCTAAAGCCACTAATGCAGGGAGCCATGCGAACCGCACACCCTCCCACTCAGCACCATTAAGGCGAAACCCCTTCACTAAAGGCTGCTTTGCATTTCCCCCAATGGTCCATGTATAGAAATCTGGTGCAAATTTAATTCTCCCACCACCTGATTCCACTTCCCAGCCGCGAGGTTCCCTTTGTGTCGTAAACTCAATTAGGCAGATCCATTTCACATCGCGGGCACAGATGTGAAAACAAAGTGCACGCGTACCTCGCTCTTTCTTTCTCTCTCTCTCTCTCTCTCTCTCTCTCTCTCTCTCTGTGGATGTGCCTAAAGCGATAGAGAAAGTGAGTAAATCTGGGTAGGCCGCCAGTTTCTGACTGTGATGGGGCAGGCTGACATATCCTGGGAGCCAGCGGGGTTTCCCTGGCTCGGGGCTGGGTGGCAGGGAGCTGCTCCCCCGGTTCACTTCGGAGTGGCGTTTTGGGGAGSGTCTCTGTGCGTGGCTTGGGTGTGTGGCTTGGGTGCGTGCCCAGCACGCCGGTGCACTCGCTGGAGGTGCTGAGGAATTTTCCAGCCGCACGAGTTGGCAGGGAATGAAAGGAGCGGGTATTAATTTCTCGGTGTCCCACTCGRAACAGGGGGGACGTCGGTGCAAAGGCTGACACGGAACCGTGTCGCTGTGTGCCACACAGCATGCAGCCCTGCCTCCCCCAAAAAAATAGCCCGGTTTCTCCCCCTGGCTTGACTTTTCTACATTTTGTGTCCATTTGGGTTTGGAGAGGGACACAAGAGTTTCGGCATTGAGCGGGGAGTTAAATTATGCAGCTGCAAGACTGCCAAGCCCTTCAGAATAGGATGCTTCGTTTAGATTTTCCACAATGCTATTGAAGTGCTTATTTTCCTCCTGAAGAGACACAAACAGATGCAAACTTCTGTAAACACTTTAGAAATGAATTCAGTGAGTTTGGCCTCTCAGCAGTGCTCAATAGCTGACAGAAAAATGTCTAATTAGTGCAAGTGGAAATAATAGGGCCACTTGGATTCCTTCCATCCTCCTCCAAGTCTACTTTTCCTAGGAACTCAAAGGCCCTTTTGTTTGGTAGGTCACCCTCTCTCAGGCTTTTGTGCTCCGATCTATTAAAGGAAGAAGGGGAGGAAAAAAAAAATAGATTAGGCGATGCTCTGTGCTTAAATATATGGCCTGTTGATGAGCATTTGGAATGGCTGGTTTGCAGTGTCAGTTTACAGGTGCTTGGAGAGGGGGATTCCTCCATTGTTGGCTGGCACAAGCGGAGTTGTGCCTGTCGGGGCTCCAGGAATCCTTTTCAAGTACCATCCTCTTAGAAAATCCAACTCAGGCTCAAGGAAAAAAAAAAAAAGAAAAAATAAAAAAAGGAAATTTGTACAAATCCTCCTCGCCGAAGTGCAAACAAGCTGGGAAATGCTTGCCATGGATCCGTGCTGCCTTCATGCCATAGGCTCTTTCCCAAATGGTTTGACACAGCCTTGTTCCTGCACACCTCAGAGGGTGCTACTTGATGCTGTAGTGGGGATTTGGGCAAAGATTTCTTGGCAGTCTCTGGAAAAGTAATCTCCTGGATGTCACTGTGTGGAGCACCTCCTTGCCCCACTGGGCAGGAATACCAACCCCTGCCCACCATGGGAAGTGATGGGTTTTTGGTAGATGTTCGCAGGTCCATGTGGACTTCTGCAGCTGTGATGAGGCCGTGCGTCTCCTATGGCTGTCTTTGCTGGCCTCCTGTCCTCCTAACAGCATGGATCTCAGGAATTCCAACTGTTCCTCATGTGGGTGCGATGGCTCAACCGCTGTGGGAAGCCAGGAGAGTTCATAGAGACTTAGCAGTCATTAAGGATGTCCTGCAGGGGAAAAACATTGGATTCCCGGCCTGTTTGTCTGTTTGTGGTGTACAAAGGAATGGATGGCCTGAGCTCTGTCTGGGACAATGGCTACAGTGACCATTTCCAGCCTTCCCAGTCTCACCCCCCCCCTTTTAAACGAATTGCTGCTGGCCATGATTTAAATTCATTAGCAGACCACCAAATTCTGCAGTTCCAAATATGGTGGGGAGTAGGGTTGCTGAAGCTGAACATTTTCCAGTTCTCTGAGCCTCTGGAGGTGAGTTTCCCCAAGGCTGCCTGTGTTTTTTTCAGGCTTATCTGAAAGCCTCCATCCTGGTCAAGGACTGCGCCACGGCCACTGCTGTGGTATTCCTGATTGACCGCTTCCTGTACTGGATTGATGCCTCCAGCACGCTCCTGCGCATCGCCAAGGGGCTGCACAGGCTGCATCCCGGCACTCCCATCAGCCCGCAGGTGCTCATCCGCCAGGCTCGCCTCGCCGTCAACTCAGGTACTGCTCTGCTTCCTCAGCTCCAGCCCCATTAGCAGCTACTTGACTCGGGAGAAGACACTTTGTCCCTCGCTGGGAATGACACGCTCACGGTGCCATCTTTCCAAACGCGCTTCCCGCTCCCAGCCCCCCTGAGCCCTCCCAGCTCCTCTCACTAGCACAAAGGGGCCGGTATAAAGGGTTTCRGAGCCAAAAGCAGGAGAGAAAATTGTGAAAGGGTGTGGAAAATACTAATTGGAGCTTTTGTTCCTAACAAATCTTCCCTGCTGGTTTCAAACAGGGATATCTGAATTGCTGTACTCCTGACCAAGAGCCTTGAAAAAGGAAATTAGAATCCTGGCATTTTCTCTACACTGTCCCAGCTGCTTTTTATATTTCAGTGGGGCCACTTGACTATGCAAACAATGCAGATTACAACCCCTCCAGGATAAAAAACCGAAATTCCAGCATTCCTGTAACATGGACAACACCTGAAGGATTTTTAACACATCTTCCTGTGGCTATGCTTTCTGTGGTGGGATGTCAAGCCACTCCCCAGTCAGACCAAAATGGGTTTCCAAAGCCCGTGTTTCCTTGGTACAGAATCCAGCAGCTCTGCTGCTGAAGGAAGCAGGCTAGACTACTTTCTTCTGGGAGGGAATTAAGAGTTGGGAATCCCAGCACTCTTCCTGGAATGTATAATGTGTAAAATAAAACAGATATATACATAATTTCATCTTATTGAGCAACCACATGTTACAGAATGTGGGGCATGTGCATTTCTGGCTATGGACAACAGCAGTTCTGTGTGCAGGTGATATCTGATGGGTATTTTTATTCTCTTCAAGCCACATAATACATTTTAATGTTCATTTTCTATCCTTTTTTTTCTTAATCTTCAATCAGGTAAACTTTTAAAAGCTGAATACATCCTAAGCAGCCTGATTAATGACAATGGAGCAACAGGTACGTGTAGATTTCTTTTCCAATTTCATACTTGCTGTTTTGGTGGGATTTTTGATCCTAATTTTAACAGGCCCACCAGCCTCAAATAAAGCCAAGCCGACCCCACTAATGACTCCTTACATCACACTTCTCTTTCCTTCACCATTCTTTGCTAAAATGTGGAAGCACAGCTTTGGTTTTGAAAYTTCCATAATTCATCCTTGTATATCTTCACTTGGGTAGGAAAATAGTGTGGATGGAGACATTTAAARTGTGGAGCAATTTCAAGCAATTGACTGATCTAGAAAACTAAGACAGCTCTATCCCCTCAAAAATCCAGGCTGTTGGAGTAATGTTCATCCTCCAAATTCACACTCATTTTACAGACTAAATTAATACTTTATTCTATACATTTTATTTTCCTTTCTGTCCAGCAACTCTACTGCTGGTTATATGGCTTGTCTTGGATCTGGAGGATACATAATATTGCTACTAGTAAGAATTCATTAATTTTGAAAGACATGCATCATTGTTATTTAGTTATGGGTTTGAGACGATATTTTAGGGGTTTATATCTGCTCTCCATTTTCTTAGTGTTCAGGGTTTATTTAGTCAGTATATTCAGGTTTCTCTACAACTGTGAAAATTGAGGAAACCTTTCTGAGTTCTGTTGGTTTGTTTTTCATGTGAAACTGAGATTCTTGTATGAAAATGTCCTCCATGCAAGGAGAAGAATCCTGGCAATTTGCTGGGATTTAGGTTACCCCTGGAGGCCCAGAGCGACAGCAATATATTTTCATTCTATGCTGAGTTTTCCCACTCTTTCCGCAGGAACCTGGCGATACGCTGAGGAAAGCGATCGGATCCTTGTTCAGGCAGTCTGCTTACAAATCAGGGGACAGATTCTGCAAAAGCTTGGTAAGGCTTTTGTCTAAAAACTTCCACTCAAGGTTTCCTCCCTTTTTTTTTTTTTCCTTTAAAATACTTCAGCCTTCATTTTGTGCTTTTGGCTTGAAACACCAAAGTCTTCCATGGCTGTTGAGCTGAAGTCTTTTATGAGGACAAAATGTGTGTTTATGCACAGCCAAAAGCTAAAGGAGACTGATGGTCAGTGTCACTGGAGCAAAATATGCCATGGTATGGTTTTATCCTGTTCTGAGGACTTGAGATGTAAAATAACCTGTGGAAAGCCATCCTTGGTAGTCACCTGCTCAGTGCCTGTTTTCTGATTTATTTCAGGGATGTGGTATGAGGCAGCAGAGCTGATCTTGGCTTCAGTCGTGGGATACTTCAAACTTCCTCAGCCAGATAAAAAGGTAGTATTGCCTTTCCACWCTGCATATCCTTGCCAATCCAATAATCATTCCAGCTTAGCTTTTGTTTCCTTCAGCAATAGTGTTTCAATTACACACCTCAGCCAGGGTTAACAGGCAGCACAAAGTCTGTATTCCGCGTTGTTTCCGCGTGCATGCACGGGCTTACCCACACCTTTTTTCCTGCAGGGGGATGAAAGTGATACTTCTCATTAAGCAGAGTCATCTGGAGTGAGCCATCACCAAGGATGTCACAGGTGCCTCTGACAAGGACAGACTAATTCCAGAACACAGCCATAGATTTTAGCTATTTCTTAGGATTAGAACTCATTTTTCTCCCTGGTAACCAAGCACATCTGTTTGCGGAGCCGCTCTGCGCTGTCTGTGGTGGGTGAAGGATTTCCCTGGCACTGCAGGACCTGAACACCTCACACAGCCACCCTGTCTGTCTGTAACACCTTTGTGAGGCTTGGCAGCACTAATCTTCCCACTGGAGATGAAGCAGCAGTCGCACCATGTGTCCGTAGCTAAACAGGAATGTGGACCTAAGCCTGGCAAGTCCTCAGGTGATGCTTGGAGAGGGTTTGTAACTGGACCCCAGGATAAGATATCCCACAAACCCAGACCTTGTCACCTCTGCCATGTCTTAAAGCTTGACCTCAAACTCAGAACATTTCTGTGTTCTCCATTTCAGCATGAGCAAGGGATTCTGTAATGAATTTACTTCCTGGCTTTCTCAATTATTTAGCTGGCATCAAATCTTCCAGGTTACACTTTCTGCAAGTTGAAATTAATAAAACCGTACTAAGWTGACATCTCTGAATTTCTTAGCCACTATGGTAATTTTGAATTTCTCTTTCAGGGAATTGCCACTTCCTTGGGTATTATGGCAGACATCCTTGCTTCCATGAATGAGCAGGATTATGCACGTTTTAAAACCAATGCTGACATTGACCTGGTAAGACTTGGTTTGGGTTTGTGTGTGTGGATTCTTCAGGTGGTCTGTATGTTGTTGTCTCAAATTCACCCACACATTTCTTCTCCTGTGCTGTGAGGGGTGAAGAAACTTCCATTGCTCCCACTGGAAAAGTTCATTAGCACCTAGATGGTAGAATGCCTCGCTTCAGGAAAAAGGAAATATTAAGGGTATTTTATAGAGTGTATATATTTAGAATATTTATAGAGTCAAAAGTGACGTATCCCTTGTAAACCTGAGCGAAAAGGTTCCTGCAGAAACAGACCTGGCTGTTGCTTGAGGTATGGTTGCCCCTGCCTACCAGGCCCCATAGATTCGGAAATAAGGCCTTGGAGATGAGGTTTTTCCTCATGTTTGGTTTGTTTTTTATTTCACCAGAGCCTCCTGCGAGAGTTCAGCCACCGCTTGTTGTCTGCTGCTGAGGCCTGCAAGGTGGCAGCAGCCTACAGCCAGTACACCCCCTTGTTTGTCCTGACGGCTGTGGTGAGTGTTACTCTTCCCTCTGGAAGTGGGATTTGTGCAGGGGAAGAGTCCAGAGTGCTAAATTTGACTCTGAAATGGCTTTCAAACCCCGCATCACACAGGGTATCAGCCCTGTGTTGTGGGTTTGGTTGGTTTTATGTGGTATATGTTGCTCTGAACTCCAATCAGGAGCTAAGCAGATGGGTGGAAAGCTGTCCAGAGGGTGGTGATGGGCTTTCAAGCCCTGGAAATGCTGCCTCTCCTAGAATAACAGCTGTATTTCAAAGGGAAAAGAGGAAGAGTATTCCCTCCAGGAAACATAGCAGCAGGCAGTTAGAGCTGATGTTTGCTTCAAATTGTGTAAGCGAAAGAAACCTGTTTTTAATTCCTTCATTCCTCTTTGATCCCCTCCCAGAACATCCGTGGGATGTGTCTGCTGTCCTACAGTCACTCCAAGGACTGTCCCTCGGAAAAGAGAGAGTTCTACTTGTCTGAAGCCAAAGAATCCTTCGAGATYGGGCTCCTCACCAAGGAGGACCAGAATCCCATCACCAGCAAGCAGGAGCTCCACAGTTTCATTAAAGCTGCCTTCTGCCTCACCACCGTGCACCGATGGCTCTACGGAGAGAGCCAGGACCTCCGTGAGGTCACTCAGCTGTGCAGGGAAGCCTTGGGAAAACTGTACTCCTACAGCACTTTGTTTCCAGAGGAGGAAGATAAAGGAATGCTTGCCAAAGAGATCATGTCTCTGATCGCATCCGTGAAGAAGCGCCTGCGAGTGGAAAGCTTCCCAAATTCCGATGCCAGGTCTTACGTGCCGGACAGTTATAAAGGCACGGTACAAAAACCTGTCCTGCGAGGGGAAACCAGCTTTGAGAAAATTCTTGCCAAGCATTCCCAGCATCACCTGTCAGTGTGCCAAGTGTTTGAAAAATCTTGCAGGATTCATAAAATCACACCGGGAGAAATCCAGCTGGGAGCTTGTATCACAACCTTAAGAACAGAGACCAAAACCATGGACACTGTGTGTACTACTGAAGAAATAGTTCACCAGAGGAGAGGTGCGGTAAAAATCCTGAACTTACCAACAGCAGRAAGCAGCTCAGAGAGCTTTGGTGGCCAGAGAAGTCAAGACATTGGCTCTGGTGTGATGAAAATTTCCTTTGAAGAAGAGATTGAGCCATTAGAAATGAAAATAAACAATGAAAATGGTGTTTTCAGCAGAGGGCAAAACAGGAGTCAAAGCACTACTTCTGAGAGCTCTTGGTGCAAGCTGTCAAAATCCAGTTACTCTTCCAGCTGGGAGGAGCTAAATTGTAATAGAAGCAGGGAGTCTCCCAGGGAAGGGCAGCAAGGGGAGTGCTGCACCACAGAATCTGGTGAAGATGGTCAAGCTGTGTCCTTGCGCTCGTTGCCTCCCAGAGCCTGCCATCCTGCTCCTCGGGAGTCTCTCCCTGGCTGTGGGGGATCTCCTCAGCCTGCCTTAGAGAGATGTGCACCTCAAGCTGGGAGGATGGTGGAGGAGGAGTCTCTTTGTGGAGAAGAACTGTGGGAGGGAAGACACCGTGGAAGAAGCTCTTCAGAAAAGAAAGCACAGGGCTCGAACAATGCGTTTCCTCCCCGCTCTGTTTCTTACTCTATTCCTACCAGGCCAGAGGAGAAGTCCTTTTCCTGTGCGGAGCTGGACTGCAGGACCAAGGACAGCAGCAGGCAGGGAGGCATTGGCCACTTTGAGTGGGTCCAGCCAGCAGTACCTGCAGAGAGCACTGAGGATCCCTCTTTTGAGGCACGTCCCCCCCAAAACGGGGGCACTTCTGTGATGTCAATGAGCATTGAGCCGGAAACGGGCAGCAACTCCTCGGTGCGTGAGTGGATGAGGAAATCTGCCGTGGTGGGGAACAGATCTTTCCACATGCCTGAWGTTGACACCCAAGCAGAAACAATAGATGACACTGAATTTGAGTTCATCGGTGTTGGAGACTTAGCAAACAATTATCCTACAGCATTGGCTCCAAAGCATCAAGCGACTCCCAGTGTGCCAACAGCTTTGCCCTCACAGGGAAAGATATCCATAATCAAGCACTTTGTCTGTGCCACTACAGAAGAAGATGAAGAGAAGTCTCAGGACATGGTSAGCAGCAAGAGACAATCCAGTTCATCTCTGAGTTCGTGGATCAAATCAGCACAGATTCCCACGAGTTCCCCTGACGGTCCGATCCCAAGGGGAAGTGGCTTTGCCTTCATGCCTGGGAGAASGAAGGAAGAAATCCTGGATGCTCGATTTCTGAGGGATAATGATTACAAGCAGCTTCTGGCAGGGGTGGAACATAATTGGATTGTCCAGAGACTGATGCCTACTGGGATTTTTAGGACCAAAGAGCTTCGTAAAACATACTGTAAGTTCCCACACAGCAACAGGTACCTCCACAGAGAACAAGCTTGACTCATGCTTTTTAACAAAATATTTTAGTCAGCATTTATTAGGATTTAATTTTTTATTGTTTTCTACCCCATTACTTGAGTTTAGATTCCACATTCCATCCCTGAAAACTGTTTATGTAAGATAATGATGAARTTAATCATAAATAACAGCCAGCCCTCAGCACAGGCTCAGAGCAGTCCTGTGGAATTGTCCCTTCTACCTGTGGTGTTTTCTTTCTGTAGCTGCTCTTCTTTTGAAATACTCCAAGAAATCTGGCCTGTGGACAGGCCAGGAGACAGCCGTGTTCATCGGGGACTACCTGAACGTGGCCAAGGAAGGCAAGCAGAGAAGTGCCTTTTGGATACACTTCCTGCACCAAGAGGAAAGCCTGGGAAGGTATGGACCAATCAGATTTCTGAAACAAAACGTTGATCAGTGCTACTTCTGTGTAAATATGGATAAAAACTGTCTGCTAAGATTTTCTGTAGCAAGAATATTTTATGGCTTTCCCAAATGTGTTGGGCATTTTGRCAGTCTTTCCCATCACTCCATGTAACTCTGCTTTTTAATTTCTGGGAAGGAAAAGCTGCTTCACTGTTGTCTTCTAAGAGCTAATTGCAGAGTTTAGATCATTACTAGAAGTAGCTTATGAATTATTATGAGTTGAGAAGAGTATTTTAATACCTCTGAGTCAGGTCTCCCTTCAGAGTCAAGAAGAGTTGAGTTTAAACATTCTGGTGTTATGAAACCCCCATCCCAGGATTTGAGTGATAATTTTTCACCTCTTTGAGTTATAAAAGAAAAAAAAAACACCCGATTTTAATCACAGCCATTTTAAATGCAGCACCCACAGGTGGATTTACTTCTGAACAGCCAAGCTCTGCTTTGCAGCGATGTTTCTGTATCACAATATCTGGAACAAACACTGCTCCAAACACTTCTCCTTTTGTTTAGGTATGTTGGGAAGGAATATAAAGAGGAAAAAGGACTCCTCCATCATTTCAGTGACGTGGAGCGACAAATGACCGCCCAGTACTACGTGACAGAGTTCAACAAGAGGCTGTATGAACAGAAGGTCCCTACCCAAATCTTTTATATCCCATCTGCAGTACTCCTGGTAAGAACTGTCTTGTAAGCAATTCCAAGGAACTGATGGGAAGGGTGTCTTGAGTCAATTATAGCAGCAGTGAGGCCGTCTCGTTTCAGATACTGGAAGACAGAACTATAAAAGGGTGTGTGAGTGTGGAGCCCTACATCCTTGGGGACTTTGTGAAGCTGTCCAACAACACCAAGGTAGTAAAGAATGAGTACAAAGCCACGGAGTACGGTCTGGCTTACGGCCACTTCTCCTACGAGTTCTCCAAGGGAACAGAYGTAGTCGTCGACCTTCAAGGTGTGTATTACAGTGAAGTTTATGCCTTTCAGACTCAGCTTTTAGCCCACAGGTATCTTTGGGATAATAATTTCATTAAAATTCATAATGTGTCTCTCAGGGTTCTGCTTTTGCTGTCCTAGGTGGGAACTGGGAATCACTGAGGTGACATGAGCAGAGTGAGGGCTGTGCCAAGCAGAGTCCTGAGCATGGTGATACAAGGGCTGTGATGTTTGATATCAAGATGTACCATTTCTTCCACAGGTTGGGTGACAGGTAACGGGAAAGGCCTCATCTACCTCACAGATCCCCAGATTCATTCCCTGAATAGCAAAGGTGTCTCGCGCTCCAACTTCGGGAAGAAAGGAATTTACTACTTTTTTAATGATCAACACATGGAGTGCAACGAGATCTGTCGCTGTCTGTCGCTGACAAGGCCCTCGGTAGAGCTGCCGGCCTAGACTTGCACAGGTCAGTCCCACAGAATGACCCATGAGCTGGACRCTGTTTTGTCTTACACATCTTTAGGAGCCGGTTGTCCAGCAAGGCAGTGAAAAGCTGCCTTCATTTCCCATTCTCCTCTTCCCCCCCAAAGCCCCGATGTCCCGCTGCCCCCGAGCGCAAAGGCTGGGATCATTTCTTTGGGGAGATTTTCTCGATGAGAAAGGGAACACAGCATCAAAGTTCCACAAAAGGATGGGTCCCCAACAGACTTGGCTTTAACAAAACCACCCCCTTTTGTTTCTGCAGCCAGCAGAGATTTTTAGGCTTTTGTCCCYGCGTTTTAGCAATGCTATTGTTTTCTAGGTGATGTTTGTGCCGAGTTGTTTGGAAAGATGCCCTATCCCTGCGCCAACTGATTAGAACTAGGTGTAAAGGGGGAGCAGCAAGAGAAAAAAAAAATTAAATCTCTTTATTATGGTGCATAAACCTTCAGTCTTGGGGAGCTGCGCAGCTGCGCGGGGAGAAAAATGCATTCAAAAATATAATGCCAGTGTGAATAATCCTTTCCCGAGCGCTGCTCCAGACTGCTCCAGCTTTGTCAGGTGAACTTGAACCGGGCCATCAGATTTGCGGCCGTTCCCATTGCACACTGTCTGTCACCCCGGGGCATTCACCATCTTGCCTGTTGTTCAGAGCCAGCAAACAATCCATCATTGAGCTGGGCAGTCGCTGGCTCACACAACAGGGAAATCGGCATGTGACGGGACACTCGGCCCCACTGTCTCGCAGATTAAAGTGATACATGAAAACTCACGTGTTACTGGGAAGATTAAGCCCGTTATCTTGTTGTGCAGCCAATAAAGGCCGGCCTTGTCCTCGGCAGTGGGGAAATGCTGGCTTTAACTAAGTGACAAACGCCGCGCTCACATAGCTCCGTGCTCCGGCCAGCGAGCGCCGGGCTGCGCAGGGGAAACAAAGCTAGTTAGCAAGATCCCGGGAATTAATGAGCGGCAGAGATGCTGTGTTAAAGCCTCTCTGCAGAGGCTCTCCCTGCTCTAAAGAGACAATTAAACCCAAAACAAAACCTGCTGGACAATCCCTGCACAACGAAGTGTCCTAATACACCGCCAGCAGCCGGCCCCGCTGTGTCTGCTCCGACAGCATACGCAGTTTTGAGACTCCTGACCGRTCATGCCTTTTCCAGCTTCTTCCTGTTCAAAGAAAGAAAAAGATTTATTTAGATGTGCTTCTGAATAAATCCATCCATGTGAAATTTTAATATTTTGCTCTCTAATGTTTCCATTTAGCAGCTGATTCCTTTTGTTGGTTTTAGGAGACATTTTGCYGTCTCAGCCAAAGTTATGGCTACTCACAGGTAAAAGTTAGTGTCAAGGATCAGCTTGTCCAGTTCTCTGTTAAAACAGACGTGGAATCATATTCTACTGGTCTTACTCTTTACAGGCTTGGGCACAATTTCGGATGTATCAGGCACTCTGTCTTCATCCGGGGCTTGGATACTGGAAATCATGGATTTATAGCCTCATCACCCGAAGAACTGGGATGCATTCATGGCGCCAGACACACAGAGCTTAAATTATTGGTTCATATTTGTGGTATAAATTGGGGATTATTGAGGAAATAAATAGTTGACTTTGATGATGGAGAATTGAATATTTTGGCTGTAAATTTCATCTTAGAGTTACTGACAAAAAAAAATTGCTGTTTTGTTATTTCCTCTGGTTTCTGAATAAAGTAATTTGAACTAACTGAGACTTAGGGAATACTTTTTTTTATTAGAAACTAGAAATTTGTATTAGAGATTCAGTGGTTTTTATTAAGTAACTTGTTACCAAGGTGATTTTTGGGCTTGATCAATTATAACACTCTCCAGATTCCAACCGAAGTACTTGGTATAACCATTAAGGAACAGTCTCTACAAAATGAGTGGGACTGTGTCATGCTGGGACAGTGAAATACGAACTGTAGGGACATCAAGTTTGRGGAAACATGAAACATTTCCTCCTCTCACCTAAACTCAAGGACCTAAGTTTACACCCCCTGTAAGTGCCGCTGTAAGTGGGGCACAAAACTGACCTGCTCTTGACAAAGTGGTGACATGCTTTCCTCTCCTTCAGGGGAGGTATTTGCTTAAAGAGGTTTTTCCTACTTCCCTTTCTGCAGGTATCCGGGTGAAAGGCAGAGCCTTGCTGGCTGTGTGTCGTGCTTGTGCAYGCAAGTTAGTAAATTCGATATCCAGGGAACAAGCTGATGCAACCAAAGCCTGCCAACAACAGGTAGAATGATTTTCTCTCTCTTTCGCCAATAACTATTGACTCTATGGAGCACTTCAGGGGATTTCTCTTAGAAAAGATGCAGTGGAAAGGGAGCCCCTCAGTTATCCCAACAATGCAGGGCTAAGCCAGGCTTGCCTCCCTCCCTCTCTCTCCGAGCCGCAGCATCCCGGGCCATTCCGGCTGGCGGAGAGCGGGCACGGGGTGACCCCTCCAGCTGTGAGGCAGCCCCTGCACGCGAAGCGGCATGGCCCTGCTGCCGTAAACCCGGCGTCAGCTGCCCCCAGAGCCCAGCTGCTGGATTTAGGCACAGCTCCTTTTCCAGACACAGTCATTCATGGGGACTGAGAGGAAAGCCTCATGTCAGCAAGTACAGAACTACAGCCCGTGCTGCCCAATCTCTTCTGCTTGGAAGAACACAGCAGCAGCAGCCTCCTCGGCATCTCCTTCCCACTAACCAGAACTGGGATATTTGCAGCAAAGTATTGATAACTGCTGCTGTCACCTGCTGCCCTGAGGGAAGCCCCGACACATGGGTGCCTTCCCCAGCTCTGCAGGGAAGCTGGCAGCAGCGTGCTGCTCTCACCCCTCTCCCGGGAGCCACACACGCCACCCTCCTTTTTTCCACTTGGATGAAATCATCTCCCCTCTCCCTTGGCAGAGCAGGAGCAGATGGGGCTGTTGGCCCCCGCAGCCGCCCACTGCCCCAGCTCGTGTGAGCCCACGGTGCCTCCAGCCCCCCCAGCCTGCCCACTGCCCCCTCCAAACAGAACTTAATCCCATTCTCTAATCCCAAACTTCTCTGGCAAGCTGTGTTTAAGGCAAAGTGTATCTTTCATCAGAAGATACCAAGTTATGAATAATTTGTTTAATGCTGGACACTGCCGCGAGACCGGAGCATCTGCAGCACCGAGGTGGGTGAACAGGTCCGTAGAGGCAGGTCCAGCATCCTGGGGGGTTCCCAGGCGGCACACCCAGCTCCCAGGGGAGCAGGATGAGGGCAGGATCCCCCCGGCAGGCAGCAGGTGCCTTTCCTCCCTCGGTAACAGCCCAGTGAAGCCCARACTGCCGTGCCGGCTACCGGGGCTGCCGTCCCCTCCGAGCAGGACATCACGTTAATAGAGGTTGATTTGCAAACGGCGTCGCCCCCCCMGTGCCCCCCTTTGCCTGACTCCCGCTTCCCTGCTCAATGGCACAGATGCTGCTTTGTGCTGCCCAGGACCAGGCAGCTATTAGCAGCAAATCCAGCGAGGGAAATTAATGAAGGCGACTACTAATAAAAGACAGCTCAGGACAGCCCGACCAACTTGCTCCGAGCGGTAATTAACTTTTTTTAAAACTCATGAAGGTAAATATGCCATCAGCTTTGGGCTGGTCTCTCTGCTTTTTAATAAAAGGAGGAGGAGGGGAGGCGAGGGAGAGGGGATGGCTGCGTGTCACAGCCGCCCCAGCACCATCCCTGTTCCCTCCTGCTGCAAAGTGGCCCTCCAAGGAGTCTTTTTTTGCTCCAATCAGTTTTATTTTAAATCTGTCAAGAGTTCTACCTCTTCTTAATCTGAATTCAGTACAAGAGGTCACAGGGACGAGCAGGCTGCCAGAATTTTGCTGGACCTGCGCAGCTGTTGCAGAATCCTAGGTAGAAGGCAGGACATCTTTATATCCTTATATCCGTACATTGTCTGCTTGTCAGAGCAAAAGGGTCTGTCTTAGACTTTAAAACACAAGATTTGGCCCTGTAGTAAGGCAATAACCTACATGATGTCACAAGAAAAATCCCACCAGGATTTCTGTTTATGCCAGGGTATTGTCTATATAAGAGATAATTGAGATCTTTTCTGCCCATGGGAAATGGGAATTGGGGCTGCACTGGCCAAATCCCCACATAATACAGGACCGGGGRGAAGCCCAACCTGAGGCACCTGAGTAAGGCTTTAGAAAGACTGGGTTTAAAATGCACCAGGCAGATGAGAGCCGTGTTGGGAGGGCTCTTTAATGATGGCACTACGTGGAAAGATTTATGCTTGCCATGAAAGGCAGCGTGCAGCACACCCTTGGGGTGCTGGTTTGGCTTCTCATGGCCATTCTTATGCCGAGGAGGGCTGTAAACCCCCCTGGGGGCCTTCGAGCTGCCCCTCCAGCCCTGCTGGCGCAGAGGAGCTTTTATGCCAAAATACAATACACAGAAGGATCATAAACACATGTTCTGGGGCAAGGGGCTGCCATGGAAACCACCCCCAGGTTCCTCACATCATCCAAGGAGGTGTTTTCCTATCTTGCGTCTCCTGGTCCGCTTCCAGGTTGGCTGCAATGGGCTCTGGGGACCTCCCATYACCTCCAAAAATCAGTCTTCTGAGAGAAAAGAGGGAAATATATGGAAAAAAGAAAGGAAAGAGAGGAATAAACTCAAGAGGGAAGAAAGAGGGAAATACTTTTGGCCACATTCAAATGAAAAATCGGGCTGAGGGTGACTGGGTTAGGTGACAAATCCAGCCCCTCCAACTCAGCCTTTGCCARCATGGTCCTGCCTCTCCCTCCCAGCCTCGCCCCCCTCAAGCCTGTCTTCTCTGTGGGCATCTCCAATCAAGCCCAGGCTTCCCCAGGGAGCAGGGAAGGTTTGGCTGGCATGGCTCCCACCCCAAGCCCCTCTCCAAACTCCCCCTCTATCCTCCGACACGACGTGTGCTTTTTCCCACGGTGGTTCCCGTTGCCACAGCCCCAGCAGGATGGTAATGCCCCTGCCAACGGTCTGTACCTGGGATGGAGGGAAATCCCTCCAGGATGACGCACCTGGCAAGAAGCAGTGTCCTCCCTGAGGACGGCTGGAGGGAGCATCCTGGTGCTGAGCCACCCGGGATGTCCCTCCTGATCCTGCATGGCTCCTCCACCGAGAGAGAAGTGCATTCCATCTATCCCCGCCTTTTGAAGAGCCGAAGGCACCTACTCCAGTGCCTCTTGAAAGAGGCAGAGAAACCAGGAAAGACAATGAGGTCCAACCAGAAAAGGCGGAGAGGGCGCTCGGCTTCTTTTTGGCATTCCTGGAGTTTAATCATTAAAAGGGGTCGTTAAAAGCGAGTGAGAGTGAAAAACCCGCTCCCGACGGGCTGCCCCACACACTGCCAGCGCCGTGAAAGGCTCCCTCTTGTTTTGTTCCCCGTGGCCCGTGGCAGATTTGGGGGGACACAGCTTCATCTTGCTGGCCACATCAAAGCAGTGATTATGCAAATGCTCCCCCTTTTTTTTTTTTAGGGAATTATTTATCACACAATAACCCCCCTGCCAGGGGGGGAAACAATAGATCAGGCTAGATAGCACTGCTCGCCCGAGGCTGCGGGGCCGGGGGGACCCTCGCGCGGTTTATTGGCCTAACCTAATTTCACTAATTCTCTTTTCACACATTTTGGGCTTTTTTTTTTCTCTTTTTCCCCCCCTTCCTTTCTCAGACATCGCTCCAAGGGCTGGGTTTCACGCTCCCAGGATCCGGAGGGCACCGGGCGGGATTCGCGTGCTGAGCGTTTTATTTAATTAATACATTCAGGCGCCTCTGCTGGTTTTTAATGATTTCCAGGTGTTTGTACCCAGAAGTCACAAAGTGCTCCCGGGAGCACAGGGACGACGATTGAAGGGCCTAGGCGGCCTCCAGCATCCCCCTCCATGGTGACATCCCTGGCTGTGTGCTGTGCACACTGAACCGAACCCCCTGGAATTGCCTGTGGCTTGGAATTCATTTGGCCCTCACAGAGAGGAAGTTCTTCCTCTTTTAACCCATATGTTTTTTCCTCAGTGACATTTATTTCCTACAGCCTTCTTGGTGAAATCCATCAGCCTGAAGAAGCATGCAACTCTTCATCCATCCATCCATCCATCCTGCATTTGCTGTCAGGATCTTCTGTACCGAGAGGCAAAGGTAAATGATCAGTAAAACTTCCACTGAACTTAGCCCTCTCTCTCTCTCCCTCTCTCTCCGTGTTTAATGCTGTTTCCTGAAAAAGCTGTTGCCCATAGACCTGGTGTCAGTGGCATCAGCTCCCACCAGACCTTGGTTTCACCAGAAACAAGGATAGGCCCAATCCTGTAACTCCCAGTAGCTGGCACGTAAAGCAGAAAAAGCAGCAACCCCAAAGGTACGAAAATTAGAGCTTTTTATTTATATTTTATCACAAGGACAATCCCTTTGCTCTTCAGCTGTAAATACATACTAGAATAAACTCTGTAAATTATACAAAAAAATACATATTTTCCATGAAATCTGTCTTTATAATAAATAAATGTGAACACGTGTGTGGCTGATCGCTGTAATGGTCCGTGTCTGTTGAGGTTTTCAGTCTGTTGATTTATTTTTAATCTCCTGAAAGAAGGGGGGAGTTCCTTGTCCCCTAAAGGTCGAAATAAATAATGTATGAGGAGATCCTTCCCCATTCCCCCCTCCCGATTTTTTTTCCCTTTTGATAGAGAGTTCAGCCTAAATTTCCACGCTTGCATTCAGCCCTCACAAAGCCTACAAATTATACAATGACTTCTAACCTGGACCCCTAACAAAACAATTTACTTTTTTTTTTCCTCGCTTTGCACCCCCCCCCTCCCGCCTATAAATCATAAGGGACAGATGGCAAAGAGGGGAGCGGGGAAAGGGGGGAACACACACACAAAAGCCCCGCGGTGACAGATCTGGGAAAACTGGACAAAGTGCACATCGGAGAGAGACAGAGAGAGAGAGACGGAAAGTTTGGTTTGGCAGGTGCCGTTCCCACAGCCCGCCCTGCCCTGGGAAGCGGGCAGATGCCGCCGCCCCGGGGGGAGCCCCGGGACCGCCGGGCCGGGCTAGAGGCAGCGGCGGGGCAGCGGCGGCGGCGGCCCCGGGGCGAAGCGGCCCGGCCAGTGCTCGGGGTCCGAGGCGGAGCCGGCGGGGCTGGCGGGCGATAAAGTGCAGGCGTACGGGGAGGCGGAGGGCGCGGGGCTGGCGGCGCCGCCGCTCCAGGAGGAGGCGGGCGAGGGGCTGCCCTCGGCGGGGACCCCCCCTCCCGCCGCCCCGTCGGGGCCGAGCCGCGCCGCCCCGGCCAGCCGCAGGGTCTCGGTGAGCGCCCAGATGTAGTTGTGGGCGAAGCGGAGCGTCTCGATCTTGGTGAGCTTGGCGTCCTCGGGGAAGGTGGGCAGCACGTCGCGGAGGGCGTCCAGCGCCGCGTTTAGGTTGTGCATCCGGTTGCGCTCCCGGTTGTTGGCCTTGAGCCGCCGGCTCCGCTTGATGCGCTGCGCCGTCTCCGCCGTGCGCGCCGCCCGCGGGGCGCCGCGGGACCGCCCCGGCCGCCGCTTCCCCTCCGCCCGCCGCAGCCCGCGGCCGCCGGGAGCCTCGACGGGGCGCGCCGGCGGGGCGGCGCGCAGCTCCTCCTCCTCCTCTTCTTCCTCCTCCTCCTCGTCCTCGGCGCTGGACGGCAGCGAGGGCGAGGGGGCGGGCGAGCCCAGCCCCAGCAGCAGCAGCTCGTCCTCGGCGGGCGGCGCCAGGACCTCCGCCTTTACCAGCATCCTGCGCGGCGGCTGGACGGGGCCGCAGCGGGCAGCACCGGGGAGCTCCGGGCGCGCTCTCSTCGCCTCTCCGGCGCTGTGACGGTTCGCCGGTTTGACGGAACGGGCGGCGGCGGAGCAGGGCGGGGGTCGTGGAGGGGGGCAAAGCGCGGGGGCCGGGGGGGAGGAGGGGGCGCGGCGCTGGCACGCGCCCCGGGGGCGGCGGGCGGGCGGCGGCGGGAGCGGCGCCCGGGGCCCGTCGGGCTGCGTGTCTGGCACACGACCCTCCTTAACACCCCTTATATACCCCGCGGGGAACAATCAAACCTACCCCCGGGGTCCCCCGCGCCCTGCCCGCCCCGCCCGCGACTCTTGTCGGGGGCGCCGCCGCCGCGCCCCCCCCGCCGGGGCCCCATTGGCGCCTCGCGCTCGGCTGGAGCGTGCCGCTAATTTATTAATGAATGGGGAGGGGGGGGCGCGAGGCCCAGGCGGCCAATCCCCGCGCCCCGCGCGCCACGCGCGCGCCCGGGGCCGGCTCCCTTTCAGCCGCTTCATTTACGGCCCAGGGAAAGCAGGGAGGGA
Organism: Amblyornis subalaris; assembly: GCA_018881555.1. Lineage (NCBI taxonomy): Eukaryota > Metazoa > Chordata > Aves > Passeriformes > Ptilonorhynchidae > Amblyornis > Amblyornis subalaris. The sequence goes on along the minus strand of JACAXG010000118.1, from coordinate 1,655,984 downwards.
GGGATGGGGGGGGCTCCCCTCCAGCCCCCCTCGTTCCCGGGTGGGTTTCTTCTTCTGGGGAGACTTGGTGCAGTGGCAAAGGTGGCGATAGTTCGTACGCGGCTTGCTGGGGAGATGCTCCGGGCATGCGGCTGCTCCGTTTCCATCAGGGCTAACCCGAAGTGGGGGAAAGCCCTGCGCACCGGGCAGCTCGGTGCTGTTAAATACAACTAACAGGCACAACACAGGCTGGAGGAGACTTTATAAAATAAAACAAACCCAGCTTGTCAGTGCACCAGGAAAACCTTCATTCCKTTCACCTCTCTTCTCTTGCAGCCCTCCCGGTAGGGCACAAAGCCCCAGGGAATGGCAGCGCCTGGTGACATTGCCCATGGGGTCGGCAGGCTGGCTCTGCCCCACAGACCCGTGAGGAGGAATCACAGAATGGCTTGGGTTTGGAAGGGACCTTAATGATCATCCAGTTCTCACCTTCTGCCATGGGCAGGACACCTTCCACTATCCCAGGCTGCTCCGAGCCCCATTCAACCTGGGCTTGAACACTTCCAGGCATGGGGCAGCCACATCTTCTCTGGGCAGCCTGTGCCAGGGCCTCCCCACCCTCACAGGGAAGTATTTCTCCCAATATCCAATCTAAACTTGCTCGCTGTCAGTGTGAAGCCATTCCCCCTTGTCCTGTCACTCGAAGCCCTTGAGAAAGAAACGACAGTGAGAACATACAAAACAAAACCCCCAGTGCGCTGTCCTCTCCATGTGGAAACGCCATCAGCAAGGTACTTTGGGGGAGTCAGGCTTTGAAACAAAATTTTATTTGCAACTGATAGAAAAGCCCAAAATAGATGAAGGAGCTAAAACCTCTGCAAATGTCATGCTGAGCACACCACAAACTCACAGGCAAAACAGTCCCTCCCTTGCTCTCGCTGCCCTCAGTCTGTGGCCTTTGGGAGTGGGCGGATGCCTCAATCAGTATCTCTGTGACTCGGTGAGACATTGTAACGCTCCCCTCACCTCGTTGTGAGAACCGGGACACCCACATCCCGGGAGAGTGACACAGGAGGACTTTGTTTCTTTTTCAGCTCCTTAAAGCACAAAGCAGAGTACACCTGTGACAGGGCCAGCCCATCCCTCTGTCACCACCCTTGCTGCCGAGATTTCTGTCCTTCCATTGCCGATGCAAAGCGATTGAGAGGTGAGGCAGAGGTGGTGCTGTGGGTGCATAACCCCTTGTGGTGCCTTGCTGGGGTTCAGCCCAATTCCTGCTGCCAGCCCCTGGCATGCAGCATTTTTTTCCATAGGGTTGAGCACAAGGTGACCAAGGACAGGTCGGCCACCAAGCCCTCACARCTGTCCGGAGGCACTTGTGTGGTCTGGGCAGAGCGAGGGCCGAGCTGCTCGGCTGAGAGCAGTGGGGAGAGGAGGTGCCGGGGGGAGAGGGAGTGGGATCAGGAGCAGGAATGCTGCTGCTGCTGCTGCCCACCGCCTGAACTGTCCTCCAAGGGTCAAACTGTTCAACTTCAGCCCCTTTGCCAGACTCAATCCTACTTTAGGGGAACAAAAGCCCAAAGTAGGCAACGATCAAGAAATGGGAGCACAATGATTTAAGCTTATCACACAGCCCAGAAATAAAGGATGCTGAGCTCGTGTGGGGGAGAGGGGGAGACCTTCAGAAGGGCTTTGTTTGCTGTAAGACGATTGAACTCTGAGGCGACCCGATARCCCTAAAAGTTTAGGGTCTGTGTTGCTGAGAGACCTTTGGGCACAGCCCATCCACACGTCGACCTCACAAGTTGAGAGCCGACATTAATGGCCGGCCTGCCTCAGGTGAACAGGGGCACAATATCCCAGGAAAGGGGGGGACAAAGCTGTGGGGACAGGGTGGCCTGACCCCTCCCAGCTCTGCCTCCCTTGCACCCACCAGCCTGAGGTGTCCTACGGGTTGGGGGTCACAGGGCTGCCCACACACACCAGGGTGCCCTGAATCCTGTGGTGCCCAGCCCKATGGCAGCACCCATAAACCCCACGAGTGGGATGGTTCTGCTCTTAAATGGGGTGTCAGAATATGCCTCCACCCAGCAGAGTACTGGGATGCTCTGCAGAGGGGAGAAATCAAAAGTGCTGCCCTGTGTGTCCCCCATGCCCAGATCCAGGTCCTTCCCGAACACTCCGTGCATACTGCAGTGAAAAGTGCTGCAGAGAGGGACAGGACAAGGAACAGCCCCCCAACTCCCAAGCTGTATTAGCACATTTGGGGTTTGTCGCGGGATCAAGGCGAAGAGGAGTCCCCCCGTAAGCGCTGCCCCGGCATCCTCCCCTGGCTCCCCCCACCGTGGGMTGATGAGCCCCTTATCGGGGGCCGATTGTTCCCGGCAGATTTGCATGGCAGGTGCAGGCCTGCGGAGCGATTTCGCCGTCCTGGGCCCCCCCCAAGAGGGTTTGCCTCCCCCCCTCGTGAAAAAAGGCCGCCGGTGCCTTCCTTTCCCATGAAGAAGAGAAGAAGCTTGAGGATCGCGTGAACACGCTTCAGTTTTCTTATTCTTTTCTATAGATGTGGGGAAAAGAACAGCCGATTGTGTGAAAAACCCAGTGCCTGCAAAAAGGGACATTGGCCATCCAGGCGAAGGTGCGCGAGGGAGAGCACTAATCGCTGAACCAGGAGACAAATACGATTACCAGCTCCGAGCCTTGAGTCAGAAAGTCTCATAGACTTTAAGATGTTAATCCCCAACATAATCCTTCCTTTGGCGTGTAGGAATAGTGCAGCCACAAGAGTTGTTTTGTTATTTATATTGGCGTTTAATAAAACTCAGCCAGTGGTGAATGGGCTGCCCACTCTCCAATGGTAATTAATTCCCTATTTCAGTGACCCAATTGTGCTGGGATAGAGCAGTGGGACAGTCCCACTGCCCCAACCCGCCTTTGTGCAGCTACACGGCTCTCGTGCTTCAACAGCTATGGAAACTCATTCTTTTGATGTCATTCAATGAGTTTTCCTTGGGCATCTTCTAAACTTCAAGGACCCTTTTCTTTCTCGAACGCCTGAAAAGCAGGACTAGCTTGACCACCTCTGTAGAATTTAATGATTTGGTGAAAGGGCCTTTTTTGGGGGGGTTTGTGTAAGGAAAGAGAGAAAGAAAATTTGGCAGGCTTGCTATCAAACAGGGRGATATCCAAACTCGGGTGTGCTGAACTCACTCAGCTCCTAATTTATACAGGTCTTAAAAGCCACTTCTTACTCAAAATACTTGGGGACTTCTCCTAGTCAAGGCATTTCTAGAAGGGATTTGCTAGTGAGCAATAATTCTGTTTTACAGAGGTGAGCAAAGACACAACTAATGGTTTTTCAAGAAGGAATTTCCATTAAGAAACGGAAAAAACACCTCGATATTTTTGCCCAGCAGAGGGAAAAATACCAGATCCCTGAAATGGGTTATTGATATAAAGTGTGTCCATGGGTTTATACTTTTTGACTGCATGGTGAGGTGGCCAAAAGCGGACACGTGAAGAACATGGAGTTATCCTGCAGAGCTGCCCCAGTCCGGGCAGCCTCTTCTATGTCTTTATACACACTTCCAAAAAAAAAAAACCCCTTCGCAAGTCACAAACAATTCAGGATTCAACTAAGAAAACACAGAGTGAACCATATGGCCGGGGTGGCTCGAGTTGGCTGCATTTTCCCTCAGACAAAGAAGGGATTGAGAGTTGAAGGAAAGGAGAAAAAAACCCAACTTTCCGGCTGATGAAGCTGTTGTCTGGAGGCAATGATCCCAAATCTCAAGGCTTTATTCCAGGCTCCGACTGAGACGTGATATGTCATATGATTAGCATCTTTCATATTTACAAGAGTAGTGCGGGCTGCCAGTCTTTAGAGAAAGGCGAGAGAAAGAAGGGGCATATGCTGAAATGGATTTAGCATTTGAAAGAGAGAAAAGAGAGCGGATAAATACACTTAAACGAGGATTTAGTTTTACTCCCGTTGRGTTCTAATGGCTTGTTGATTGAGATTTTAGGGAGCTGGGACAGAGGTGTCAGCAGTAATTTAAAGGCGCTATTCAGCCCTCCCCCGGCGGAAGGAGCCGGCGCTGCCCCTCAGGGCGGAGCGGTGCTGCGGCCGCAGTGGCGGGCTGGCGCCAGGGGCGCATCACCCTCACAGTGGCTCCCTCCGCCGCGCGCGCGGCGCCATCTGGCGGCGGCGGGACCCCAGAGGGATACAGGCCCTGGGATCGGGAATATGGGGAATGAAAAGGATAATAATTCCCGGTGTGTCGGGCACCTGCCGTGAGACACACCTGCCACTGCAAGCACAGCGCTCACAAGCCCGTCGAACCTGTCCCTGGACACTTCCAGGGGTGGGGCAGCCACAGCTTCTCTGGGCAACCTGTGCCAGGGCCTCACCACCCTCATGAAGAATTATTCATCCCTAATATCCCAGGTAAACCTGACCTCTGTCATTTGAAGACATTCCCCCTTGTCCTGTCACTTCATGCCCTTGTGTCTCTCTCCAGCTCTCTTGGAGTGCCTGTATGCACTGGAAGCTGCTTAAGGTTTTCCCAAGAGCTGGGGAAGGGGCCTTTTAATGGTTTTAGCCAAGATCCTTCCTGGATGTGACCTACCTGCAAATATGGAAGGTGACACAACTGTTCTCAAGTATCATGGTATTTAATCTGAAGAGTATAGAAATACCACTAAGAAAATTAGCTACATTGTAAGCATAAAAGAGATTTTACATCTCTAGCAGATAAAGTCACTCTATTTTCAGTTATCAACCAAATAAAGTCACTTTATTCAATTTTAGTCATATAAACACAGGGTCAAACAGAACTATCAGTGCACTGAGATGCAAACAAAAATGCCCCGTGTTAAATAAATACTAAATGAGCAATAGCTCTGGTAATTTTTATRGACAAGCAATTAATATTTTGTTCTTAAAATTGGCGCACATTTTATTTTTCCTTTTTCTTACTCTGTTCTTCTTCCTCCCAGTTCTCCAAGTAAGACTTGAGAATGTTGTTTAGCTGCTGCTCGCACTGGCTTGCATGTTGTAATCCATTTTCCCATCCTAAAAGCAGCAATAAACAGGATAATTACACCTCTCTCTACAGCATCCAGCATGGAATCAGCCCCTGGGAACACCAGCATCTATTTCCCCAAGAGTATCGACTGGCTGTGATATTTCTGCTTGGAAAATGGCTCCTCGGAGTTCGGTCACTAACAAGATGCTTTCTTTGATGTCAACGAAGTAGGTAAAGTCCCATTACTGGATAAAAAACCCCCCTTTGAGTATAAAAAGAGTTTGCAGGTAAAACTGCAAACATGCAACTTGCACATCCTGGCATTTTCCTGCGATGTATTAGATTTTCTGTGTAATAAATATTAAAAATTAGATTTTCTATGTAATAAATTTAATGGTTTATCATAGTGTACATACCATATATTTTATATATTATTATATAGTGTATATAAACACTAGGAGGTCATTACAGTTTAATTAAAGAAGAGCCCCRTAGTCTCAGCAACCCCAGAAAAGAAAATGTTACCTTTGCAGTGGTGAATTACTCTCCCCCACAGCCTGTTCCTGCTCAGACAGGCCAGACTTCCCACAATCAGCAGATGCCTCTTTGCCCTCGTCAGTGCCACGTTCATCCTCTTCTCTGAGTCTATGAACCCAAACTGCCTTGTCCTGACACACGACAGGACAATAATTTCCTTCTCAGCTCCTTGGAACGCATCCACCGTGGACACCTGGACAGGTTTGACTTCAAAAGCCTCAGAGTGAACCCCACTAAGCAGAGTCTGAATCTGTGAGMAAAGAAACAGAGAAGGAGATGAGTTTGGCTACTCAGAGTGTACAAGAACATTTAAGAAAACTGCTTTATTGATGATCCATTATACAAACCTTGTACATCTGTGATTTATAAAGGGTAATCACACCAATAGCCGCTCCTTCTATTCCACTTGCAATCAGAGACTGGATGAGCTTGACTGTAAAATGAGCTTCTGCCATGTTATAAAAGCTGTTGTCTCTTTCAATCTGGCAAGAGGGAAAAAGATTCCCAAATTAGTTTTCACTAACAATGCAAAAAGAAATGGAAGGGAGGAAAAGCTACAGTATTGAYTTTTTATGTAAGAAATATATATATAACAAGTGTTCAGGAACTTACTTGCTCCATGCCATGAACGCTATAAAAACACAGTGTTGGAAGCCAGTCCAGTAAAGGAGTCCTGTCCTCCTCGGAAATCCCATCTCTGAGGTTCCCTCCGTAGAACAGCTCGTTGGCGATGGCACTGAGGGCAGGGTGACAGCGGTACTGTGTCCGAAGAAGTATTGGGTTATATCCCTAAAGAATTAGGATAGAGGAATTATGACTAGGAATGTTCAAGTGGATGGGGCTCGGAGCAGCCTGGTTTAGTGGAAGGTGCCTCTGTCTGTGGCAGGGCATTGGATTAGGTGACCTTTGAGGTCCTTTCCAACCCAAACTAGTCTGTGATTTGATGGTATTTGGCAGTGCTGAAACACTCATCCTCTGACAGCTGAACCAGAATTCTCCCAGTGACTTCAATGAACCTAAAATTCCACTCTCCACCTCTTCCAAAGGTGTGTTTAGCAGCACCTACCATTAAGCAGAGCCGGTCAAAGAGAGTCTGCTCCAATCCCTGCTCATGAATACTCTCAGACCCTTGAACAGTTGGTGGTAGTTGCTTGGGGTCTCCAACAAGCACAAGCTTTTCACACTGAAACCTGAATAAGAATGTGAAAAAACAAGGAAAAGAGTTCTAAAAAGGATAACTTTTAGGTTACACTGTTCATAACCAAAGCGTGTGCTGTGTTTATCTATCACATTGATTCCCTTCTCCACCACAGTTTAATAACACCTAAGGGCAGGCCCCAACTTAAAATTACTCTTCTTGCTCTCTAAGGTGAGACCTTGGGGTTCATGTGCTCAGAAAGATGCGGAGTTTGGCACTAACTGGAGGTTGTGTCCCTGCTGAAGCAGCAGAGGAAGGCTGTACCTGGCGATGGGAAGGAGAGAAGCAGGTTCAGTCATCTGGCTGCACTCATCCAGCATCACCACAGGAAACCTGAGAGCGTTCAGACAAGGGAAAGGGCAGGCAGCACAGGTCACTCCAACCACTTTTACCTTTCATGAGCGAGGGGAAAATGGGTAGGCAAAAAGTTAAGATCATTTCATAGTTAATCTCGGTTCAGCACATAACTATAGCAGTAGAATGCACCTAAATTTATTTTTAGAAATAAGACACCTGTGGAATCAAACCCAACATTCACTTTGTTATTCAAAACCAGGAGCTTGGCAGGTGTGAGAGGGAACTCCCAGTTTCCGTTTGCTGGGATCTGTGGATAAGACACAGCGAATCCCYGCTTTCCCATGCCATCTCTTTGACTGTACCTGTTGTAGAATGGTTTTATTGGTCCCCAGTTTGTGTTGCTCAATACTCTTCCTAACATGTATTTTTTCAGCTGGAGTCAAATCTTCTTTCATGAGAGCAAGCAGCTCTTTCAACTGCTCGTTTTCATTTCCTGAGCCTGCATGTAAACTTCAAAGAAGATTTTGTAACATACATTACAGTAACTGAAAATAGCAGTGCTTAGAAAAATAATCATACTTTATACATAGCAGTACTTTACAGCAATGTACTAACCTACCCCAAATTGCTTCAGATCCCTCAAAGAGGTTTCTTACCTATGGGGAAGAATTGCTTTCGTGATTTTCCGTATACTTCCCACTCTTATAAAATCCTCAAATCCAAGATCGAGCAGACTAAAGAAAAAGAGATGATAACACATTACAGAAATGGGAAAAGAAATATTGAAAACTTTAAAAGTCGTTTTAAAAGACACATCACAACACTTAGGAACACAAACTTTGGTGATTAACCACATGAAGTAATTCAGTAATTCAAAAAAATCAACATAAATGACCTCATCATGATTTGCCTCAAAAATGCTTAATGCTGTGATGATTCCCCTCTCATAGTCTTCCACATCTATCTTCCCTTCCTCTACCCTTCCCAACCATGAGTTTTTTATTTCATGTTAGCTTYATGCTGAATCTTCCCAAATCTGATTCTCTCTGCCCCTCCTTCCCCTACTGCTACATCCCAAAGATTCCTCAGCAATGTTACTTTGCCATGATGGATTTTAATACTAAATTTGATGAGAATAGAGCCTAATATTAGTCTTCTGTGAATGTTTTATGTAGCTTTTACTCTTCTAATTGTGCAGAAGAGCAACGGTAAAATTAAAGCCCATGTGTGGCACTTTTTACGGAAAGAATTCAATCTTTTTGAAGTGTTTTACTGGAAATACCAACACAATTATCGCTACCATGTAAGTGCATTATTGTTTTTGGAAGAAGAGTCTGTAAAAGCCTCAGTAACCCCACCCCAGCAGTATCCTGTCCACAGCAACGTTGGTGGAGGAAGCAATGAGAAGTTTCCATGGAGTTGCCCTTGGACCCTCTGTAGCTTCACTGCTTTCGAAGAGCTGCACGAGGAACAAGATCACCACTGACAGCAGGTAGCTTTTGCCAGCTCCAAAAACACCTGGTATTTTGGAAGAAAATGTCCAAGTTACAAGTGAAAATTTCCTATAAAGTTTTAATCAATTGTTTTAACTTTAGTTATGCTGTGATTCCTGTAAGAACATTGCATAGGCTTTCTTCAGCGGCTCTGAGTATCCAGGGGCAACTAGTTACCTTACACTTACCAAAAATAATTATAATTTAGCAAAGCTGATACATGACAAAAAGTGTTTTTCATATGAAAAGAAAGAAGCAGAAGACACTGAGTAACTCTGATTTTGTGTATAGATATTTCTAGGAAAAAACTCTAYGCTTCTGTGAAATCCTGCGAAAGGCAGACTGAAAATTTAAGGAGCAAAAGCTCTGTGCTGACAGAATGGATGCATTAATGTCAAGGTCATTATCAGAAGGCCTGATCCTGGCATTTCATATTAATGGCATTTCATATTAATCAGCATTTTTGCAAAGATAGAATAGCAGCAAATTTCACAGTTCTTTGCTCTGTACCACGTATGATTGTGATGGGGAAGCTCTGATGTTCTTCCCYTTGTTTGGTGTTTCCACAGGAGGTCATCATCTGAGCTATGTGAATCAGTGACGTCGCTTGGTCCGGGTTCAGGGAGAACCTCTGGATCATCTCTTCAGCCACTCCCATTGCTACTTCAGAGCTCACAGGGCCAGACATCATCGAGCGCTTCAGGGTCATGGCAGGTGGAGTAAATTTCCTTTTGTTGGCTCTTTTAGGAGCATTTTCAGAATTAAAATTCCTAAGAAAAAGAAATAGCCAAAAGTTGTGATCTAATATAATTTGTATCTCCTGGTTCTGATATTCCTGCACTGAACTGCTGATGTTCTATGACCTGCTCACAGTATCACAGAACAGTAACTTACATTTTCAGCAGATATGGGATTAGTGGTAATGTGGATGGATTGAAGTGCTCCTCCATATTTCTTAAGGATGCCAGCTCACCACTGGCATTACAAACCAGCAAGGCATGAACACACACTGGGAAGGCCACAGAAAAATAAAATGAAAAAGAAATTCAATGAGCCAAAATTTCAAATCAGCTAAATAAATGMATTATAAAATGCCAAAAGAGTAATTAACTGATTTTATCTCTTTCACTTACAAAACAAAACCAAAAAATACAACCTCAAAGCTTTAGCTCAATTCAACAGCAAAACCAAGAAACTTTTACAAAATAAGAGATTTAATGCATGGCTTTTTATATAAATATAAATTTTCCACAGTGATTTATCTGAGGTTTCTGTACTTTGTTTCTCAAGCACAGTAAAAACATATTCCTGTTACACTCTGACAGTCAATTTGCATTTTATGTTATATTATATTATTTACTATTTTATTTATATTATTCTCATTTCTTCCCCACCCATTTGGAATTTACCAGCTACTTTGCAGGTCTAATTGCCTTAATTACTGTATTCAAATTATATATTCAAACATACATGGAAAAAAAAATACTCTGAATTTAATCATGTACGAGATTGGAGAAATTCTAAACTCATCCTTCATTGCTGGCTGCATTTTTCCTTAGAATTCTGAATGATTTGTTGTAGAACTCACTGTTTGATCTCCAGTTGGAGGGACTGTAGCCTTTCAGTGGTAGCAATTCTATTTCATTGTTGGAGGATGGCCCAAAGAAAGCACTGCTTGCTATGAAAGTATCAATGGGACCGAAGTTCAGAGTCTTTGAAACAACCCAGATATCATCTGACAAAAAAAATACAGAGTTCTCATAAGCTTCTCCTACTGCCACCTTTTAAATCTGATGTTTAAGATGTGCTTACCTTTGCTGTACAGAGAAGAATGCTCCTTTCTGCTTAGTTTCAGGTATAATTTGGGTTTGGAATCACCATCAAAGCTGGCAGGTGTATTAATAAATTTCTTGAACTTACTGTACCTCTGTGTTGGAATTTCAAAGGCTTTCCTGGGAAATAGTAATTTTAAGAAAAAGTATGTCAACAATTGGCACATTTTGGATTCAGCACCAAAAAGATGAAAGCTCCACAGATTGGACCAAGTGGTTGTTCATCATCTTTCATTAACAAGTTTTAAATACATTTATCTTGACTGCAAAGTTTTCTCATATTCAGCCAGAATTCAATTGTTTCCTCTACAGTTGAACAGCACAGAATAGCCTTTGAGACAACTTCCAATATTAAAATCAGAATCTTGAGGAGAATAAATTAAATTCTCTTACATTAAGCAATCGATCAAGTTGCTGGTAACTTGATTTGCTCAAAAGAAATGCCATTGCTATAAATATTATTCCTTCACTAATTTGGCCCTTACATTTCTTTACAGAACTGTAGCCTTTTTAAACATAGTGCAAACGTGTTAAATCCTGCTGAAATCCCAAGCTACTGGAATATATAGCCCTTSAATTCACACAGCACTTGAGAGAAGTGCACAGCGTTTCAGGATACCTCACCAAAAGCTGGCATTCCTCATAGACAGCAATCTTTTGACTTCTGAGGTATGTCCCAATACTTTTTGTATCAYGGAGCACTGCACTTGGTCTGGATTTCGTCTGTGTGGGGTTCACATCTTCAATCCACTTGAAAAAGGAACACTGCTCAGCTTTTGGGGCATCACAGGCATAGAACAAACGACCCTGGGAGGGAAGGGAGGGAAAAGAAAAAGACCATGAGCACTAAAACAAGCCAGAAAAAAAAAGAAAGCAATGGGCCAACACTTTCACCCCAAACTGTACAAACACAAGGAATAAACAGCACCTTGTTTTGACCTTCTTTTTTAACCATCACAAGCTTAGCAGGGYGCATGTGGTTGCAGAGTGGAGCGCAGCTTCCTTGGCTTTGGCTCTGCCCATCTTTCACTGAACTGTAAAATGATATATCCACTTTGGAGAGAGCATTGTGCAGTCTCTGTGCCAATTCAAACAGCATTATGTTCAATTGCTCTTGGTAGGGAAAGAAGAACAACAGAATAATTAGTACAGCCTTAAAATGCTTACACAGGTACATACCATTCAAACAAATACATTTTCACTGGAAGATTGCAATCTGAAGTCAAAATATTTAATCTGAGTCCTAAAAGAAACCATGTGACCTGCAAAATCCACTTATTGCAGGGRAAAAAAAGCTTTGGAATCTTAAGACTGGAGAACAGCCAGGAAGTTACACAGTTGAACAGAAGTGTACTGGTCCTTTTGGTTTGTCTTYGCAATTTTGGGTATAGACTGAATATATTTCAGTATATATCTAYTAAAAAATCAAATGCACCCAGTTGTTCTAGCAGGTGATGTTGAGGATTTCTCTCCCTCATATCCTGCTTTGTGAAGCTTCAGAAATGCACTGTTTAAAAATGACAGCATTTTACAAAGCAGTGTTAGACTTACCTGTCAGAGCAGCTTTAAAAACCTGTTTGTAGTGAGTATGAGACTGGAACACAGCTGGGATGGAAATCTTTCTTTTAGGAAGATTAGCATGTTTCACTTTATCCACAGGAGGAAAAGACAACTCAGAAATTGTTATGTCCTAAAAAGACCCATAAAAATAAACCATTAAAACTTGCAAGACCTTGAATGAGACAAATTTTGCAGATTTGTAAAAATATCCCTARAGCTCAGGCTGCCATTTAGGATGCACCGTGAAGTTAAAATCTGCCCCTTGACAAACAGCCTGCATTTATAATAACACAGATAATACTTCCGAAGGCTTGAGAGTAAATTATGTAATTCAAAATCATGTTTTGCAGCACTAGGCATGGGGAAGGAGCCCAGGAACCCCATTTTAACACCATTTTTGCACAGAAGTAAATTAATCATAATGATAACTGTCTTCATAAAGTTTTTCAATCCAGTATATATGGATTTTACATATATAATATATTTGTATAAAAACACACACAATGTGTATACCAGTGTATATATAAAATATACTGGTTATTTCCCCACCTCTGTTTCACACAAATGTTGTACTGGACAAACAGTTTTAAAGAACCAAAAAACACAGAAGATTAAGTTTGCATCAATTAAAAAAAGGGAAAAGCTAACGTTTTATTCAACTCTCAAACCAGCCATTTGACAACTTTTAAAGCTTGACTTGTGGTTGATTCGGGTTTTTTTCCCCAATTTACTCCATTTGTCTACTGGTCACAAACAGCTATGCTAGGTTTTGAGGTGTTTACTCAATTCCATACCTTACTTTTACGTGATTAAAACTGAAGAAATTTATAATATTTTAAAGTCAGAGACTATGCCTTGAGGCAAAAAATAGGTGTTCATTAAAATGATGCTGATACCACAGTTAAGAAAAACCCTCCATGCAAACACTTCCTTACCAATTATAGATGACAAAACAGCCCAACAGCTTTTATTTCATCTTCCTGCCATCAACACTCAGATTAAAAATCTAAATTTGGCACCGTGTGTGCCAAGGAATTACCTTTACAAAGGATTAGTCACGGCACTTAAAAAAATACATGAGCAGCTGCTGTTCTGCAGCTGAGACTCTTTTGTGTCACTACGTCGATACAAACATTTCATCCACTCACAGTGACAATATCTTGCAGGAAATCAGATAAATGTGGTTACTTTGGCCAGAACAATGTGTTTCTGTGTCACTGATAGCTGTGTTTGCTTGAACAGTTACACACCTGCCCGTCTCCTGTTCCGGCGTGGCAGCTCAGGTGACTCAACACCTTTTGTGTCGCCGCAGCCAAAGGTGTCTGGCTTAAGTGCAGAGAAAGTAACTTCCCCTCTGAAATCAGATCTGGGTGGTTGGTGTTCGCACAGCATTCCCCAGGAGAGCTCTTGGCTGGCAGCAGCGGTGCAGAGCTGGGAGCACTTGGATTTGTGGCTCTGCACCCTCCTGTGTCACCYGGCGGCATTCCGAGGACGCTCTGGGCACAGATGTCATCATTCTCTTCCCCGTCAGCGCTGTTTTCAGGGATCAAATCACACTGAGCTCTGTTTTGGTACTTCAGCCACTTGCTTTGTCTGTGTTGGGAAGTCACATTAGGGAGCACCGGTTGTACAGGTTCTCTTTGTCCGTCTTCCGTGTACTCCCCAAACACAGAGGTTTCATAATTCCTGTCCTCGGGGCCAGGAGCACTCCTAGGAAATACCACCGACTCACTGCATAAATTGCTTCCTGAAGAGCTCAAAGATTGCTGGACCTCCTCGCTTTCACTGGGATAAAACACATCAGGAATCTCCTCAGTGGCAGGAAGAGTGACCAAAGGAGTTCGTGTTTTCATCATGGGCTTGAATCTCGGGAGGCTGCATTCCTCTGGATAGCTGGATTTCTCCCGGGCTGTAGGGCAAATACATCTTACAAGCAACTTGTAGCACTTAGGRGTGGCACTTCAGATGTACAAAAAGATAAGGAAAGAATTGTAAGTTCTTCCTTTTACATCCTGTCTTCTAACTGGGAAGCTCTCTTGTTCATGCCTGGGCAGTATTACACTAAAATTCCATACACCATGATTGATTTAGTGTTATTCTTTTACTTGATTTTATTTCTTTTAAATCCCCATATTCAGAACACATTATGTAGCCACTCTACTTGTATGAAAGACCATTATTTAAACATGATTGTGTTTCAGAGGTCATTAATCTCATGTTCGTTAGAGGTCACTGACAGCTGCCAACAAGAAAACACCCAGCTTAACATTTGGGGTTTTCTTCCAAAAAGATCACCCACAAAACTATGAATTAATACTAAGCAATGCAGATAAATAAGCTCTTAGTATCAAAAAGCACCCTTTTGGCTAAATTAATTATCAATAGTGACAGTCATTGATAGGTGTCAAATGGAAGTGGGTCAGAGGATGGCTGAATATGGAAGAAAACTAAAAGCAGGTAAATAAAAACAAATATGATTTAAAAGCTTAGCTTACAGGCTTTTTTCCCACAAACTAGAAGCTAATTATTCTTTATAAAACTAAATCACTCTACTGAGGTCTCTTTCAGGAGAATATAATTGGCAGAGTAACTGCCTATGATAACCCAATTCATTGTGCTTCAAGAATCTTCAGASATTTTCCAGCTAAAACACTGTAAAGTGCAAGTATAAACTGTAATTTCTTACTGAAAAAAAAGTCTGGAAGTTCTGGTTCACTTGGTAAGATCCCATGTATCAGGGGCTCCCAGATGTCTTCAACAGTTTCCTCATTTCCTGAAGCTGGAGAAATTGTAGAGTCTGGATCAAGTAGGGAAGTCGGTTCTGATGAAATCTACAGGTGAAGAATTAACATGTCAATGAATGATTGGAAAGAACCCCTTGATTATAACTTTTATCACTATTCTCTCTCTCATCATTCTAAACAATTGAAATGTCTCTCAGAGTTGAGAGAAAACAGCTTCAAAAATAAGAAATTGCCACGAACACATAGGAAATAAAGCCAAAAATATCTGCAAAAGAGAGTCAATCCACACCTTGCCATGTTCCCAGGAAGGCCACTGTGCTTGTCTCAGGTCAGAATGTGGGGGTGAGCCTGACATTGTCCATAGTGGCACTTCAGGATGTACATCCAATGCCAGGGCTAGGAAAAACACGTGAAGGACTGAAGTCATGCAGAAATTTTGAGGCCAATCACTGCCCTTCTCCTTTTCCTTTCACTTACAGGACTGATTTATTCTTGGCTCTTCAATAACATCAGGCTTCGTTTGAAAATTCCCTTCTCTGATAAGGTCAACATCATCCTTATAAAGGCTTCTGGAACCTGGAGACTTCACCAAAAAAATGTCTAAGCAAAAACTTGTTAGAAATTAAACTGTTTCTCTTCTATTTTTCAAAGTGAAACTGATCAGAGAAGAAGAAAAAACCAAGATACATCTTGTAAAGTTCTGTGACAAAGGTAAGTAAAAATAATGGATTTCAATATGATTGTAGCAGTCTAAAAATGAACTATTTTTTATCCTACRTTGACAGGATACTCTCTTGCACTAAGGTTAGTAGGGATAACTTTGAAAAAAAAAGTTTTACCTGTCTGAAGTCATAAAGGTCATAATTCCTTGAAAAGAGGGGTGAGAAAAATGTCTCAGCTGCAAAGTCCATGTTCTCTGGGTAATGCTGCCATCCTAGCTGGGAGCATGGAGCTCTCAACATGACCTCACTAGTTGCTGATCCCTTCACTTGGTGCCCTTGGAAGGCAACAGGCTACACAAGGCATTGGAATTATCACCAACTGGAAATAAAAACTGCTCTGCAACTATCTACAGTCAATACAGGTACGTTTCATACCTACAACAAAAATAATCTGTTGGAAACTGCAGAAGAGAAACAAAAACAATCGGGGTTTTTTCTTGTAATTTCAGTTTAAAACTCTCCCTGGAAAACTTTCCACAGTGAAATGTACTAAAAATTATGAGAACTGGTTAGAATTTTATGAGGACTTATTGTAATATATTACAATTAGCAAACCGTTTAATTAAAATTCAAGAAACACTATTAATTATACTTCAGTTCCACAGAAATGGTACCTTTGGTTGCCAGTCAGATGTCCCAGGGTCTCTGTGGGCTGCTGCTATTGGTAGAATATATGCCTCTGTCTTCCGTAATAAATTGTTCACACGGTTGGGCTGCATAGGGAAGTATCAAAAACTAATTAGTCTAACAATGTAATAACCATTTAAAGTGAAAATTTAAGCTAAGAAATGTCTTGTATTTATACTAAAGAAGCATTTTCAATTACAGCCTTCTTATTTGAAAGCCAGAAACATCCCTGACAGGATAAGAAACTATGTTTTTCAAACGGGACAGGAAAAAGAAAAGGATTTAATCTAAAATCTTTCTTTAAGCTTTAGATGGATAGAAAGAAAAAGGCTTTTAATAGCACTGGACAAAAATCAATGTGAAGCATCAAACAGAAACAGGTTTCCCAGTGTATTTCAACCCAAATGTTAAAATTCCTAGGAAAGCCATGCATTCAAAAAGATAGTGAAAAAAAGTAGGTGGTAAAAGATAGGGTAGGTAAGGAGAAGTACCAGACATATTAATGTAATATTAAACATGACTTAATACTACAATTTGCATTAAGTTTCTTGTCATACATGAGGCCTCCTGAATATTTACTGGCAAGAGGACATTCTCTGTTTATTACCAGCTTCACAATCAATGCCTCTAAGCAATTTGTAGCTCAACCTCTATGGTTTCATAAACCAAGATTTTTATTCCAGAAGCCTGGTGGAAAATGAATTTATCTTGAACAGATAAATATATGTTTAAAATTGGTTACCATAAGGCCAGGAGAATCAAAGAATGAACAGGAAGATGCCTGTAAACTTTCTGAGTAAGGCATTTCTGTAAACTCTTTTACAGCTACAAGAGATGGAAAAGCATAGTGAGTTACAGTCAATAGTTTGGGGTTTTTTACATGMAAACATCTGAATATCTACTGGGCTTGCAAACCTTACCCGTGCAATGAATTGCACAGTTGGGATTTMACTGAATGAGAGCAAACAGAGACAGACTTGGAGCTCACAGTGTTGCTTTAAACACTAAAAATTGCACGAAGGAACCTACACAACACATCACTCTAAAAGTATTTCTAAATATGAGGAGAAATAGGAGTACAGAAGTCAAAAAGGTACAGACATACAGAATTCACTATAAAATACAAGCTGACCTAACCTTCATCCTCCTCAAGGGGTTCAAATGTCTCCTTGGAAGTTTGTGTTTCACAGAACATGCTGTTATTTTCCTCCATCTTTTGCAAGCTTTCTAATGCTGTGCTATGTTGAGTCAAAGCTCTCAGAAGAGCRATATCATTCACCAAACCAGGAAGACCTGGGGAATTCTCAGCTACTGCTGTGCATTTCAGGCAATCCAGCCCTATTGTTTCACCTCTGCAGGCTTCAGGAGAGGCATTTATGCTCTCTGCATTTTCCACCTCAGTTTCTCCTATTGCTGTTTCCTCTGGACATAAATAATCTGTTCCTAAAGGATSTGATTTTTGTGACAAAACCAGCAAAGGGCTACCTGGTTTAATCTCATCACTCTTAATACCCCAGAAGTRCTCTGAGCCAACATCTGGGGATTCCATGCATCCAAGCTGTGTAACTCCTTCCTTGGTCTTTTTGTCCATGGCAGAAATTATTCTGCTGGGAGAAATACCTGAAATATTTGCAGTTGCCTCAAACACACTGGTTTCAGGGTGACATTCATTAACACTGGTGTCACCAGGCAAGAGATCAGAGTGCTGGTTTCTTATCCATGATGTGCCATCAGTGGTGAGTGCTGCACAGCCATCCACATCCTCCTTATTGTTTGTGGCTTCARTACTTAATTGAGTCTCGTTCATCTCTTTTATGTTGTGTCCATCACCTGAAAGTTCCACTTTGGTTCTGGTCTGGTTTGCAGAGTCTTCTGCAGTTCTCCTGGTATCATTGTCACAAAGCTGGGATGGTGTTCCCCCATCTCCATCAAAATCTGAACATTTGACTTCATTTTTGCTGTGTGTCACCACTTCACAGCAAGAATGAGGTCTCAACTCAGCATTTTGTGCTGCATCTTCTCCCTTTAAGGAGTCTGGGCTCTGTGAAAGCGTGTCTCCCTCAGTGAGCTCCTTCCCTTCTCTTTCACACACATCTTCATTGTCTGTGTCATTAAAATCAAAAGTCTCCATTAGGTTAAAGTTAACCTCCATCAGTTCCTCATCTGGACTACAGTCTTTGCCATGCAAACCGAATTCCTCCTTCACAATTCCAGCTTCAGTCCATGTCACATCCCCAGAGAGCTCCAGGTCACTRGACACTCCCTCTGAATTTTGTCTTGGATGAAGCTCACTCTGCATCTTCACAGATGAATTCTCCCTAACACTGTTAGTCCCTGAATGCTCCCTGTATCCAAAGGGATTGTTTTCAAGGGTGATTGGACTTGCTGAACGTGAAATGTCACCTGAGGATGGGACAAACTGACTGCCACTCATTCCACTTACGGTGCACTCAGGTAGGAAGCAACTAATTGTGTTGCACTGATCTTGTAAATCTTGACTTAAATTATTTACCTTTTTGTCTTGTCTCTGTCCTGTGACTTCTTCACCACAAGCTTGTTCAGCTGAATTTGGAAGCATTTCAGCATTCCAGTCCTTTTTATCATTTACAGTTCCCTGCACAAAAGGCAGGTACTGAAGGTCCGGAACGGGTCCTCTGTCAGGGCCGCCTGAAAAAGCAGGTGGGACAGTGCTTTTTTYGTCACATAAATCTGGATTTTCTGCTGCCTGAAACCTGGAAAGACAAGCTGTGACTCCAGATGTTTGCTCTCTGTGTCCTTGTGCTGGTTTAGCCCTCAGAAGAGCAATTATCTGTGCTGTGCTCCTGATGTGGTGGGACACTGCCCCTGCACCAGTGGGCCCAGTAACGAGAGGAGATTCTGGCTTCACAACAAACTGATCGGGGTTTTCCTTCTCTGTCTCCTCACATCTGTCATTAAATGGAGCTGAAAGCAGTGAGGACACAGAGTGTTCTCTGTCATTATCCCTGCATCCCTCTTTTTGGAAGCCTGCAGAGGGATTTGATTCTCCATCCTTCTTGCGAATCGTAGAAAATAATGGAGAGCTGATATAAAACTTGGATGGAAAACTCCCTTGGCACTGCTTAGATAAAGGCAACAGTGGTGATTTTTCTTCATCTTCCATGGATGGTATTTTCTTTTCAACTTGGCGTGGCCCCTGGAACCCCTAGGAGATGAATTTTAAATTAATCCACATTTCGTAATCAAATGTTGAAAATGGGGTACACTCCATAAAATAAATATATTCTGACCAAATCCACATGAGGATTCCATGTGTGTGAGGTTGTAGAAACAACCTCAAGCACTTGTGATTTCCACTGCAGAGTTAGCAATAAATCCTGCTAAATCAAATGTGGAAAAAACACCTACAGGGAACACATTCTGGATTACGGCTCAAAAAGAAAAAAAGCAGGAAGATATTATGTATGTATCTACCACTCACTAAAATATGTGTGCCTGGTGTTTTAAAATGCATATTATCATCGGACATAAAAATTTGGAACAAAAACACACCGTAAACCTCCTTTTCAAGCCGACAGGAAGGTGTCTTGGAGGCAGAAGACCAGGTTTTATACCATTTCTATCCACTGCTGGAGTTTCTGCTTTCCTTGGCTGATCTTCAGAGGGCTTTTCCCTCACTTTGACTGCTTCAACTGTGATTAAATACCGTTCACTTTCTAAATCATCTCCAACAGCCACCTGGAAAAAAGAGAGCAGCAGTGTGTACATAATAGTGCTATATAAGAAACAATAATATATAGATTTATTTTAAATAAATATAGTGTTTTAAGTACTTATATGTAAAAAATTCAGATATTTACACCCAGTATACCACAGATAACATATAATACATATATATATACATTCTAAAAAGTTTTAGCACTGAGCTTGAAGCTATGATTATTTAATATATCACTGTAATACACTGCTTTTACCCCAAAGGAGGAAAATTCCATAAAACCTTCTGGACAAACAGTAAGACTTATCAATAAACAGAAGCTGTTTTTCCTTTCCATTAATTGCACTGTAGCAGAGTTTTATAACAACAAGAGGAAAAATTACTATTTTAGTTACCAAACATCTATTTCGATTGCTGCCTGAAACACAAACCACAAATAGACATAAAAATAACAACTCCAAACAAAATGTACCTGAGATTTTATAAAAATACTCTCCAGGCATTGTCCTTTATCATCAAACAAGGTGGCCTGCAATATAAAAATAAGATTTTAAATAACCAATTATTTCACAGATCAACTAGACTGCCACTGGCAGTCCAGCAGTAGCAGATGATATTAAATCCAACAGTATTAAGTCTGAATTTTCACCTGATTTCTGCCAGTTCTAACCTTCAGAATTCCATCTTGCCATGTTTTTGATTTTTTCATCTTTTGGTGAGTGTATAATACCTGTTTTAAATATGTAAAATGTTGAAAAAATAAGAAGTAAGAAAATGTTCAAATAATTCAGCAGCTACAGTTYTTAAATTTATTCCGACTTAATTGGACACAGTATTAAAAATCACTTACAGTAAATTCTTGAGAGGCCATTGCTTTGGCAAAAGAGTCATCCAACAGCTTATTTCACAAATATCCACATCTTCACACAGCCTGAGAGGCAGGGATGCACCAGAGCTCTGAAGGAAATGTGTGGACAAAAAAATCACATGTCCGTTCATTTCTTTTTTCCCCTCAAAAGAAGAGTGTTAGGTGCAAGACAATATCAAACCAGTGGGGTAGAGCTGCAGTGGGCATTTTAAAGAGAAACCTCAAAAACAACCTAACAGACTGCTGGTAAAAAAGTGGCTTTTTTTTATAGATGTCAACATATTTTTTAACTTTTAGGGGAATTCATTCGCTTAAATGAACGGCTGGCAACTCTGATTACTCTTATTCAGAATTACCTGAATTAAAAAACCCAAAACTTTACTTGCAGCCAAAACCCAAAATAACCAAGAGAAGCTGTTACCAGAATGATTTTGTCACGGGTACGGAGCTAGTCATGCATGTTTAACTCATGCAAAAAGTAACCGACTCTCCGAACCGGCTCTCCGTGAAGCCAAACCGCTTTGCATATTTAAAGCTGGACCGCAATAAATTTTAAATTTTAAAATACCTTTGGATTAGCGAGAAGGCGTTTATATGAAGAAAGGAGGAAAGATTCGCCCTGTTTCTTATGGCTGCCACCTCCTTGGGTGCTTAGTAAGTCCTTGGAAAGGGACAGCCCTCTTAGGACACGCAGCGTGCAACTTAAGACTCGTTAAGTTATTCCAGCAGCTGGATCAATGCCAACCCTTAGGATGACTCCAGACGGAATGCCACGGGCACCGGGATCGCAGAACACACGGACACGCCGCTGCTGAACCCGCTGCCTCCACACAGCCCTTTTCCAGCACTTCATCCATCAGCATTCCCTTCAGCGCCAGCGCCGCCTCCCAGGGAGATGCCCTGAGGGACCGCGAATGCATCCCCTCCCGCCACTCCCTGGGGGCCGTGCGGACACCCCGATCCTACCCAGCGGCTCCGGGACCGGGACCAGGACCGGGATCGGGGATCACGGTGACAGCCGCCGCCGTTCCGAACTTCCCGCCGCGGCGCCCCGCGTGACGTCACGACGCCGCGACGCACAGCGAGGAGGAAGTCACGTGCGCCCAGAGCCGGGCGCGCCCCCGCTGCYGTCGCGCACGCGCGGGCGCCGCCGCGGGGATTTTTTTTCCTTGGAAAGCGGGGGAGCGGGCAGCGCGTCGCGCGGGGACTGACGAGGACGGTGGCGGAGCCCGAGCCGCGGACGGGCGGGGCGGAGCCGAGCCGGTGTCCCGGCAGCGGCAGGTCAGTGGCCGGCGGGGGGCTGTGGGTTTGCCGGTTGCAGCGGCGGCGCAGATAGGGGGCGCTGTCGTCCTCTCCGTGCCTTTCCCGCCGGCGCGCGGGGTTTCCCTCCCCCTGCGCGCTCCCCTCACGGCCAGGGTGGGGGGTTGCGTCGGTCCCCTCAGGTCATCGGTCCCCGCCGGCATCACACTGTAACCCTGACCCGTCCTTGGTCCGCCCCGGACATCCTCCTCTCCCGGTGCCCGCTGCTCCCGACGCGTGTGGCGCCTTCCTGAGGGCTCCTCACCGCCCCGGGGCGCTGAGGTGGCTTTACCCGCAAGTGATGTACAGGTGACTCTTCTGCATGGGGCCAAGCCTTGGCGCCTCATGTCGGGGCMGAGGGACCCGTGTTGAGGGGGCACATGAGGAAGAACAGACTTTATTCTAGTCCATGCTTGCTTTTTTAAGTGTTTTATCTGTAAGGTCTGTGAATCACTACAGCAGCAGCACCTGCAGTAGTCAGTACCTGTGCAGTGGTAAATGTGCGGTGGTCAGGCTTCTCAGGATAAGTCAGGGCTAGAAAAATCTATTTCACGTTGTGTGTTTGGCTTTTGTTTGAAGGGTAAAGAAGGTGAGGTTCTCCTACAGCTTTTCAGTGTGTCTGGTCTAGTGCAGCTGCTACCAGGGCAGCAGAATGCCTGGTTTTTGTACCCACCTCCGTTCTGCCTCCAAGTACTTATTCCTGCTGCTTGTTCAGCTCCTTAATCAGCTCATTTCCCCAACAGGGAAGAACCAGAAATTGGTTCTTAGGTCACGTAGAGATCAGCTGTGTCCCTGGAGAGTGAAATACTCTGAGCGAAGATTGTGTAGTGACTGAGTTGAGGGAGCTGCGCTGCCCTTTTGGTTTCATACAGGTGAATCCATGTGATCATAGTCTGGAGCCGRGGGCATGTATTTTAATTATAAATGCAGAATCGCTTGTGTTGGAAAAGACCTCTGAGATCGAGTCCAACCTTTGACCAATCACCACATTGCCAACTAGACCATGGCACTAAGTCCCATGTCCAGTCGTTTCTTGATCACAAATAAATTCACTTTGCACGTCCTAAGATGATAGAGGGAAGGGTAACTAGGGCAGGACTGACACAGAGGAGTCTCCCTATGTGCGGAAACAGCCTTAACACTCATGCTTGTCAAATGGAAGCGAAGTTTTTTCTGTTTGGGGATGGGGGGAAGTAGGAGGTTCTCTGTTTTTAGGTGAAGAAATTTGTGCTGGCCCCCCCACGTGTTAACTCCTGCCCTTTCTTACCTTGCTTTGCATAGAGAGAAGTTTCAAGGCAGGTCAGGAACTTCATTGCTGCAGCTCTGCCCGTGTCTGTATTGGTGTAAAACTATTACAGGATGTGTCTTTTTGAGTAGTTTCAGGTTTGTTGAATACTTGTATTTATTCTGCASTAAATGCCTAGAAGGACAAGTGTTGTCACTCATTATGCGAAAACATTTTCATAGTATATAAAGTATTTTTATACTATGCTTTTTTGTCCCCCACCCTCTCTTGCCCCATTTTACTCTTTAAAATGCCCAAAGCAAACAACCATTTGCATTAATGCTTAAAAGAATAAAGTTTATTTTATATCTAGAGCCTGTTTCTTCCAGACCTTGGTTTACAGTTTAATTTTTTTGTTTTCTCGATGTTGATAATAATAGAAGTTGGTGTTGGATACGGGTTAGCACTGACATGTTTAATTTTTATAGAGCCTAGATAAGTTTCTACAGAGGGGTGTGGATCTGTGTTATTTTGATTTACATTATCTTTGCTTTCCTGAAGTTCCTTGCCCATGTTTAATTGTCCCTACTTTTTCTGGTTTCACTTTGGCGCATAGAGGCACTGTGGTTTTATTTCATTTGAGGGCGTCTTTTGCTTTATCATTGTGAAGTTTTGACCTTGCTTTTGCTTTGCTCTGATGTTAATTGTTTGTCAGAGTAGTGCTGGCAGCGTAAGAGTTGGCATGTGAAAAATACAGAGTGTCTTACACCTTGGCAGATGGTGATTGCTACATTAATTACTTGGATTTTTGTGTGCATATTAATAGCTGATATTTGCTCGGACTTTGTACTTCAATCTCCTCCAAAGTAAATTTCTCAAAGCTTCATTTCTAAAGCACAAAGTGAGGGGGAAGCCCGGAATGCAGCTTGGAGCTGTTTTTCTTGTAGCTTGAATGAGAACCTCTCTTCTGGAAAGGAAGTCCCAGAGCTGAGTGGCTCAAAATGCTTCTTAAAACAAAGCTGTGCTGTCCATGAGCCACACTAATATGTTGATGTGGTCATTTAATGTTGTTCAGCGACTACAAATATGCCATGATGATGTTTTACGTTTATGCTGCACCTCACTGTAGCCCTCAGCTAAACGGTGTATTGTCAGCTGGTTATTAATACAAAAAATTTGCTGAAGGGCTTGAGTGGAGCTTGAACTTGCTGAGTAGTTTTACCTGGCTTATCTTTTCAAGGTAATTGCTGACCTTTTACTATCTTGAGTAGTCAGCTCTCAGCGGGGAGCGAAACTGATCTCCGGCTGAGGAAGCCTCATTTGCACAATAATTTGGGGAGCATTTCCATTTCGCCATCCTGTTGTCGAGATGGGCTTCCTCTCTGATGGCCGTGCTCACGGTTCCTTCTCGGCTGCCTTGGCAGAGAGCTGAGAACTCTTTCATATGGTGATTGCGACATTAATTACTTTAATTTTTGTGTTAATTTAATTTTCCAAAAGCTGTCTGCTTCTGGCAGCGTCGCTTTGTTTTGCTCGTGTGAAATGAGATATTAAAATGGTGACTGGCAGTTTTCAGCTACAGCGAATTGAAATTGTGAACAAAAGAGATTAACTGATGCATTAAAAAGGGTTTCTATTTTTCAAGGTAAATCTGTATATTAAGTCACTTCCTTCTAGTTAGTCTTTGTTTTCCAGGGGCCTGATTCTGGAGTTGTGACAGACCTTGATTTGCCATTAAAATCAGAGACACTTTATTGGATTACTGCTCTTGGACAGGGCCTTGGCAGCTGACGGCGTGAGTGGTTTGCATTTTTGAGATAATAAAGACAATTTTTTAAAACAAACCTTACTATTACCAGATCTGCCATGATCAAGGTTAATACAAGGTTAATTTCTGAAGTGTGTAGTGCTCATGGGGTTTGTGTGTGATCTCTCCAATGGTTTGTACTGGGAGTTATGGGGAGTGCAGAAAAAAGTTCTATCTGTCATTTTTTCAATTCTCAGGAAAAYGTGTTTATTAGGAGGGAAATTACCTGCGTTTCACCTTTAGTTGTTGTAGACTCCTTTTAGCAACTAACTTGCTTTTCTGGTAACAAGGCAGAAGATGAAACAAGAACATTTACTCCTTGAAATAAGACTTTTTTTTAAGATTATATTTACCTCTCAGTTGACAGAATGACAGGAGTGGAGACTGAAACGGGGAGAGACAAAGCCATGGAAGAAGAAAGCACTGAGCAGAAAAAGGAAAGAGAGAAGAAGAAGAGGTCAAGAGTTAAACAGGTGCTGGCAGATATAGCCAAGCAAGTGGATTTCTGGTTTGGTGATGTTAACCTCCACAAAGACAGATTTCTTCGAGAACAAATAGAGAAGTCCAGAGATGGGTGTAAGTTTATATTCAGTATATTTCAGCAAACGGTTTTGTTTCACTTTCTTCTTCCCTGTATTGCTAGTAACAGTTAGAAGTTATTTTGAGATGCATGTGTTCTGGGAAAGGCAGTAGTTCCATGCAGGAAATGAGGATCAGCAGCTCAGGAGGCACAACTACTACTAGAATTAAAAAATTTTGTTTACTGCTTCTCTTCTTCTATGATATCAGCCCTAGGTTAAATACATTTGCCAGGGTAGAAACGASTGTTGAGGAGACCTGATTTTCTTTTTCTGTCTATGTATAATTTTAAGAACAAAGAAAGAAACAAGAGTAATTTTCACCTCAGAGGTACTGTACTTGTTTTGTGGGGTACATAAATACAGAAATTAAACTGTCTCTCGAATTTGTTGTTAGGCATAGGTATTTTGTTCATTTTTTCTCTACAAGTTTGATATTAAATTGTGTATTTGCATGTAGGGTTACTGTGAGTCTCGTAGGACAATTTTTAATGTGGCTATTTGGACTTTTTAAGGGCCCTCTTAATTAATAAAGTAATAAAGAAGTAAAACTTATCCTATATTTTTAGAGATACTAGCGATGCGGTGTCTAGATTTTTATTAAGACTAGTGCTACATAATTTTCTGTCAAGGTTTTTGCAGCTTGACTTGTTGCAACTGAAGTGCAAGCAGGGGCTCTTTGTGCTGCGTTAAATACTCAATTGAGTACTTGAAGGAGAGGCACGTTTTCAATGCAAATCGTTTTCGTGCTGTAAAACTACATCAGAAAGGGGTGTTTTTTTCCTTTCTTTTCAAAGACAGCAGTTATCAGTGGGGAGGTGAAAGAACAAAATTCCTTTGATAAAGGTTAGCACGAAAGACAACTAAATATGGGTGTACTTGAAATTTGAATTTTGATGGTAAAAATTTTGTATGAATCCGTGGTTAAATACTGCACTTAGAACTTGCAGTTTGCTTTACAAAAAAAGTAGTGGAGTAGAACACATAACCCTGATTTCATAATTTACGCTTTTTTTCCCCCTAGATGTTGACATATCACTTCTTGTTTCTTTCAACAAAATGAAAAAACTGACTACTGACGGGAAGCTGATTGCTCGAGCAGTCAAAAGTTCATCCGTTGTAGAGGTATTTAACATCTCACCCTTCTGTCTTTGCTGGTGCTGGAAAAATAGCGATAGAGGTGTTGAAGCACGCAGTAATCTCATGGAAAATGCTTTTTTCTCCTTACTTTTAGTTGGACTTGGAAGGAACCAGAATCAGGAGACGCCAGCCTCTGGGTGAGCGCCCAAAGGATGTGGACAGTCGGACTGTCTATGTGGTAAGGCTGGACTTGTGTTTGTCCCTGCATGTTTGTTCCTCAATGGAAACTCATTTGTGCATCAGGATTTTTGTTGAGTGCTGCTGCTTGTGCAGCAAAGGTAAAGGAATTTAATTAAGCCAAGGCAGGTGACCAAGAGCTGAGAGTGACTGTGGTAACAAAGGGCTTGGTTTGGTACATGGATTTCTTGTGCCAGCTTAAATAATTTTAAATGCTGAGCCCAAGTGCAGCTTCACATGCTGAAAAGGTGCAGTTTCATTGAGCTGTTGCTGTGTTCACTGTGGGCTGCTCTAGTTAATGCCATTAGAGGAGCATCAGTGGTACCAAGAAGTATTTACTAATTACATTAATGTAGTTAAAGCTTTCTAATAACAACTTAGTTTCATCAAACGGGATCTAGCTATGTTCCCAAGTTTATCAGGGTACTTTAAAAAGCACTATGTGTTTATAAGATCTCTCACTGCAAGTGCCTCTGGTTTTGTACACACAAACACCATTCTTTCAAAGGCAGAATATACCTAAAAAAATTTWAAAATCCTTAATAGCGCACTGTCCTGTGGCTACCTTGATACTGGAATGACTCCTTAATTTAAATGAAAATAGCTTGTGCTGCTGGGATAATCTGCATCTCATCGTGGTATTTTAGCTGTGTCAGAGTGAAAAAGCTGTTATATTGTTAAGCCACTGAAGTGACAGCTTGGAAAGAAATCTGAGGGTTGAGCTGTTGCTTATTTAAACCCTGGGCAATTTCTTTTACTAGATTTGAAGCCAGTGTGGAATTTGCTTCATCTCTAAAGAAAGCTTTGTATGACTGGTATCATTTTTGCTATGTACCTGTAGCTGTTAGCAGCTGAATTAGTATTTTCAAGACAGCACTGGGTTTTCTGTTATAAAGACGCACAACAATCATGGC
The DNA here is from genome assembly GCA_018881555.1 of Amblyornis subalaris. Lineage (NCBI taxonomy): Eukaryota > Metazoa > Chordata > Aves > Passeriformes > Ptilonorhynchidae > Amblyornis > Amblyornis subalaris. The sequence continues at coordinate 1,628,263 of JACAXG010000118.1, read as the reverse complement.
CAAAATGGCAGCCCGATCCAGATAAGGAGAAACTGACTTGCTCTGATGATTCCTTCCTTAACAAAAGCCTGGAAAAGGTGGTTGGGTTTTGTTTTCTTTTAAATACAGTGTGCCAGACATAATATTTTCGTAACATGGTTACAGGGACTGGTTAGGACTCTGAAGTACTTTTTCTATATCATTTTTGGATAAGATATTCTAATGTCATGAGCTACATTGTCTATACAGAGCTTAAGTGTGTGGCTAAATGTTTTATAAATAGCTGTTATGTGGCAGTGGGGAGAGTAGAGGTACTCCAAGTGTTGGTGAGTTAAATTTCTCTGGAATAATCTTTTTTTATATGCTTTAACAGAGTCATACACTATTACTTTGTACTCATCCCATAATACTTCTAAAAATTGAAGTAACTGTCTTTTCAACTGAAAGCCAAACAATAACAAAATGTTCTTCTCAGGCTGAAAAAGTTCATGTAAAAAGAAAATCCACATGTGATAAATGTTTCCATACAAGCAAAACCTTTTACTGCAGTAACTTGTTGTGGGAAAAAAATGAACTAGTGCTGACACTGTTGTTCTTCAGGCATGAATTTGAGAGTGGGATTTTAAAGTGTTCAGTTGGGTCTAGTTAGAAATTGGTAGGACACGATTTCTCTTTGATTGGAGAGTGGAAATGTTGAACTCAGACACGATGTCTGCAAGCTGCTAAAATGTGTTGCTATATTAAGGACTTGACAGAAGTGAAAATCAGACAGTTTTGTCATCYAAGAAGTTGCCTAAAAGTTTCTGCTCATCTGATGAATTAAGCTCGAAGTGCTAAACTGCTAAACTTGAAAATGTTGGCTACTGGCAGAAATTTATCGTTAGTGACTCTTCACTGGCCTACAGGAATTGTTTCTGTGATACTTGCATTACCACCAATTAAAATAAAAAATTCCTTGTGCTTTCCCAAGGTACAGTTGCAGGTGAGGTCTTTGTCACAGGAAGAAGGAAGCACCTAAATTAAATATATAATGTATTTGTTATGGGTATATGAATGATTAGAGATCTGATATCAGGTCACTTTTTACTACCTGGATACTATTACTCTCAGTGTTTTGACATCAAACTTCCATCTTTCTTTCTCCTTTAGGAGCTGCTGCCCAAAAATGTCAATCACAGCTGGATTGAGCGGGTGTTTGGGAAGTGTGGCAATGTAGTTTATGTCAGTATCCCCCGGTATAAAAGTACTGGTGATCCAAAGGGATTTGCTTTTGTTGAATTTGAAACTAAAGAACAAGCAGAGAAAGCCATTGAGGTGAGTGGTGGTGCCTCTGCTGTTAACATTTTTCCTGGTGATATGAGTGGTGTCCTCTTTACCAGCTCACTTACTAAATCTTAGAGAAATTCCTCAAAAATTGTCTTTTAAAAATTTAATTTAACAGGAGTTGTGTTCCTCTTTCCTACCCCCAGACCTCCAATCAGCTCCACAAGGCTTTAAAGGTTTAATTCTGTTAATAAAGTATTTATGTATTGAAATGTGTTTAGGACTGCTGGTTTTAACTCGGATGCAGAGTCTTTAAAGAAAGTGCGATTCTTTGGTAATGGTATGTGCTTTTTATTTTCCTTAAGTTTTTGAATAATCCGCCAGAAGAAGCGCCACGGAAACCTGGGATTTTCCCCAAAACAGTAAAGAATAAGCCAGTTCCTACACTGAATACAAGCAACAACACTGTAGTAGGTGAGTGTTACTAAGTTACTGGGATCAAGACAGTGTTATTATGTTATTTGGATCAGTTTTGTGCCTCTTCTGAAGACTTCGGAAGACAAAATTTTGAACTGCGGTGTTACTGCAATTTAATTTCATGTTTCTTAAAGTTTTTATTAAGATAATGCATGTTGCTGTGTGTTTGGCAAGTATAGACTTAAGTATAAAAGTGTAAAACTAAAATATGGCTAATTTCTGCTTTTTTATTTTGCTGCTTGATAAGGATTCTTTAAAGGCTTTTTTGTCTTTTTTCCTCTTTGGAACTCTTGTGCTTTGAGCAGAGCACTCTGTGGAGGAATGAACTTCTTCCAGTATCTTTATGGTTCCACAATCACTTGAAAAAGAACTTGAATATGGCTGAGAAAAGATTCTGGTCATATTTCCATTAAATACAATCTACTGTAATTTACAAAGCAGCATCACACGGTTATGTTGCAGCTTCATCACTAAAATATTTTCCCTCTTTTCTGGTGGTGTAATACAATTTATCAGACTCCAGATAGTTTCCAGTCTTTTTTGTAAGTTTAATGATAAATCATATTAATATTCCTCACAAATATTAGTAGTTCTCTTTTATGCTAGTAACTGTTAGTGAAAACAAAAAAATAAAATCAAGTCCATGATTTTCAAACCCTGCTTTACACCTATTTTTTTACCTCTTCTTAAAATACCCAGGAACTTCGTCAAGGTGTTGCATGTCTCCCACAGAGATTTAACAACCCAGTTTATCATAATACATGCTATCTTGATTGTTTAACTTAAGTTAATCCAATCTAGTATTCAGTGAGGGGCAGTTTTAAATATTTTATTTTTAATCCAGAAGAGAAGAAAAAGAAGAAAAAAAAGAAATCCAAAATCAAGAAAGAGAGCAATGCACAGGCAGCTGCAGAGCCAAAGGAATCAAACACAAACACTACAACAGAGCCAGTACCCAAGTCAAAAAGACGCAGGACTCCATCAGAGTGTTCCGAAATGGAGGGAACTGAGACTCCCAAACAGCCCTCAAAAAGGGAGAAAAGGAAATGGGACAGAACAGAAAGCTCAGAGGTAACCTGGGAAAGCAAGCCGGGAAAGAGAAAAAGAACCACCTCGGGAGATGGAGAGGCATCAGCTCCAAAAGTCAAGAAAACTGCTGAAAAAGATGAAGCTGAAACAGTAAAAGAAGAAACAACAGAAGCTCCAAAAGATTCCAATGGTAAAATTTCTTGGCTCTTTTTAGTATCATGGTTTATATGCATGAATTAGTGGAAAGGCAGATACCCCTTATGGATGATGAGTGATGGGCTGGATATAGTAGAGACATTAAGTCAGTTTAGGCATATTACTGTTCGCTGTAGTTAAATTTAAACTTGGTATGGAGTCATGCTAAGGAGAGAAGCTGCATGGAGAATATAAGGAGGAACTTGCAACACCCAAGCAGGGAAATCTAATCTGAAGTAAAAATACTTCAAAGAAGTTCATATCAAGAGAACCTGAGTGAAGTAAAGTATGGGTTAAACAGACAGCCTGGAAAAATGAAGACAGCATAGGAATCTAGATAAATAAATCAAAATACGAAAGGAAAAAGCCAAAGATGGCAGTTTGTTCCATGAGATAAGAAAAGCTGCATTGAAATCAGATTATCGTGTGAGGAGGAGGGGCAAACTCGGGTAGTTGATGAAATGGACTAGAAATAGATAATACAAAGAACCAGGACTTACTGAATGTGATTTTATTGAAATACCTTGAAACTGTCAATGTTAGTACTAAACATTTTTTTTTTTGGACTTTTTGATTTAGAAGTTTCTGCAGAAGAAGACAAAGACAAAAAAGACACATCCCTTTCCAAATCTAAAAGGAAACATAAGAAAAAACACAAAGAAAGACACAAAATGGGTGAAGAAGTCATTCCGCTCAGAGTACTCTCCAAGTAGGTGACATAAATTATGTATTTTCTGTGATACCACTGAATCATTTGTGGGTTYTTTTTGTCAACGCTAGTGGTAAATGGTGGACTGGAAAGAGAACTCGTGAGTGAGAGACCAAGGCTAACAAAATCCCCAAGTTTTTCCATTTGTGTCACCTTCTTTAAGTATGTGCTAATTTCATAGGTTTTACATACATTTTAATCTCTGTGTTGGTTATCTTGGCAGTTCAGTTTTATTTTTGCACAATTACAGTTTTACCTCGGGGATTTTGTGACCGTTGTTGCTTTTAATTTTTTTAAAGTACCTGCAGCATGCAGATTTTTGTCGGTTGCAGGAAAGTCGCGTGTTTTGTATATTTTATTGACCTTTTATTGCTAAAAAATTTCATTCGCTGTATTTCAAATCGTGGGAATAATTTATTCTTTGAGTGTTTGTATGTCTGACAGTCCATCACCATTGCTAAAGTGCAATTCCAATTTTTATACAACAGAGTTGCATATTAGCAACAGTATTAGCCTGTAGCAAAAATATTCAAATACCAGAGTTTAAGTCCTAATTTCTTGATGTGTAGAGTTGTTCCAGCCTTAAAATGCAAAAAGTGTTGGGCTCTTAGGAGTCACCACAACTAAAACATGGAAGCACTTACTTTTTAGGCATCCAGCAAGTACCTCCATGTTAAAGTAGAGGGGGTCCTCGCCRTCTTGTACTGTGAAATTGTGCTTTATGCATACACATGGGTTTTTTTCGGTATTTTGATACATTGCCAGAGGGAGGTGTTGAGGAAAAAAGGAGTCACCACCACTAAAACATGGAAGCACTTACTATTGTGGAGCAAAGCAAGTACATCCACATTTAAGTTGCGGGGGTCCTTTGGTGAGGAAGTAAAATAGTAATTTAAAAAAAAAGCAGTAATAGAAAACATACATGTACATTCCGTGTAAGAAGCCTTTGAAGATTAGGATCCACCGCCACTGAAACATGGAAGCACTTACTTTTTTAGGCAGCAGGTACCTCCATGTTAAAGCAAAGGTAGTCCTTTAAAATTAAAAATCGCTTCAAATAGCCACTTAGATTTTTAGCTCTTGGAGAAGATCTGCTCACACCAAAGCATTTTTCCCCCATGTAGAAATCTTCAACTGAAGTGCAGACCAAAAAAAGGCAAAATTCCAGGTGGTCTTTCAGGGATTGCGATCAGGATTCACCTCTACTAAAACATGGAAGCACTTACTTTTTCTATTTCACAGAAAGCACCTCCATGTTAAAGTAAAAGGGGTCCACACAAAAAAAATGTAGTTACCGACGGCGCTTGTCCTCGGCCACCGGCGTTGTGAGCAAACTGCAACAAATACAGAGTTTGAGTTAAATGTTATTCAACTGTAGCAAAGCGGTAAAAAAAAAAGTTTACAGAGTATAAGCATTGCAGATACTTGCCTGACTCATTCCCCATGGTCTCTTCTTCCTTCGAGGCTGGTTACCAAGTACCTCCCTGAGCTTGTATTTATACCAAACCTTGCTATGGGATGGTGTTGCCTTTTTATCTCCAAGAATCGTTACGTGGGTCTTTTGTTATTTTAATGCCTTTGCTCTGTTGAGAATGTATGATCCTGGGTGAGTCTGGATGCTTTTTTGAAGTAGACAGTTGTCACTGTTAACAGCTAAAACCATTACCACAAGATATCCTCCTCTTTAAAAATCCTCTATCAGCTTGTTTGATAGCGCAGATTAGGGTAACAATGAGTCGTTCTCACAGTGGCACTGCGGGCATTGTGTTGCTCTGGAGCAAAGCTCTCGCCGTTTGCAGAAACATCTCCATGTTAAATGTATGTAAATATATAAATTGCTTCCATGGGGGGGTATTTTTTAACCAAAATGCATTTGAATAGTGAGGAATGTCCTTATCTCGGTAGGGTTTTGGTGAGTTTAACCAGTTGTTGATTTTCCATCAATGATTTTTTTTCTAGAAAATAAATGGCTGATTCTTAATATGGTGACACAGGAGAGGCTTCACTGAACTAATTCAGTGAATTGAGAGTTGACTGTGTCTGAATTAGCTCTGAATTTAGAGCCTGTGCTCTGTGTAGGTCCACTGGAAAGTGCAGTTTACCAAACTGTTCTCTATGCTGTCTTAGAATTTAAAGCAAATTTGGGAATCACTCTGTTGGAACGATGGGTTGATCTTGTTGGAACTCTATTGGATTATTAAAATCTAAAGCAAAGTCATGGAAAATACAGTTAGGGGACGAAGTTTAATTTGACCAAAGGGCAGGGAGAAAGATCTCAAATGGCAGAATGCTCTGCAGTGTTCACCAAGTCCCCCCAAAGCTGTTTGCAAGCTGTTAAAGTATCATTGAGTTTCTAAACATTAGTTTCTTGTTTACAACTGACGTCCTGTGCCTGTGTTGCTGCTTTTAGGACCGAATGGATGGATTTGAAGCAAGAATATTTGGCCCTGCAAAAAGCCAGTATGGCCTCCTTAAAGAAAACAATGTCTCAAATCAAACCCGAGCCCGTGGCAGAGATGGAAACGGACTCTTGTGCGCAGAAGTCTGAAAATGACAAAAGTAATGCTGGGTTTAGTCTTGTTTTCATGTTTCTAGTAGGCAAACAGAAGTGATGCAAGACCTGATCGTGCAGAAACACTGCTACAAGTTTTTATTTTGTAAAATGCTGGTGCTTTGTCGAAAGGTCAAATAGTAAAAGCAACCCCCTCCCAGTATGTAAATGGATTTGGGACTAAGGCGTTGTATAAATGAAGACTAAAGTGATTTCAGCATATTTCGGTAGCACTTGCTAGACTTAGAGATATATTTAGGTAATTGTAATTACAAAGCTTCAGAGAGGTAAATCAACAATCAGCTTTTTTGGTCTGCAGCTTGGGCCTGACTTGCTTGGGTTTAACTGTACCAGAGGTATTCAAAAAACTAGCTTGAAATTGGGCCTTATCAGCTCTATGGATAAGAGGAGCTTTGTAATTATGTCCTCATAGTTCAATTTCTACCTTTTTTTCAAGTACAGAATTGTTCTTTTTTTTGCTCTGAATCCTCTGTGCTTTTCTTTACTGACTTCAGCACTGATGTTCCAGTGCCCCTCCGCAWATTTTTAATMACTTTAGAACTAAGGGGTAACTATCCACTGTAATCTGTATGATATAAAATATTCTCATAGGAAGACACCGTAGATTGTAAAAATTTCTCCAAGAATTTTTCTGTAAAGTGTTTTTGCTTTTTTACTTAAATTGACTTGAACCTCTGGGCAATTTTGATCCTGGGTTTAAAAAACACCACCTTAATCTGCAGTAACAATATTAGATGCTTGTTTACATTATGTTACTTATGTGCTTTCATAACTTCTTTAGTTTCTCAACCTAATAAATGTAAAAATGTTCTTTTTTTTCCCACCTCGTTTTTAACTTGATCAGCCGCCAGTGAAGATTGTGCCCCTCCCGCCAAGGCCAACACAATGGGGCCTCAGTTCGTCAGTGGAGTAATTGTGAAGATCATTAGCACCGAGCCCCTGCCGGGCAGGAAGCAGATCAAGGTAATGCCTTTGTAACCTCAGGGTAGCTGTTAGCCTTTCCTCTTACCGTGCCCCCCAAATGTTTGAATATGGAATACCATTTAACCCAGTCTCACTGATTTTTTTCAACTATTTGGCCAGTAGCTGTGTACAGATTCTTCTTTAGTATTTGCTAATGGAAGATTTTACAATGGCAAAATGGGCTAAACAGGATATTTCTAAATAAAACCAAGCCTTTAGTGTACTTCGAGCAAAGTCAAGTTTATAATAAAAATGTGGATGAAAATAAGGAATGCCCGAGTGCTTTCTGGTTTAGAAGAAAGAAGCTGGAGACTGCTGCAGTGGTCTGCATTTGTCGCTGTGCCAGCCATCCTGACAAGAAAGCTGTGAAAGGATACCTGGTTTTTTAAAGTTTATGGTGGTGTTGCCATTAACAGGAATTTAGGGGCAGGAAAATGCTCGCTGCATGAGAAACCAATTCTCATTTACTTTCAATAAGAATTTTACAACGACAAAACCTCCATTTCAGGGAGAGTGACAGCAGAGGGACTTGTTGATTCCATCACTTTTTCCCTCATACAAGCACCCGTTTTTTTCAATTTATAACGAATATTTAGGATACTTTCAGTTTCGTGTGATATCATGGTACAAAATTACACTCGTTGAGTAGAATATTTCTTTTTAAGGAAAACATCAGTTTTAGGCTGCATCCTTTGGAAATGGAAATATTAAGAGTTTTCCAAAGGAAATAACAGACTTTTTCCAGATACCGAACTTTCCATTTTTGTTACACAGGACATTTTCTTTCACAAATTGCACTTTTGGACAAATAACAACTGGAAAGAATTTGGACAACTTGAACTCACGTTGGTGCACRTATCCCGACCACTTAGGACAATGAGAGAATGGTTTAAGATGCGAGTTCTGATAGCGTTTATCAAACTCTTATTACTGAGGAGGCCATTTTGAGTCCCTGGCTGCTTGCAAGTGTGTGAGGCTTAGTGTGCACATAAACCTGAGCAACATGAGAGACTCTCACTGCAAACCCACTGATGGTAGGGTTTCAATTTAATCAGCCTAATCTGCCTCCGTGTGTTGGAAGGCAGTTCTCTCAGCGCTGGAGACACTCACAGAAGGTAGTCCAAGTTGTACCTGTAACCTTTGAGGGCCTCTCATTCTGCTAAGTTTGTGTCAYACCTTAATATGTTGTGGACAGGAGGAAAGTTTACTATTCAAATAGCAGAAAGTTTAACTTTTTTGGAATTTTTTTTTTTTTTCTGGCCATCCTAGTTGTATAACTATGTGGACGGCAGAAGTGCTGCTGTGTTACTGTACTCAGCTACAGCAAACTGCCACAAAGCAATGCTGCTAGGGCTTTTTCCCCTCTAACTTCCAGAACTGATCTGCATTTCTCCTTGTATGGAAGCAATTAAGTGTGCCACACAACCTGGAAAGGTCTTTGCAGTCTAGTTTAAATATTATTTTCGTGTTTTAATTTTGTGCTTCACTGCTTCCCCATTTTGCTCTTAAGGTGCTTCTCAGATCTACTAACTTTCGCCAGCTCCAATAAACTATTTGGTTTGGTTTAGTTTTCCATGGAATCATGACTTGGGGTTAACAGAATAAGGCTGGAAAGTAGCTTTTGTTGGCTCTCAAATAATCTTAACGGTGTTGTCACTTAGTTTTTGTTTTGTTTTCAGGCTGTCCTTGGTAGTGGAGRGTTAAAAGCAGTGTGTGATTCCTGAATAAAGGCATCTTACTTGAGCTGCCTGCTGTGAACAAAATTGACTAGGAATGTGTGGTCCTACTTAATTTCCCTAACAGCAGGAATTACAAGTGAAGTACCTCATCTGCAAGAGCATTTGTGACTCCTCTTCCTTCAGCTGTCAGTGAAAATTTTTGGGCAGAGATCACTTCATAAAGATAGAGATGTTTTGCTACTACTCATTTCTCAAATAATCTGCCATGAATAAGCTTTGTTTTATGTATTTAATGTGTATAATCAAGTTTGATGTTTTTCTGTTAGGCTGAGATCTGTCCACGTCATAGTACACAATTTTTACTTTTGAAATAAATCACATACGGTGTTTAAATAAATGGGTGATGCTCCATTAGTAGAATGATAGTTATGCAAAAAAACCCCACGTTTCCAGGAATAACTGCTTTAAATTGTTGTTGGAGGGCAGGATGAGAGAGAGGTAGATGTTGTAGGCTCATAAATAAGAATTCAGTTATAACCTTCTTAGGGAAATATGTTAATTCAAAACTCTTTGACAAGAGATTGATCAATTAAATGACAAAGTTTGGTTACTGCCTCCTACTTCATGACCTTTTTGAAAATGTTAATGACCTCCAAATGGAATGGTCAAAAGTCACTCTTTTTATATTCTCTTTTGGAAGGCTGATTTATGGTGTTTGTTGTCTCATGCTCTGACAGGATGCTCTGGCAGTGCTGGCTGAGGTGGCTTATGTTGACATGCTGGAGGGAGACACCGAATGTCATGTCCGTTTTAAGACTCCTGAGGATGCACAGATTGTCATGAGATCACACAAAGAAATACAGATCAAAAACAACTGGAAATTCGAAGTTCTCACTGGTAAGGATTTTTTTTTTTTTAAATGGAAGTACAGGAGGAAGCCTTAAGTACTGTGAAAGGGATCGTTCTTGGTGAATTTAGGGATGTATTTAGATATCTTGGGGGAAAAGACGGTGGGTTGGGTTTTTTTCCTGAGAGTCTTCTCATTTTGCAATTACTGTGAAATTGCTAMAACTAAAAGGGGTTTTATGCCACCGTTCAGAGCAAAATAGATTTTTGCTTGCTATTACAGAGGTAATTCTGTTCTTTTTAGATGGATTTGCTTCACTTTCAGTGGCAATGGACTGTAGAACTTAATTCACATTTCAGCCTTATGAATGGAACATTCTGATAATGCAAAAGACTTTTAAAGGAAGACTTTCTTGAAAATACTGAACATATGTGTGAAGTGGCATGGCGCAGATCTAACAGCATGGATATATTTAAAGTGGGTTTAGCACTTACCTACTAATTGATCTTTATTTTTCAGGAAGTTGAATAATTTAGCCCAGGACAAGCCTTTTTTAAATTGTATTTACATAAAAGTTTTTAAGGGCTCTAATTTGGAACTTTATTTTCACTTGTGTGTTATTTCTCTCTGAAATTACTGTGCTGTTTCTAGTTTGTATTTTGTATTAGACCGGGTTAGTTTGCCACGACTGGAGAAGCCTCTTTATGGAATTGAGAGATAGAAAAAAGGGGGAAGTCTGTCCAACTTAGTGTATTCGTAAAGCCTTTGTATTTGAGAGATGCGCTAAGAATCCTAAATGTGCAGAAAACCCCCCAGGTTAAACAATCCGTGTGAGACTGCCTCATCTGTGTATTTACATCTTTTACCCCACTGCTGCACAGATCTCGTGGGTGCAGGGATATAGACTCCCCAAAACACCAGTTCAGGAGTGCAGAAGGAGAAGCTTTAATGGAAGCATTAACCTTCATGATAATATCAAAGTTAATTGAAGTTTGAGACTCAGTGAATGCTGCTAATGTCATTTGGAGATAGATTTGTCTCCAGTGTGTTCTGCGTTCCAGAGATCCAGAAATAACTTCCAATTTTGTGTTTTACAGCTGTGTGCTCTGTGTCTGTCTGTCTCTGGTTTTGTATCCTTACATAAGAGTGTAGTAGGAGATTAGGAGTAAGTACTACATTGTAGGAGCATTCCATTCATAGTCTTAAGATTTATTTTTTTTTAACTGGCTCATTGAAATGAGAATGGAAAAGCTTTCCAGGAACGCACAAGGGACTCACAGTAAGGATTTTTGCTTTTCGTGGTGGCAGAAGGTGAGAGATAAAAAGAAACGACTCTTTAATGYTCCCTACTGCAGGGACTAAATCTTTCCCAGTGGTATTTTGCTTTTCGGGACTTGACTTTAGGTATCTTCAGCTTGTCATCTGGCAAGATGGTAAGCATCTGTGATGATGTTTAGATGTTAACTTTTGCAGGAATGTTTTCCGAGATCCTTCAGAAACTTCCCTGTGGCTGAAGATGCACCCTGAGGCCATACAAAATTATATCACAGAATTCCCATCGTGATAGTTGGAACACAAATCAGAAGGAACAGTGGCAAACTGCTACTTCACTGCAAAACAGCTGCTGAGAAAAGCTGCAGAATTATTTGCTTTTGTTTTGCTGTCCATGTTCAAATATTCTTGACAGCTCATGAAGTCCCCAGGCAAAGGTTTTGATGAAACAAAATAGTTTCAGTTGTTCTTACAGTAATTACTTTTTTTTTTTTTTGCTGTTTGGTAGTTGTTTAAAATGAGTCAGAGATTGAGTACATCACTAAATCAAAGGGGCCTCCCTGTGCTGTGGGGAAACTTCAGCTGAAACTCAGCTCCTTTTGCTGATGACAGGTAGAGAGCAATTCTGTATGACTTCTGTGGACTGGAAACTTAAAACTACCGGGGAAATACTTGTTGGGTTTCCCTAACAGGTATTTTCATGTGTGTTTACCTTAGAAAAGATTTCATCCACTTGTCTTGACTATTTTTACTCATGTTCCTCAATGTTAATTTTCTCTCAAGGTGACAATGAACAACGTTACTGGCAGAAGATTTTAGTGGACAGACAAGCTAAGCTTAACCAGCCTCGAGAAAAGAAGCGRGGTACTGAGAAGGTAACCTGCAAATCACGTCTTTCTCCTCTACAGCCATGGTTGAAAACATGACACACCACGTTTTTTTCATACTTTCACTGTGTATTTAATTCTGTTAAATCAGTTCCTTCTGTCTTGGCAGCAGGATTTTCAAGCCACGAAGTGAGTGTGGCTGTCCTGCTGCAGTTGACAAGTGCAAGGCTTGTCTTTATGGAGACAATTGGAGAAAGTTAAGTCCATGGCAAAAGGCCTGACATTAATTTGTAAGCTGGATTTCTTTTCAAACCCTGTCTGGATGAGCTCTTTAATAAGTTAAGTAGTCTTGATGTGCTCTAGTGAAATCAAGTCCACTGCTATACTCTTAATTCTCTACTATGATCCAGAAAATAATTTTCTTGAGGGTGAATCTCATTTTTCTCACAAGGTACACAATTTTTTTCATGCACAGTTGTGTGCTGTGGTGCAAGCTGGTGTGTTCCCAGTGTGKTCAGGAGTCTGTGCACCAGTGTGACTGTGCTGTGACCCAGTCAGATCTGAGTGCTGCTGCAAGCATCCATAGCTGTACAGCTTCCRCATCCACACTGGGAAGTTCCCTTCCAGCCTTCACCTCTGTGTGCCTGTCGGGCTGCAGCGTTGAGGGAGTGCTGCAATGAACTTGCAGGCTGCAGCCTCTGCTCCAGCTCCAGCTCCAGCTCCAAAGATCCTTCCAGGCATGAAGGGTTCCTTGATTAAGCCAGTCAGATCCCTGACCTGACAGAGAGGAGCCAGAGAGTATTTTACAGACGTTTTATTGCCGGGTTTGCTTCACACACGCTCCAGATAAGGTTTCTGAGTTGGCCTTAACCTGAATTTTTTTTTGCTGTGGCTTGCAAAACTTCAGAATCATCTGACCTTAATTATTTGTTGGTGACTTTGGAGTTTCTTTGTTTCCTGGACGCTAGGAAAAAAGAGTATTTTTCCATATATAACAGAAAATAAATATTTCATTGAGCTAAAGGAAGAGCACTTGTACAGGTCAGAACCTTGTCTTGTACGAGGCGTATTTTGCATGTCTTATTCTGTGTGTGTGAATGTTCTTTCAGAGATCCTGCAGACAAATGAGATTAATTTTTTAAACAAAGATGTGCATAAAGAATTTGCCCAAAGGACTAATTTAATTTGCTTAAAAGCATAAAAATGGCATTGACCCGAGCCGTTTTTCTTCAATGTAAGCAGAAAGGGAATATGAAAACTGCAGCTTTAGAGCATTTTACTCATTGCTGCCAGGTTTTTTCTTTTTTTTTTTTTTAAATGTACTTTTACTTTTTTTAAACCGAAGATGTCAGTGGCACCTTTGACTTTAATTTCGGCTGTGGGAGCCCTTGCTCTCAAGTTTCTATTCTTCATCTTTTGAAGACTGGTATTTGTTGACCAAGCTGGTGTAAATTGGGCAGTAATGCACCTCATCTAGGCTTGCAAATACAAACTGTCCCGGTTCTGCCTAACAATGGCAGCACAAGGATGCCAACTCCTGCTCCTTCCCCCTGCCCATCACCTTGCCACACTGGGAGGTGTGAACTTCAAAGCCCAGTGAAGTCTATTTAAATGCTAACGCTGTTAAGCACAACATCAAGACAAGAATGCCTCGCTGCAGCCAGTGACTCTTAACCCTTTCTTTACTTTTTGGCAGGCTGTATTCCTGAAATACAGGCTGATAATAAAAAAAATACTTTTCTGTTCGTTAATATTTTCCTATTTGAAATTTTTTCCTTATTACTTAAAAGGTGATTTCTTTTGAAAGTCACAGAGGTAGAAATAAGTAATATAATTATTCATAATTAAACATCTACAGTAAAATACGCCATAAATAGACCTCTCTTTTCAAGATCTATTCTGTTAGYAACGTTTTGAAATCCCTTACAAGATTTTGAGGTTGAGCTTTTTGTCTTTCAGCTGCTTTATGCTTGGAATTAAGACATCTTATGCTTTCTTTCGGTTGGTGTTGAAATGCATGGACTGCATCCCATCACAGGCAGCACACAGCGTTTAACTATAGGCAGTTCGAGATTCCTCTTTTCCATGTTTCCTGAAAAGTATAGGCCTACTTGGCTTTCCTTAGGATAAGGGTTAAGGATCACTTCAGTAGATTGCTGGAGTAATGCTCACCCTCAAAAAGTAAGCAAGTGGTAGAGATTTTACTTCCTCTGGCATAGTTCGTATAATAAACCAAATGTCCGAAAGAGACAGGCTAAGGTTCCTCAGAACTCGACTAAGGCCTGGCCGTCCTCTGGAGTGAAAAAGGTGTTCAGTGTCTGGCTTTCCCCCAGGCCTCGTTCACTGTCACCTCTCTGCTCCCCTCTGCCGCCCCTTCCCAATCCATCTTCCCTTTTGTCTGTTTAACTGCCTGATAAATCCACCTCCGTGATTTACTGATACAGGTGGAAAACCTTCCTGCCAGAACTGCTTTTTAGGGCAGTGCCGCTTTATTCAGACGTAAAGCAATTCATCAGTCTGTAGCCTTAAACTACAGACTGATTGGAGYCTCCCGTTGCCAAAGCCAAGGCGTGAGCGCCTGCAAGCTTTCCTCTTGGATCCTTGTCTCGTGGGGGGAGGTGCTGCAGAACYTCGTTTGCACCTTGGACCCCCTACCACAGAGGGAAGGAGGAAGTTTAAGAGGGTGGGAGGGGTGGTAGAAGTGAAAGGCATTTGACGAGGAAGTGAGAATTGRGTATTTGTGAAGGGCGGAATAATTTGCAGAATATATGGGGAAGGAGGATAGTGGGAATGTCTGGGCACAGCCCACACTCCCCTGATGATGCCTGGGGGTCGAGGGCTGTGTCCCTGCAAGACTGGGCAGCTCCCTGTCTGTGGGCCCCTGGGGACAGCTCCCTCTCTGGAACACAAACTTTTTTCCCTGGTTCTGTGACACTCGTGTTTATGGAATGGATGGATCCCTGTTTGGAGACAGAAGTAGTGGTGTGCTTAGACATAAGAGCTGATACTGGATTGATGAGCTGAAAATGGGAATCCTCGAGGCTTCTTGCAAATTTTGAGGCCCTGGAATAGGAACACTCAGCAATATGAACTGGGCAGCTCATGTGTTAGAGCTTCCGCTCCCGTGTTTGTCATTCTCCATCCCGTATGCTGAATGAATAAACCACTGTACTCCTGCTTTCTCTTAAGGTTAAATTATTTCAAACTATTTTTTTTAGACACCAGAGAATAAAAGTTATCCTCGGTTACATCTTTAGATCAGTTTTATTGCTGGAAACTGGTTGAGAAAGTCTGAAGTGASTGCCACGGTCAGTGCAGCAGCAGCCTGTACACTTCCATGCTGTATGCAGAAGTAATAAATAATTTGATTTGTATGTGAAATTCTTTACATCTGGCACACTAGACTGCTTGGTGAGCGAGTGACTCTTCCCCTTAGCACCAGCTCCCCAGCACAGAAGTTGCTATAGTTTTTTTGTTTGGTKTTTTTTTTTTTTTGAGGAGGGTGGTGTTGGTGGGTTTTTTTTGGTGTTTTTTTTTTTTTTTKTTTTTTTTTTTTTTTTTTKTGGTGGTGTTTCTTTGTGTATTTTGTTGTGTGGGGTGTGAGTGCATTTTTGTGTGGTTTCTTGTGTGGGTTTGTGGTTTCTGTATGTGTGTTTTTGTGTGTATTGTGATGGTGTTTGTGGTTTGTGGGTTYTGTATGTGCCTTTGACTGTGGGGTTTTGTGGGATTTGGGTGTTTACAATGTACCTTAAGTGTATTCATGTATTGAGTTTGGGGGTGTTTCGGGGGAGTTGGGAGATTTTTGGTAATTTTGTGGAATTTTTTTTTAGCAAGTTGCATATTTTTGGGGTTCTTTTTTAGTTTTGGTGGGTTTTATTTGTTTTGGGGTTTTTTTCTGTTATTTTTAGGGAGGTTGGTTTCGGGGGCAAGTTATGGGTTCTGTATGTGCCTTTGAGTGTGTGTGTTGGATTCTGTGGAGTTTTTGTGTGCTTTTAGTTGTGTTGTGTTGGGTTGTGGTGCTTCTCCTTGTGCTTTTTTGTGCTTGTGTTGATTTGTGGCTTTTGTTGTGCGTGTATGTGTTTTCGTGTGCATTCCTGTGGTGGTGTGGGGCTTTTGTGGTTTCTTTATGTCCTTTTGTGGGTTTTAGGGGTTTTGTGGTTTCTGTGGGTTTTGCACCCGTTCTTATGTGAGTCTGTGGTTTCAGTGTGCGTGGTTTTAGGTGGGTTTGGGTTTTGTGTGGCTTGTGGGTTTTGTGTGTGTTTTCAGTGGGTTTGTGTGTTTGTATTTGTTCGTGTTGGGGGTTTCTGTGGGTTTTTTATTTTTGTGTGTGTTTTTCGTGGTCTCTGTGTGTGGTTTTTCTGTGCTTCTGTATTTGTTCTTGAGTGGGTTTGTGAGTGGTTTCTGTGTGGTGTGCTTTGGGGGGGTATGTGTTTTTCTTTCTTGTTTAAAATGCCATGTTTAATATTCATACAGCACTTTTTTTGGGGTGGTCTAACGTTTTTTCTACATCAGTAACAAAATTACTCCAATAAAAGAAGAGACTTCTTTAACTTACTGTATTTTAGRATTTTGGAATTGCAATTTTGTTGTCTTCAACTGTATTGGGAGGAAGGAGGGATGGCACATATCCGTGACTGTAAGGTAAAACCTCACAATATAATTTTCCTCTCTTTTTCTGCATGATTTTCCCGTTTGCAGTTGATTGCTAAAGCTGAAAGGATGCGACTGGAGAAGACTCAGCAGACAAGCAAACACATTCGATTCACTGATGAGAACTAACCAGGATTGATGGTGAGCGTGGAAGTGAACTGTAGGTGTTTCAAACAAAACAACCACAACCAGCCCTCACAACCACCACTGCTTACAGCAACTAAACCTGGGCCCTTGGAGCCAAAACTCCGCAGACTGCGAGTGTGAAGATGGTTCTGAATCCCATTTTTAATAGGCTGAATGTTTAAAGCTTCTGAGCCCTTAGGTAAAGCTTTTTGGAACATGTGTATTATGAGATCTTCCTTTAGTTCACTTCCAGTTTGTTGGGATTTTTTTTTTTTGTTTTGTTTTCTTTTCTTTTTTTGGTTTGTTTTTGTATGTTGAAGTTTTATACACTAGGGTATAAAATAAAATGCTTGAGAATTTCAGCTGTGTATCTCTAATTCTTGCATTTGCTTTATGATAGTGTAAACAATAAAAGTGGTTAATGCTACATAAACCCCTCTAGGCCTCTTTTTAGTCCATCAAGCTGTTCCAAAATAGAGAATAATCTTCCATTATTTTCAAGTGGGTAAGGCTGACAGGAAATCTGCCGTTGAGAAGTCTGGAAGAAAATTTACATGTATAAATACACACTAAACTGAATTGAGACTTTTTTTATTTTTTAGAAGAATCTTCAGAGGAAGAAATAAGAATATCTTTGATACATCTGGTTACTCACTTGCAGTTAAGTGTTCAGGTTGTGTAGTTCACAGGTTAGGAAGATGATTTTAATGGCTTTAAAGTATTTCATGGGAGACTGGCAATCTTTAGATAAAATTAAAAAATTAGATTTCTCTGCAAGGTTGCACTTGTGTGTGACTAAGTCTGCTGGTGGGGAGGGAGTGAATGGAAAGGGAATAGCAGTGATCAGACTGAAGATAGTAGGAATACAGAGGGGAAAAGTTCAAGATAAGGGACAAACTTTCGGGGCTGGAGAGAAAGAGCTGATGRTTCTTGCAAATCGTGGATGGAGGATTCCTCCCAGAGGACTGCAGGAGGAAGGCAGAAACTAACCTGTATGCCAGGCACTCCTCCAGTATTCCTGTTCAGTCCAATTGCAGCATTTTTAATTTATCATTATTTAATCTTTTAACTCCTCTCTTACCCTAGGTGGATGAGAGATTTGGTGACAAGGTAGAGAGTAGTTTTCATACCTAACTGTGAAAATAATTGATCAATGGCTGTCTTCTAGGCATCCAGCCTGAAAGACAGGAGGTTTTCTTCTTTTTCCCTTTGTGATGTGAAKAGAAAAAGTAAACCCAACAGCCTACCCTGGGTGAAATGTTTGGGATTTTGCTGCTGAAATTCATTTAAGTCAAAAATATACCCATGTTATAAATAATTCAGGTCATAAATGATTCAGACTTTTTATGTTTGGTGGAGAGTGGAACAGAACTGCAAAAGCATAAGTTTGGGAGTGTTGCTCTTTTATTAATAATTCCTGACTTGAACACATAGAACTCACCCTTCTTTTCCTTTCCATATTCATAGAGGTTAATTCTTTACACTTAAACATCAGTTTTGTTTTTCTCCTTTTCCAAACTAGTGCAGCAGTCTGCTTCAGCAGGAAGGGTCAGTKCGTGTTTAATACTTCCCGAAGAAGATAACAACAGAATTTTTGCCATGTAATTCGAAAGTCAGGAGTGGAGAGAATGGTCTGGATGTTTTTACAAAAGAAGCTTGGATTCTCAAGTGTGCCAGAATGGTTTGTCTATTTTTTTTCTTTAAGTACAGATGACAGTTAATCGCTGCTGCTGTTGTCCCTCCCATCATATGCTAAGGAGTCCAGCTGTTGAGTTTTACCAGTTCTAGAATTGCATCCCCATACTTGTTTGACCTCTAGGGATTTCCCAGAGTGACTTTTTCCTCCTTTTTTTTCCCCAAGAAATAAATTTTATTTAGAAATTCAGGATGATAATGTAAAATTATAGGAATTCTTAACCTTGAAGAGCTCCTTTGTTGTTGCTGATTTTCCTGTCTCCCTGGACTGAGTGTTTTGAAATAACATCRTTACATTACCATCCATCTGCCTGGAGCAGAACCCAGCATTGATTCTGCTCTTTGTGACCCAGCACGGGGCTGCATCTGAAATTATTTTTAGCACTCATATTTTTACCTCTGTTCCATGAGTTGCAGCAGCAGGACTGTTTTTAGTGGAACATGCACCTCGTACTCCACAGTTTCTGGACCTGCTGGTTTTCAATAGGCAGTGGCCCACAGTCAGCACAGTATCCCACTCACAACATGATGCTGGTACCCCCTTCCCCCTACTACCTGTCCCTGCAGYGTGGAAAAGCCTTTTTACACTTGATTTTGCACCTTTTGTTTATGTTTGTTTGACTGTCCTCATGTTGCTATCACCTGTACCAAGCCTCTTCTGCCTGGTTTATTTTACACAGCGAGTACTTGTGTTTTGGGTTTTTTTTCCCTTAAGATATTCTCTGTATCCTAGTTTAAATCAGACTTCAAGGCATCCTTGAAAGCCAGCAGGTAAGTAAATTATCCTTTTCTAGAGAGGCTGTAAATCAAATTAGAACGTTACTTTCTGATGGATGACAAAGGCGCTTGCCTGCCCAGGTCCCTGAAAACATAGGTCAGTGTCATAATTGCTTTCTTAACGCTACCATGGTGTCTAATGATCTCAGGCAGGATTAAATCATGGGAATAATGCTGCACAGTGCTGGAAAAATAATTAGATAAGGTATGCTTGGGTGACTTTGAGATGTGCCTGAGTGAGGCAGTAATGTGGTTATCTTACCTACAAGCGATGGATTTGCTGTGGACGGTGTAAGGAAGTTGCCAGTTCCCAGGGGACTTGGCAGCACACGAGTTTTCCTTAGKTTCCAGCAGAGCCAGGCCAGCTCTTGTATTTATCCCTCCCTTTGCTGGGACCGGTGCTGACGGCATACTTGGCACGCGTAGCTGTCACCCAAGTCACACCAATCCCGGCAAATCCAGGAGAAAATGAAGCGGGAGAATCCGGGACAGCTTTGCTGGCCGTTGTCAAGGTGACTGTTTTTTTGCTGGACAAACACTGCTGTGCTTTTATGGCATTTTGAGTGGAACCAAACAAACTCCTGAAGAGGGAAAACAAGTGGGAGAAGGGTAAAGGGAAGGGACAAACCATCCCTGGCACTTGGAAGTGAGTGGTGTCTCTGTGGGCAGAGGGGCTACCTGGGGTCTCTCTTCCCTCGCCCTGTGCACCCCTTGGAGGCTGCTGACTGGCAGGAATGCTGTTTCCAAACGTTTCATTGCAGTGTGCAGTCCTGGTGATGTGTGCAAAAGAAAGGACTTGGAATGCAGTGAGGAATCTGATGGGAAACGCCTTCCAGTATGGTGTGATTTAATTAAGGTCGTTTAACTACCCCTTTTACCATTCTGGATTGGGGCAGGAGCTGTGACTCTCATCATGTTCAGAGGATTTTTTTTTTTAACTTTTTCTCCGAACTTCTAATCAAGACCGTTCCCACTGATGGGTCACTACCCTGAGATGACAACTCTCCAAGTCCTTGGCAGTATCTAATCCTTGCCCTGACGGCCTGGGGAAAGCCGGGAGTGAGGGTGGCAGCCCCGAGGGCTGTCCATGGGACAGGGAGGCTCCTGCCTGGGCTGGACTGAGGGGCCTCCAGGGACCAGCAGAGGGCAAAGCTGCTCCAGCTGTCCTGGGCTGGAGGCACAAACAGTGCTGGAGACAGCTGGGCTATCCCATAGATGAAGCTATATAGTTTTATTTTGGGGAAGAAGAATCGTCCACTTCTATCGTCTGAATAATGAATGAGGCAGATATGGTTGAATACCTTTTTGCCTCTGTGCCTCACACAATTTTCTTCTTTGTTTCAGTTTGTTTTCCCCAGCATGGCTGGTGCTTTTGTTTCCCTTACTTGTTACACACTGAAACACGGTTCTTTTAGATAAAGTGGCATTTTGTTACTTGGTGCTTTGTTACTTTTTTGGTGAGTGTTTTGGGAATAGAGCCACTCCCTCAGATCCTGCCTGTCGTATCTGGTGCCTCAACAGGTAACTTCTTGTAAGATTTAGCCTAGAAAACATTTTCTATSTGCACAAAGTGTACTTGACCTCTTGGCTCAGGTCTGTGTATGCATCAAAGTACTTTTTGATGTAAAAACAGAACTGTGGAAAAAAACCCGGTCAATCTCTTGAAAAARTTAAGCAAGAGGGAATTAATTTCCCTTCTTGATTCACATAATCTCCCTTTTCCTTTACTATCTTCCTTTTATGCCTATTCTTTCTTTCTTTGCCACTGGCTGCCCAGATTAAAGGTGAACCCCTTTCCTTTYAACTCTTATGACCTGAAAACTCTCTTGCTCTGATCCGTGTCCTTTTGYCCCACTCTTAGACTCATGGAAAAACCAGAATAACATGATTAGAATCAGGGCAAAATATTGAAAATGATTTGGGTGTTGAAACGCGCGGCTGCGTAGCCTACTTGGGTTTAGACTATGTCTATAGAGGTATTTCTATAGCCGCATCTCTGTCTCAGTACAACTATATATAGGTACAGCTGCAGTGGAGAGCGGGTCATCCGCAGCTTCCAGCAGGGAGACACATGCAGAGCCACTTTGCAGCTTTTAAGCCTGAACTTGGCACCACTTCCCCTGTGTCAGGTGCCCTGATTACCACTCCTGTGCTGTATTCTATATCCCATTTGTTGCCCAAGTGTTTTACCATGGGCACATAGCTTGTTGCTGGACTGAAATCTTGCCTTTAGGGGAACAACAGTGTCTCCCACTCTTTTTAAACTCCTGCTGTCTTGCTTTATTGGTTGGGAACTCCATGTTTACTTTGTCCTAAATTATGTATATATAGTTATATGTGTAGATAATTGCCTTTGTTGTGCAAAAGCAACAATTTTAAGTGAAATTCAAATAGATTAAAGCAACTGGTAGCTGAATGGTGCATGGAGAAGAGCGTGAGCCCTTCTTTAGGGAGCGTCCTGAGGAGTTTTTATTGGAAAGGAGTGGCTGGAGCTTTCACGATGGGGAGGAATGGCTGTGAGAGCTAATGCTAAGTGTGGTCACATGGTATATGGAGAGGATAAGTTGGATGTGAGGTGGCACTTTATGGGGGGAAATGAAGGTATTCCTGTTGAAGCTGGTGGTGTGTGAGGCTGGGAGAAGAGCAGTGTTTCTGTAACTATTGTGCTGGCATCCTGCACTGGAAAAAGACAGCTTGCCCAGAAAATGTTCTTTCTCTCCACTGTCTCAGTGGGAAGGCTGCTGGATGGCAGACAGTGTGTCCTGCTGTGTGGGCAGATGTTAATCAACCTGTCTCACCAGAGTGGTTATGATTTCGGCTTTTCCAAATCTCCATGGCTGCCTTAGCCAGAGAGGTGCCGACCCAGGCCCAAAGGGTTAATTTTAAAAACAGTATTTTTCCTTGTGTCTCAGCACTGTCTGGTTTTAGCTGTGATGAGGATGAGGAGTGACAACGTGCCACAGGGGAGCTGTCCTTGTGGGGTTTGCATCATGCCTAGAGCCAGCTTGGAAAAATCCCAAAAGGAGCTGACTCGCCAGACCCCTCAGATGTCACCAGCTTGACCAAGCAACTCGGCTTCCCAATGACATGAGCTTTGCAGTTTTTTGGCACTYTCCTCTCCTCTCCTAGCATACCACTATGCTTCCTGAGACAGATATGATGGAGAGGGCAAGCTGGTGGCTCCGTGCAGAGGCAGGGCAGACCCTTCTGCAGGGGCTGCACGTGCAGCCGCAGGTCACGGAGAATCTGGCTGATATTCTTGGCCTCAGCAAGCTGACTCCATTGTGTGACTGCAGTGTCTCTTGGGAACATCCCGTGTCTGCTGTGGAAAAGGCAAGGAATAATTATGTCAGAGAGAAGAGACGTTATTTTTCAGTGACATGGCTCTGCTGTAGATGCTCACAGAACAGCTCGCAGCGATCTCTTGGAATGAGTGGGCATGTTAGGTGCCTTAGTGTGGCCAAATGCAGGTATTTCCAAATTAATATGACTATTAAATAATTACATGAGAGAACAGCAATCTCAGAAGCCTGCATGGCAAAAATCTAGTGAGACCAAGTACTTGCTTAGAGTTTTTTGGTCTGATTTTTAAAAGCCTTTTCACGCAGCACAAAAGCCTCTTCTGCCATTTTGAAGCCTAGCACAGAAATATAGATGCAATTTCTAAAGCATATCTTCTCCATAACATCAAAGACAAAATGAGGATCTTGACATTTGGACAGGACAAGATAAAAGACTAAAGCCGGTCTGTGGCTTTCAATATCAAAGTACAAAGCCCAGCATAATGTGACACTAATCTATGCGATAGCATGGGCAGCTTGAGGCCCATCAGGTCCATCTGATGAGCTTCTGCCACCATCCCATCTGTTTTGTATTCATCTGTCACCGAGACTCGGAGCCACTGGAGAGGAAAAAGCCCTGGCAATGTCATGCTGTGGTTTTTCAACATCATTATGAGCAGTGTGGGAATTGCTAGAGGTCGTTTTCTGGTGCTTGTCAGGAGCATCCAAATGTTAGGTGGGGGAAAACCCACTGGTTTTATAAATCCCACTTCAGCTCCCACTTAGAAGTAAACACTGTTGTTATCCATCAGAATTTCTAACCCAAAAGGTACAGTTACATTGTGTTTCAGCTCTTCCTGAACTAGAGGAGATGATATGTGTTGTGCTTGGTGTGTCAGCTTCCTCCTGGTACAGTTTAAATCATGCTGTAGGCTCCACTAGAGGAAAAGGGTACAGTATGGACTGCCTTAGCTGGAACGTGCTGGTATTGCTCCATTCAGTTGTCTTAAAGCAAATGGGATGAAGATTGGGACAACAGCAGATGCTAAAAGGGAGAACGAGTCAGAGCAGCCATATACCCGGTGGGACTGAGGTTTCCTTGAACTCCACACACATCTCCAGCAGCTGACACTCGGAAGATGAAAAAAAAACAAGTAAAACTTGCTGAAAGTTCCCAGAAATAGCCCCCCAGCCTCTGGAGTGCAAAGTACGTCTTTTAACTCCTGCTTATTATCCCTTCTAGTAGGCTCTTTTCCAGTCCTTACTGAAGAGTAAATGCTTTTTCTGTGTATTCCCTGCGGGCTGCCCTACTTTACATCATCACGTTGGAGATAGAAAACACAGTCCTCTGCAAAATGTGCTCGTCACGATTCCTAATTTTCTTGATCAGAGGTGAGGAAGCCAAGCCCCGAGCCCGCTGAAATCCCTGGGCAGCCCCAGTTCAGCTCCACGCAGGGGGGGCTGCGGCTTTGGGAGGTGAACACCCCAGGCACACAGAAGTATTTCGGACATTCCTCGCAGGTCCTGGCACGGCTCGCCGTCCCGACCCTTTCTGTGCCGCCTTTGTTCTCCAGCAGTTTCCATGGTGCTCCCGCTTTGTGTGCAGACCTGTCTGCAGGCAGCACTCCTCTCCATCACGCCGCACCGGCTGAGCTCCCGAGGCGGCGCATCGCGCCGCGTGCCTGTGCTGCAGAGCTGCCGGGCGCCAGCCACACAGATCCTGCAGCCTGGCTCACGGATAAACCTTTGGGAAGTATGGAYTGGTGTTTTTTGAGAGGTTATAGATGAGAATTCAGCCCAGCCTTTCACCTGGCACTTTCAGCAAACTGAGAGGAGGGCCCTTATCCAAAGGAGTTGTTGCTGTAAAATGGAAAAGCAATAGAGGCATGACAAGAAGGAGCAGCCATGCTGCTTGCTGCGGCACTCAGARTTTGTCTTCATCTGGCACTGGGCGTGACAGCTGATGATCCATAGATGTAACACAGCATCATTCCCCTCACAGAGAGACTGGCAAGGATGAAGGCGAGCTCCTTTAGCTGTTACCTCGCTGTTAATTCTCTGCTAGTTGTTCTGATACTGGAGCGCTGACCCCCATGAATGGCATCAGCAGGGAGGGACTCCTGGTCCTCGTGTCATGTACAAAGTCAGGAGGCTCAGTAACCTGGCCCCTGGTATTTGTGCCCAGGAATAATATCCCTCAGGAAACCCGGAGCTCTGAGCCTACTCAGAGGATCACAGTAGAGTGCTTAGAGCCTGATASTAGAAATATTTCAGAGAGAAAACCGGTTCTCTGAATCTTACAGGCTGTTCATCCAAAAGGAACTGGAGTGTAAAATCACTGCCCAAGTGGAAAAGCAGGCGAAAGGGCAAAGCTGTGCCAAGGGGGGATTCCAACTCCAGGCACAATGGAGAGTACTTTAAGTGCTGAGAACAAGGCTGCAGGTCTGTTAGCAGGCTGTGTACAGGAATGAAATTTACTCCAGTACCTGCAGATATCAATAAGAAATAGAACAGTATTAGAGTTAATATCAAAGTATAGGAACAATCTCCCCAAGGACACAAGGGTGGCTTAGAAAGAGATGTCCTCATCACAAAACCTCAATACTTGGAGCAGAAAAATGGTTTTCCTCATTAAGGTGAAGCTTATGCTGTGTGTTGGGATAGAACAGGCTGATCCCCAAAGCTGGACATGGAAATGAATGGTTCCTAAGTCTTGGCAGAGGTTTTCAAGGATGCCTAGGAAATTATAATGCCCAATTAAGTAGGAATTGGTCATCCAAGTCCCTTAGGYGGTCCTGAAAATCACAGCCACTCTGCACTGCATCTAATTTTCAGTCAGATTTTTTCCTTCTGCTTCCCTTTGTGCTCCTCTTCCAGTGCCATCCACAGCTCCCGCTGGCACAGAGCTCTGGCTGAAGCCAAAGGTAAAGAGCCTGGCTTGGAAACATGGCAWTAGAGCAGCCTTGGTGGGGACAGGAGAGGGAATCATCTGTCCCTGCTGAGGCCATTCAGAACTGGAGCTGGTTTTTTTTCCCCACCAGGCATCTCTCTCTCACTTTTGGCCCATTTTTGTACCTCTGATGTGGGAACACTAAGCCAGATCAGCAGCGGAAAAGCGAGTTATGTTGGGAATAGTGGGGACCATAGGGAGCCTCTCTGCGCCAAGTAAATTTCCTAGGAACTTGGAATTTTATTATGTGCTTGATGTTTTTCCCTAGTAGCTCCGTTCATGGAATGGGTTGTACTTGAGTGCAGAGGTGAGGGAAGGCCTTCACCGAGCAAAGGTTTGGGGGATAAGAAAGGAGGAAAAAAAGCCTGCTTATTTTGGAATTAAGTGGTAAAATAGATTGATAAGAAAACAGAAGGGAAACCTAGTTCTGAGTGTGAGCAGGAGCAGTGCTCCAAGCTTCCCTGGGAGACACCCTCCAACAAAACCTTTAAATAGGGGAGATTTATTCATGGCCAGAGTACTGCTTCCCTCTTGCTTAGGTCTTACTTTTCCACTAAATCCCTCTGCTCCACCTTTCTCAACAACGAAGTCTCCAATTCCCATCACCCATAATCAGTTGTTATTGCTTCTCAGCCTTCCTCATCATCCAGATCCATCCAGGGTATCCATGGCCCTGGAGGTCCTGAGCTGCTTTGCCAGCCTACAGCAGGCTGGAGATGTGCTGGTAGTTCCCAGGAATAAAACTGTTGGTTGTGCACAAGGCATTGTGGTAGGATCTGAGGAGATGTGTCCTTGTATGACAGGGGTGACTTGGACAGATGTTCCCTCTGGAGGTACCAGGAGAGTGGTAACAAATAAGATGAGCAGGTGAAACCTTTCTTTTATATGGATTTGGAAAAATGTCCTCTGCACCTGCAGCGCTCCACAAGTGAGGAATAACGGTGCTTTCCCATCACACAGCCGGTGGCTCTTGTTCAGCAAAAGACATGCCAGGTGTTAGAAAAAGGCTGCCAAGGCGTCAGCAGGGAATGGATGCAGGGATACGGAGCTGGAGGTGGGGCTTAAAGGTATTGGCTAAATCCCGACGCAAACACGACTAAGTAGTTGTTAAATTAGTTAGCAGGTTGGAGTAAATTTAGCATCTCCCTAATGCACTGGAAATCATGGCGACTTTGGAGCGTGTGCTTCCCAAGGCTAGTTTTAGCTGATGGCACTTGGATGCGGGAAGGCTGGGACAGGGCATCAGTACGACTTTTGCAGAGGAATAATGTTGCTTAACAGCTTTATAACAGCTCGTGCTAAAGAACAAAACTATTTTTGGAAAGGAACTTGAGTGAAGCAGCAAATTAATTCTCTGCTGAATAAGGGGATCCTTTGTTTTAATAGCAGATTGCTCTGTTAAGGAGACAGGGATTTTGGTGAGGATTTGTGACATGGTGCCACACTTAAATGTGAGTGAGAGAGTAAAGGTTTCCTTGGGCAGGGAGAAAGGCAGGGGTGTAGTGAACTCCCGTGGCTGAAATTTGAGGGTAAATTAGTGTCATTATAATGTCATTGGAACCACTTGCCTAGGGATAGCACGGATCTTAACTTTGTGATTTTAAATCGCCTCTCTGATGTGTATGTTGTGGTTCCACCAGCTGTTTGGGGTTTGTTTCCGAGGGAAATTGTATTCCTAGAAATTCTTGTTGTATGTGGGAGATCAGGCACTCTGATAATAGGGTTTCCCCTGGCCTTAAAATATACATGAATGTAGGCAGCAGGGRAGAATTCTCCCTCATTCATTATCCTCCCAGATAATGTCCAAAAGCCACTCAGGGATTTAAAACCCTGTGAGCAGAGGGTGGGATATGGGGATAAGCACAGCTGAGGATACCCGCGTTTCCCTACAACCCTAAGCCGCGGGTTTATCCCTGTTTTGACACTTGGAGCCGCAGGGGGAAGGTGCCACAATATGCTGTCATTGAAAACAAAAGCCCCCGCGGGTTCAGCTGTGTGCACGCTTGGGGCGTGTGCGGAGGGGTCGCGGGCAGAGGTGCAGGAGCTGTGTCTGTGTGCGGGGGTGTGATCGCGGGTGGGGTGTACCGCGGGGGTGTGTGTGTGTCGGGGGGAGGACGAGGCGGGTCCTCCGCCCGCGCCGCCCGCCGGCAGCCGCCGATGTGTCCGTGAGCTCATCCATCGGGAGCGCGGCCGCTGCCTCCCGCACCCCCGCACCCCCACCCGCCCACCGGCCCGCGCTGCAGCGGCGGCGGCCGCGCCGCGAAGGTCACCCGCGGGTCCCCGGAATGGTGGCGGCCGCGGGGGGCTGAGAGGAGGCGGGCGGCGGCGGGAAGGAGCCGAAGATGGCTTCGCCCGCGCCCCCCGCGCCGGGAGGCGGCCCCTCGCCCCCCGCCGGCCCGCCGCGCCTTCGCCAGGTGGGTGCTCCCCGGCGCGGGCAGGGGCGGGGGCGGCCCGCGGGATCGTCCCGAGCCGAGCGGGGAGGGGGGGGGGACGGAGCCCGCTGGGTGCGGAGAGGCGCGGGATACGGGGATGCGAGCGGCCCGCAAGTGCCTCGGCAGTTAGAGGTGGGCAGGTGGATGGTGGAGCGAGGGATGGTTTCTGTTCTATTCAGTAAAGAAATCCACTTTCACTAACATAACCCAAAATGCCGTTYCTATGCCCAAATCGTTCCAGGCAGCACCTGCGCAGGTGTGCTGTGCCCGCACGGTCACACGCAGAAGGGAGCGCAGGCACGCGTGTCTAACTTCACAGTGGTGCAGCGTCGTGCTGCACCACCGCCGTAGCAGAGCCCATCCAAAGGCATGAATAAAATCTTAATTAACGTAATGCAGCAATTTCCAGAGGCTGTTGCTGCTCTTGCTGCATGCAACGCTTTTCCGCTCGCATCCCTCCCCGTGCAAGGATGGAGCTCTGTTCTTTGCGGCGGCTGCTGCATTAATTTACATTTGGAATGGTGAAGTTGGTCGCAGGAGTTGTTTGACGAGGATTCTCGACCCGGCTGGGTTGGTGAGGCCGAGCTGCTGCTGAGTGTCTGCAGGGTTCATTCCAGGAGCACTTGGTGCCTCCTGAAAATGGAAGAGGCAGAAATGGAGGGATGCGGTGCCTGGGTGTTCGGTTT
Organism: Amblyornis subalaris; assembly: GCA_018881555.1. Lineage (NCBI taxonomy): Eukaryota > Metazoa > Chordata > Aves > Passeriformes > Ptilonorhynchidae > Amblyornis > Amblyornis subalaris. Next base: position 1,599,854 of record JACAXG010000118.1, on the reverse strand, counting down.
GTGCTTTCCTGCTAAGGCTGTAATGTTACGGTGGTTATTAATAAAGAAAATAAGGTTAATAAAGGAAAAGCTGTTATAAAGGAGGATTCCCAGTGAATAATCAGATTAGCATAGTATGTATGTATTCAAACATAAATCCAAATATAAATCCTATCCTGCTCTTTTTTTTTTTTCCTCCCTGTTTTCACTGGTGGTACCGTTGATGAGGCAGTCTTGGGGGTCTGGAGTTGGGACAGACATTTGAGAGTCTGGTGGAATATTTAAACTTGTCAGTCCCTTGACATGCCGGAAGTTCAGGCTGGGCAGCTTCAGCAAAAAGGCCTTTGTGTGAGTTTGCTTATGACTCCGGCTGGAAATGGCACAAGAACAGCTGCCCCCTTGCCCCAAGTATTTTGGCACTTCCTGTTCCCTTCCCTGCTGGAAGCCAGAAGAAAAAGTGTTCCTAGTCCTGAAGTTTGGTTTAAGGAGGGTGAATGACCAGCAGGGATCTCTCCAGTTTACTGCAACCTTGTTGTTGGTGTGATCGACCATACTAGCAGGACAGGTGAAGARTGTTGAGGATGGAAAAGAAATTCCAGGTAGTGGAGGAAAGGGTTGGGGATGAGGACCYCAGGCACTGGCTTCTCTTTGCCTGTAACTTGGTCTGTGCTCTTACTGAGAGCAGATAAGCAGTATCCTTCCAAGCAGTGACTGATACCTTTGGAAACAGTTTTTCTTTTCCAGGATCCTCGTCATTTTGGATCTTTGATTTGCTCCTCAGCAGCTGGGAAACACGAGGTTACCAATTATTTATTGCTGCACATCCAGCAGCAAACCCAGCCCACTGCGTTCTCCAGAGCATTCTGAATTGACTTCTCACGGGGTTATGAATTTTACATGAGAAAGAAACGAGTATCTTGAATTAGTGGGCAGAAATTGCTCCTAAAAAAATTGACTACTACGGTTGTTTTACTGTCTTCCTCTGCATTTTGTCCGCTCTATATTTAGAATTATTTTTAATTGCATTTAGAAAGGAATGACTCATCGGTCATGTTTCTCTGAACTACGGCTGGGGTAGAGTTTGGTATTTATTTATTTAAATTTTTGCTGCCCTTCAATAAGACATCRTACACACAGCTTATTGGGTGACCTTCACAGGAGTAGGAAACTCCGCTCCAGACYAAGGTAAAGAACGCAACACTGGCAGAGGTCAATCTGTTTTCCTATAAATCACTACCGCTCTCCCACTTTACCAAGCATTCCTTGCATCCTTAGGAGGCGAGAAGAGTACAAACCAAAGGGAAGTGAGCATGTCTGTCTGAAACTGTTGTACCGATTTTTGTTATCACATTGCACTTGTCGTGATAATGCTGAATGAAAACTGAAATTGTGCTGAATTCCCATTACATGGGGGCCTTTGGGAGGTCCTTGAGGTTAATCCTGTCTTGCAGCTTGAGAGCAAAACTCAATGAAGAAGCAGTTTGGACCAAAGTCCTACTTGTGGAGTTTTTACTGTGTCTTTCAGTTGATCCAAGAGATCTTCCAGTGTGTCCTTTATTTGAAATATATATTGGGGACACTTGCAGAACCGAGGACAATATTTGCGCCTGTGTACCTGTTTTAGCAAGAACTGCATTTTACCTTAATCACCTGTGTTATTACATTTAAGTTGGGCTTAAGGTATTGCAGTCAAGATACCGGTGACATTTGTTGTATAAAACTTCAGAATATACCACATAAAAGGCCAAACTGTTGTAAATTACACCATGGAGACCATTGTATTTCGAATAGGATGGAGGTTGTTTCGGCAATTGTCATGTGAGTTATTTCCACTTGTTTTTCCTTTTAGTTGTCGGTGCTGCACTTATCCAAAGGAAATTTAAACTCTTCTCACATTAAAAAATATACCCACTTCAATAAAATTTGCACATCAAATAGTGTCTTGCATTGGCACATTGCGACACTCAGGTACTGCTCTCCCACTGCACCTRAGCATGCAGGAATAGATCAGTGGTCCTAATCCATTATCTGGTASGGAGGGAAAGTGTGCAGGAGTGTCTTCCATAGTTATTTAACTGATCTCAGGTAAAATTCTTTATCATCAAGCAATGGGCAGTACTCACACGTTAACTGTCCTGCTGTCGTGCCTTATTGATCCCCTGGATCTCCTCCTTTGTTGCTTTTTTTTTGGTTTTTTTTTTTTTTTTTGTGGTGGTTTTTTCTTTTTTTTTTTTTTTTTTTTGTATGTCTCCTGATATATGGTTGGATGTATTTGGAAATCCAAAAGGACATGGATGTTTCTGGGATTCCAAACTCATGATTTGGACTAAGAACTAAAACTGGAGAGAGAACAACAAGGTGTTCAGATGAAGAGTGCTGGTGTGGATGGGGGGAGGTGCAGAACAGAGCTCCTGGCATTCTGCTTCTCCAAGGATGTTTGCATGGCAAAAGGGTCCTGTATTGTGAATCCATCCAATTCATCTCAAATCCTAGAGTTTTCCAGCCTGTCAGCTTATATGAGCTCTTAATAGATGCATGTTAGTCAGTATGAGGTCAGTTCCTAGAGCTTGACAAAAATCTCTTCCAGGGACACTTCAGTTGGTGTGGGACTGCAGGAACCACTTTTCTTATTTCCTTTTCTCTAGGAGTTTCCCTGTAACGCCACTGGATTTTGCCTCGTTTATACTCTGATACATTTTTTCTCCCACTACAAGCTTGTATCCCACTGCCCTCTTAGAGATTGTCTTCCAGACCATTCATAGCACTATGACTCTTCATATGCTACTGTTGTGCTTTGGTCCTGCCTTTTCTAATCCACTGCCCAGGTTTTTCTGTACTGCAGGATGTACTTTGTCCCCTACTAACAATTGGCAAGACTTGAGGATATTTTAAGCTTTTCTTTCATGGGTGATTTAGGCTGATGCCTCTCCCAGCCTGTCTTTGCTTTGGAGAGTGTGTCGTTCACCTTCACATCTTTGCTGGTGCTGATTCTGGTTCCATAATTTCAAAAATTAGATTGGTTTGAATTCCACATTGTCAAGGTTTCTTTGAACTTTAATTTCATTTAAGCTTATTTTTAATTTTACCTTCTGTTACTGTAAAGGATTAGAAGTAATTTGTTGAGAACTAGAATGACTTGAAAAATCAGCGTAGTGAAGCACTCGCTTGGGTGGCACAAAGCACGGAGCAAAGCCAACATCCATCAAACCGAACATTTCTATTCCACTGAACTCTGTCTGCCATATCAAAGGGAAAAGGATGCTAGAAAATGTCTTCCCACTGAATTCAAATGATGAAATATAAAACATAATGAACCTGCTGCATAATAGATGTAGGCTAATGTAGGAAAAAGGTAATTACAATTAGTGCGTAAATGACTACGTGTGTCGAGATTGTGTATAAAAATTACTGTGCTATGGCATTATTTGGGTTGCAAAATCAAGCACCAAGTAGTTATAAACTTATAGAATTAAGACACGTGAAGATTTACTACTTCCATGAAAACCCCTTCCATGTGAGCTACCACTTGTAACCTGCTGTGGTAGGGAAGAATTATAAGTTTTAAATTCACGTTCCAATTGGGTCTTTTCTTGGTTTGCAGAAAAAAGTGTGGATAAGCAAAATGAAAAAGGGAAAAATAAAGCAGTTCCAGGAGGGCATTAAATGTGTTCCCAGACTAAGTTAGTTTAGTAAATAGGTTCAGGTGTCCTGATGTTTGTGGAATATTGAAGTTTGCCAGCCCAGGTGGGAAGAGAAACGAAGTCCCACAAATGTTATTCCTGACTCTGGAGTGTATAAAAGAGAAACGATGATTTTGTACATCTCAAAGGGACTGCGTTAATTACACCAGCTGGGGCTAATTGGACAGGGGCTTCATACAGAGATTTGCTGCACCTGGCGGTGGAAGGTTCTACAAGTAGGTGCTGCCTCAGGGGGATTTCAATGGGACTGTGGGGCTGCTCCTGGCACACACAGGTAAGGGCTTTCTTTGTTTTTAATATTTGTTTTTAATATTTATTAGAGATGCTGAGGAAACAGGCTGAAGTGAGGATTGTRATTTGGTGCTGATTTGTGCATCGGTTCTACTGTATTTCTGTTAGTGAGGTGCTGTGATGTGGAGTTTATTTGTAGGCATCCTGTTTTATATGGATTATATCCTGGGGGAAGAGTAGAGGGTTTGATTGTTGGGGGTGGTTTTTTTCTTTCTGTTATTTTGCTTGTGGTTTTCTATTTTTTTGATATTTTTTATTTTTCTTCTGTTTTAAAATTTTTTTCTTATTATTTTTATTGTTCCCTTCTTATATTTTTTCTCTTTTTCTTTTCCCTCTCCTTTTTTTTTTTGTTTCTTGTTTTTCCCGGTGTTGTTCCCTCCCTTACAAGATTTATAATTGATCATGTTATTGAAGGCTGACTTTTGGCTGTTGATGTTCAGATTTTGTACTTTATAGACCAAAACTATGGTTTCTTAGAACAAGTCGCAGTTGGGGATGCCTCTTCCCTCAGGGGCTGCCCGCCATTTTGTGTGGGGAGGGGGCTGCCCGCCATTTTGTGTGGGGAGGGGGCTGCCCGCCATTTTGTGTGGGGAGGGGGCTGCCCGNGTGTGGGGAGGGGGCTGCCCGCCATTTTGTGTGGGGAGGGGGCTGCCCGCCATTTTGTGTGGGGAGGGGGCTGCCCGCCATTTTGTGTGGGGAGGTGGGTCCCGACATTGTGTGTGATAAGGGGACGGCTCCCCATGTTGTGTGGGGTCTTCTCACCATGGGGTTGTGTTGAGGGGGCTGCCTGCCAAGTCATGTAGGGAGGGGGCTGCCTGCCATTTTGTGTGGTGAGGGAGTTCCTGACACATTGTATGGGAAGGGGGCTGCCGCCATGTTGTGTGGGGAGGGGGCTGCCTGCCATGAGAATGTGGTGAGGGAGTTGCTGCCATGTTGTGTGGGGAGGGGGCTGCCCGCCATGTTGTGGGGGCTGTACTAGGGTTGTAGCCACTTCTGATTGGGGTGCACTGGGACAGGAAGCAAAAAAAGTAGCACAGGTTGGTTTGATAAAAAGCAGCGACTGTCCACCTCCTGTCCAAGAGGATTTGCTCATTAAGCTGGCTGTTAAATAGAGAAGGAGTGGTGCTTCTTCCAAGTAAGTACAAAACCTGAAAACATACCAAAATGCCCCCACCCTCCAAAGCCCTCAAAAAGTGATCAGCTTTTCCATGCTGATCACTACATATGTCTACTGGAAACACAGCTTATTGCTTTTAATATTTGTAGCTTTGTTGCCTGTTGAGGTGAGACCTTTGTGAAGTTACAATACAGCTTTTTGCAGTCACAGCGAACATACTGTCTCAGTATTTAAGTTTTATTACGAAGTATTTATTACAAAGTTTTCTTGGTAGAGGACTTTAGGCTTCATTTTGGGGTGACCTGCTGTGTGAGGCTGCCTCAGAAACCAAAAGGAAAGGGTGTTCCCTCTCTAAAGACTGACTGGGAAATGGGCTGTAGAATCCTCCTGGTTAAATGTTAATAAAGAATTGACTAACAGAGTGGGGAAAATACTCCGCTAAACACAATATGTTCTGTCCTCATGGCTGTCCTTTCCTTCCCTTTTATCCTTCTTTCTGAAGTGGGTGATTGTCCTTACTGGGATGGTGAGTCAGCTGGGAACACAGAAACAACTGTGGTATCCAGCAGGATGCAGACTTCAAGATGTAACCATATTCAAAAAATAAAAGTATTTAAGGAAAGGGGAGGGGGTGTGAGCTAGAAATTGCTGTTCATTACCCTCTGGAGATTTATGAACTCGGATGGGAAAAGCATGCTGTATCCCAGATCCATTGTTGGTGCACAGATATTTAGCGCTTTGCAAGCGTGCATCTGACTGAAACAGCCTGACAAAATTTCTTTTGAAGAGCTTCAGAGCCAAAAGCTGAGCCTTGCTCACTAGAAGTGTCAGGAGTAATCCTGGACAGAAAAAGGTTTATAGCAATATTATTTGTTGTCCCTGCTTATACAGTTTGATTATTTACTTTATTGTATTTTTTTGTTTGTTTTGGCCATCTAGTCTTGAAGCATTTAGATTTATCTGCAGAACTTGACTGATCCTAAAGAGAAGTAGGAGTACAGTATGTCATGAAGCAGTTCAGACTTCCTATGTTAAAGGAATCTTTGTTTATGCAACAAGGATTCATTCAGCAACATCCCCCTGCACAACATTTTGGCTAAGTGTTTGCTATGTTAACACTTTGTGTTCAGTTGTGCTGGGGTAAATAAAGGTACAGCTACCGGAGATGAAACTCATGACCTGTCCCTCCCAGGGTTCTCTTTGAATGGTCCTTTGACCTCTGGTAACCAAGGTGAATTCTCCCAAGTTATGTGTTGCCTTTAGCGCTGAAGTTGTGCTTGCTGAAAACTGGTAAGAAGCCTTAGAAAATGCATCCCTTTCTTAATTTGAGCTTTATTTTGTAAGATAATCTGGGTGTTTTAAGGTGATGTTTCTGGGGTAGAAAGAAGAGTATGCTATGAACAGCGTGACCTCACGGGGTGTGTGTGAGGCACAGATTCAGGTGAGGAAATGGTTTGTGACCTAAAGTCCTGTCAATCTTCCAAAGGGTGTGAGATGTCTCGACATAAGTTATAAGTCCTGTTAGAGAACTTGAATCTCATGGGATGTTTACAGGCATCTGATGGGTGGGAATGTATTTCAAGCATTCAGACTGGCTGGGTTCAAGCGAGTGACACGGTGCTGTAAATACCCTTGTCGTTTATGTTAGGTCAGATGGCGAAGTGTTGTTTTATGAGCTTACCTCTGAAAAGATGGAGAGTGGCCAGACCTCGTTCATCTTCCGCAGTGTTTCTAAATGTTGTGGTTCCTTTTTTATGCAAGGAAAAAAAAAAGTAATTCTAGATTATTTATATATCTATAGGTGTATGTTCAGAAAATAGCAAACTGGGGGCAGTTTTCATTTGACAGCTCCTCCAAACCATCACAAATAACATGTACTCAAAATCTTTGGGTTAAAAACAGCACAAACACCCCCTCTCCCCGAACGCACTCCCACATATGCAACTCCAAGAGGAAAAAATAAACTTTGCAATTAATCGTGGAGTGCTTTGTATGTGATCTAAACTAGTCACTGGCTGTTGGATCCCACGAGCAGAACCCTTCTAAAGTATCCTTTGTGCGCTCTTTGAGTGTACTCAGAGACATTTTTGTTTGTTGTTTTATCTTTCTAAAATCTGGCTTTCCCCCCTTCTCTGACTGTGGGGCGGCTGCCAGTACTTGGTGACCCGTGACCCTCAGCTGCTGCTGCGCTCAGGAATGCGCCTGGGCTCCAGCGGCGGTGGGTGAGGGAGGCTGCCCTTCCCTCTGATGCGTGCCCAGCGCGGGTGGCGGGAGCTGGCAGGGAGAGGGGCAGGGCTTGGGCAGGAGTAGAACTCTTGTGGCTGCACAGGAGCTTTCTGGGAACTTGAACTTGCTCGAGCTGGATGTGAATAGCCTGGCCTCAGTTCAAGACGGTTTTAGTTCCTGCCGGGAGCGGCAGCTGGTCGGTGCACGGAAGCCAAAGCCTGTGGATTTGCCCGGCGTAGCACTCAGGGGCATCACATGCTGTGTGTACAGCCCTTGTAACACTGTAAACTTCGGGAATTTTTAGACCCAGAGTGTGTCACTAATAATTTAGTCTTAGATTGCCTATAAATAGCTTCTTGTATCTGAACCTGCCCTTTAATGAGGCTATTTCTGTCACAGGCAGAGACTTGCACTGGAAATGCTCTACCTGGAATCCCTGCTGGGTTCTTTGTTGTCTTGGTGTGCATTCTCTGCTCTTTCCTGGCTGGCTGGTATTTGGCAGGGAGGATGTTCCACACAATTTTAAGCGTTTTTGATATGGACACTGTTGGAATATAGCTGAAAACCAGAATATAGAGCTGACACTCCTGCGTCTGGTTTGAATTTTTCTAACTTTGGTTCTTTACCGAGGGACCAAGAGCACACATGATTTGTCAGATGACAATAATTGATGAAAAGATGCCATTGCAGTCCTATTTTTACGCTCCATGCCAAGCGAGTGTCAGCACAACCTTCCTCAGACTTTACTGAGAGCAAGAACGGGCTGTTCCCTAGGGTCACAAGGTGCTAAAAGCAGTGGATAATAGACTTTCATACCTGCTGGGTCTAAGCCTTGCGTAAGCAATGTGCAAATTTGAGGCTGAAAGTTTCAGAATAGCTTGTTTTGTGTTGCCACATCAGATTTTCTTGTGTATTTGTTTGCAAACAGTCAGCACGGTTTAGGAAGGTCTTTGGAGCAGGAGTGCAGATTCCTGCTATTTGAGCACTCATCTCATTCCTGTTACAGGAGTAGTAAGGTGTTATGTGTGTCACTTCACCATTAAAGGGGGAATTTCGYATTCAGCAAATCTTTGCTTTGTATTAATCATCCCAATGGATCACTTGCTGCAACAGGCAAAACCCCCAAACAATAAACTTGATTTTCTGTAATGCTTTTATGGGAATTATGAAGTTGTAAGGATGCCATTGGAGAAAATTATTTATTCATAAAAAAAGAAAGACGGTGAGAAGAACAGATGATCTTCAGTTTCTGTGGTACTAAAAGGACAAAGGGGGAGGCCTTATGGTTCTCAAAATCACAGGTGGGTAAGTCAGAGAGCCAGAAGAGCTGGGTATAAATATTTAGAAGTAAAATTACCTCTGCAAAATTCCTGTTGGCTCCAGTGGCTGCCAGTTCCCCTTCTGTTTGTTCAGCTTCAAGAAGGGAGTCTATATTTAGTAAAGCAAATGTGTATGAGATCTGTATCAAAGCATTTTGTGTGACACATTTTGGACGTGGTTGTAAGATTTGGTAGGTGCAGGCACTGTAGAAAATCAATCGATGCTGTATTTTTGTAGTATGATATTACTTAATCAATTACTTACTCAGCACGGGCTAATGAGGGATAACCTCTTATCCCCCAGACTGACATTGCTCCTGGCAGGTAATTTTGTTACTTCTGGTCTTGGCACACGTGTTTGAACCGAGTTGTTGCTCTTGATGAAACTCTTCATCACTTGACAAAACTGGGCTTTCCTTTGCAATGGTATTTTTAAAAACACCAGATTGCCTGAAAGGCTGCTCGTGATTTGTGCAGAGGTAAGGGGCAAACCTKGGCATCTCCAAGTGTGGTGCTGGGAGTGGAAGAAAGCTCTGGTTATCTGTAATGTGACCTGACACAGCCTTTGCTGCAACTAAACATAGTTTGGTATTCTCTGCACCTGTCAGCCTGCTTCTTGCTGTGCCCATTTTGGAGGGGTGCACACAGACCTAGACCTTTACCTGGAGCTGGCTCCCACACCTTTGAAGGGCAGTTGTTCTTCTTTTTGTGTTCTGCTAATGGAAAGTTGTTTAAACCTCTTAGAGGATCTGTCCCTTGAGACATTTGGAAGCTGAGGAGAGAGCCAACCTCTACTACTGCTGTCCCGTGGAGCTTTAATTTGAGTAGTGCCTGTGGGAGCTTTGGCACTGAGCTTGCTGGGTGCATCAGTGCAGCATGCTCATCTCTTCCCGGAAAGTATGGGTGTATTGCATCTGTGATTTCTTTTTCCTTTTCTTCAAGGTTTTGCAGATTAGAGATTCATTTCAGTCATGGAAAATTGCTGAGCAACATCTTTGTGGGGTTTTTTTTAAATGAATAATAGAATGCCATGATGACTGTGATCCTAATTATGATCTATCAATTTGAAATCCTAGAAATGCCATGCTTTGTAAAAAGAAGCTCCTAGTGAAYTCTCCAGCTTCCTCCAATACTGTTGCTATGACAAACCAGCCCCAGAGCATAAAGCAATTATCTGTCTGGTCCTGCTGCTATTCAACAAAGATTTGAGGGAGTTACTCACCTTAGTTGCAGCTACAGCTTAAAACCCCTAATCTAGCCTGTGTTTCTTCTGCAAAAGTCACAAAATCCATGTTCACTTAAGGGCAGTGAACTTCAGGTCTGCATGAAGAACAGGTTTTTAATACTTTTTAGTGAAGTTCTACTTCTGGAATGCACTGCCAATGATTCTTTRGAATAAGTGGTGGGAGCTTATGTTACGACACAGATTGTGATGTAAACTCGATCTATGTAAGAGGTTGGAGAGATAATAGAACATCAATACCCATTTTGTCTCAATTTTTAATCCAGATGGATTTTAAATGGAATTTCTAGGGCTTGTATGTGCAACCTGAAGAATTGATCTCTAAGTGCACAGTGGTTCATTGATACTGTCTTTGTTAAACAATTCCCAAGAGAAGTTATTTAGTAGTAATAAGTGTTCTGAAGTTGGCTACTTAGAACAGTTGCTCACCTGTAGAATATACAGTGTTGTAAAAAAGGCTACATCAATTCTTACTCCTAAAAGAACACTGCTTTTTGTTGAAAGATAATTGAAGGTTACATGATGTCTCTTCTTTTGCTATGGTAATGTATGTTTTTAAAGATTTAATAGGCAGCAGATCTATCATAGACTTCATACTTCATAAAGAAATTGCAATGAACCCTCTAGACTTGTATTTCCAGTGAAATAGCAAGAATAGCACACTATGACACAGTCATCTGGAAGAGAAAAATAGGAAAATACTGGCTTAAGGTACCTTCTCAAGAGATGTTTTCATATTGTAGGAAGCTGAAAGGATTAGAGCAGGAATAGTAAGTATTAAGAAATCCAAGACAGTAAAAATTTCTTGTCATAAATGGGCGTCTTCTAGAATGTGTCTTAAACTCTTAATATCTGTAATTGGCATATTGACTGTAGTTGTCATAAAATAATCCTGACCTAAATGCAGTTCTCAAGATAAATGCATTTTCTTTGATATAGGAGTGAAAAATTAAATCTTCTCCTTTAGAGATGACACAAATATGTATTTTTGGTCCCTGTTTGTAGGCAGATGGAATTATGTATGGCAGAGCACTTACCATGGTAACATAGATTATGACAGCTGAGCCATTGACTTTTTTATACTTAAGATCCAGTGGAAGCCACGGAATAACTATAAAAGGTAACACTTCTATTGCATTTTTAATTATGTTAATGAGTATGTATTTCACTTAGAGCCCATTTAATGTATAATTTATATAATTTATGCAATGTAAGTATCAAATTTAGATGAACATAAACATACGTATAGAAATCGGTACACATTTGGAGAAATCCTCCTCTTCTAATATCTAAACACTGGATAAGGATTTGCACTTGGCATTTTGTGTTGGTTTTCTATCCCTCCCGTGGATGGGGAACCTGTGCAAATGTAGCTGTATCCCTTGCTTGTCACTAAATGTCTCTGTTAAGGATTATATTCTGGCAAAAGGGAAAGCAGTCCGGCATCTAGATGTGTATTGCTTACATTACACCAGTCATTAGACTGAAAAGTTTTTCTCTTTCTAATGTGAAGCTGGAAAACTGATGTGAAAATTTTACCCTGGTGGCCAGAACAGTTGGAAACAAGGAATCCAGAAAGACGAAAATCTTTTCTTGTTTTTTCTAAGTCTAAACGAAATGTTGCAGGTCACAGGTGAAGTTACTTTTGTCTTGGTTCAGGCAGCTTTTTATTTGTCTCTTATCACCCACAACAAATATAAGTTTTTAAAGGGCAGATCATCATCTATGTCAGTTAAAAAAAAAAGTATTTTAAGAAGTCTGTCTCAGGTTTTTGAGATGAGTTGTCATCAATCATGATTCCCTGCCATGAACACTCATGTCTCGCCTCCTTGAGGAAGGAACATTCAGTAATCCTGTTTTACCTGACAAGTGCTCTGCTTGGCTGGCATCAGGCTGCTGCTCCAGGGAAAACGGTGTTGAACCAGCTCTGAAACATGGTGGAGAGCAGCGGCTACATCCTCTGTGACCCCAAATGTAAGTCCGCAGAGTTCTGTTGTTCTGGTTTACTTCATTCTAAAACTGCAGAGATTAAAGACCAGTTAGTTTTACTCTGGATACAGGGGAGAAAAAAAACCCTATTAAAGAAAAATAACCAAACGAACCACCAGGCTTAGTGTTGCCATCAGAGTCCACTATTTGTCTGTGTTGCTAGACACAAACACTATTGAAAAGGGTTGCTGGTGTATGTTAGTTGACAAGACAAATATTTCACTCCCGACTCCAAATTTACATTGTTGGGATTGCTCATGAGGAATTTGGACACCAGAATACATGGGAAATGCTTGTGTTTACCCAGATGCATGAACTTTAGAAGGCAAGTTGTATAACTAGCCAAGTATTTGAACAGTGTACACATTTCAGATATCCTGTGTACAGATGTGTTTGTGTATCAGACTGTCCTCTGTGCCTTCCTCAGGTTTTTAAATGCCCTTGCAAAGGAAGGACTGTAGTTAAACACCTCCATTGGGTGAAGAGCCTTCTAGGCACACGTGTGAGATTACCTTGTTTGTGTAGTTGGACAGTCTCTGAAGAGATAACTCGGTATAAAAAAACCCACCACGTTCAGCCACTGATCTACAGAATTATTACATTTGGCCCTAAGTGCTTTTTAATTCAATTTGGTTTGGATTTCCTAAGCGTTTTTTCATATTGGGTATTGGAAGTCTTTGTTTACTGTAGATTTGCCAGAGCCAGCAAAGGTTAGACCTATTAAACCTGTATGACAAGACCTCTCAGATAACGAGATCTTGAAATTAGCGGCATGTTCTTCTTTGTCGCTACTGTTTTAATCTTGTGAGAGGTTGAATTTACACCTATTGGAGTCCAGACCTTGATTTCACATCTCTCTGCAAAAGCTTGTCAGGTAGCCTGCTGTTTGCTCACACGGAGGAAAATTGCTAGAGCTGAGGTAAGAATATAGCTTTTTGCTTTCGAACAGCTGCACCCAGGCATGACAGTTTGTATCCGCACMTCTGGAATTGCCCCGCTGGATTATCAGCTGCTCACAGGCACAGCTGTATTGGAAGCGTGGTTAACTTCAAGGTGCCGCTTGTGAGATGGAAAGGTAAGATTAAAAAATGAGCTTTTCGTCCTGGTATTTTAGTATTAATGCATAAATAACTGAGATACTGGAGTAGCTTTAAGCTAGTAATTTGTACTTTATAAGAAAAATAAATACGTGGCTTCCAAAATGCCAGTAGCACCATTTTCATATCAGGTGCCCTGTGGGAGCATTGCTGATTCTACAGCTTTTGTGTGTTTGCTTGACATAACTGTGCTATTTGCTGTATTGCTTGATGATTGCAAACCCTCCACATTCAAACGCACTTAAAATGCAAAATTAGACAGCGCTCGAGAATTTGGGCAGGAAGTCCCAAGCAATATTAATTTGAATGACTGATCTGCCCCACAGAGGAAGAAACAAACAGGATGTTTGGCTGAAAGGGTCTTAAACCCAAACCTGACTGTGTCAGCTCTTCAGCCTCATGTTTTGAGTGACTGTGGTTGCCTGTTTGTTCCATTTACTACATATGTTAGGCCAGTGTTAGTGGTTGTTATGTAAATGTGTCCAGAGGGTAAGTTCTATTTAACTGAAGATGTTTCCAGTAATAGTGTCGTTTGCTTGGAAGTGCCTGCCTGGCTGTTTTTTATAGACAGGCTTATCAGATAAATCAAAACAGCTTTTGAAAAATGCACTTGAACTGTAGGCCAGGCCTCCACGCATGTGTCCCTCCTTTCAGTTGAAATGTCAGCAAAGAGCCTGATCAAAGCATTTTCCTCTGGAAATATTTGATATTGTGAAAGATGAAACAGAAAATTTCTGATAGCAAATTACTATCAACTAGTAAGATTTGTTGAGAGAATGCAGCATATCTGTTAACTCTTGACCTTGGTCTAATGGGAATCTACAGGAACAAGAGTATCTAGACACACTTATTGTGGGAAACAGTTGGCTTGGAGCTTTCTCTTCATTAGACACCTAAGAATTCATTTCAGACAGTGTTTTTCCCATACACATTCTCATAAGACTTGACTCATGTTGCAACTTTAATGTAGTTCCAATAATTCAGGCATTTCCTAGAGTCATTCTGATGACTGCAAAGCTGCATTTCTTGCTCTCGTTTCCTTCTAATGCTTTAGCAGTGTAGATTGGAAGGTGTTTGCTGTCGGGGCACAGCCTTGAGTCATGCCAGACCAAGACGCTGAAGGACTCAGTCTGGTTTGCCAGAGCAGCTGCTCTTTAAAACTGATACTAAAACAAACCTGACTTTTGTGAGCATCAGCGTAGGGAACCCAAATTGAAAGGTTAGGGTTTAAAACACTGCCACTTTTGATGGGACAGCCAGCTAATTTGTTCACCAGCACAAGACAGAAATCTGGGATTTGAAGTACTCTGACAACTGTTTGGGTGGAATGTGTCACATACCTTTTTTCAAGTTCAAACCCTATGAAATTCTTCTTTAAAAAGTAACTAGTAAACCTTTTTTTTTAAATCAATGTTTTCTGGTTTTTTGCACAAACCACGTGTTAAGAGGTAAATTACAAGCTTTGAGGAAGGCAATGCTCTTCACAGGGGGTCATTTGTAAAAACTGCATTTTACTTAGAGCAATAGCAAAAGCAAAAGAGGATAACTTTTGTACAGGGAAGTTGGGGAAGGCCCTTTTTTATGGGAATTGAAAGATAGGGGAGAGAGCGGAGGTAAACAAAACTGACAGTGAGAAAGAAGCAAAGGAAAAACAGTGGAAGGCATCAAAGCAATTGGAAATGAAAGCAGAAGATTTTCAGCTTTGTCCTACAGTTGACAAATTACAGCCCAAAATATCTTTGTCATACATGAAAGCATAAACTTTTAAAATATGCTCTTCTTTTACAAAAGAAGTATGTTAAGGGGATACTTTTTTAATGAACAAATACCTGAGAACCAGAGTGGCTGATTTCAGTCACAAACCCCCATTCCTTTAATTATTTTTCATGGGTGGGGAGCAAACAAAATTTGTGCTTTTATGGATGTTGCAAAGTATTTTTTTGACATCTTGAGATGAGTTGCAGAATGAAAAAATGTCAAAGAGAGAGAAAGGAATCAGCTGCAATTGGCTGGTCATTGTCTTACTGGTGATGGTGGTATCTTAGAAGCAGCAGAGCATGGACTGTTTTGGCTGAGATTGCCAGGTTAGCATCTCTGCAGTGCCTCTGATTCCCAGGGAGGTCTTTTGGCATCAAATGACACAGTAAATAGRAATTCCACAGTGTTGTTTCTTCCCAGGTATCATTTCAGACTAGAACTAGTTAAGATCTGATTTTCTCAGTCTAAAATCTGTACTCAATATGTATTTGTAGCATGAACCTTGCGAATTTTGGGGGAAGAAAAAAGTAGAGGTGTTGGATTTAGTGGGAAATCTTTATCCTAAGCTTGTCCTACTACACCTCCATATGCCAAATGGAGATGGTTCAGGAACAAGTGAGAATGGTGAGAAAGTTATAGATTGCCAGCCCTTGTTTATTTCCTCAGTGTAAATAGCACGTGTTTTCAGTCCTTGCTGTTGCTTAACATAGATTCTCTGTCTGAGAATACAAAAGTTAAATAAGTCAGATGTGTGAAATATTTGCTGATACAAGAAACATTTTCACAGGGCTATGCATAGTTGGCTCTGGGTGACTACTTGCCCTTCCTGCCAGACTCCTCCATCGATGGGCTTTGAACACATCCCTGTCTTCAGCCACAGTCTGTAAATGCTCGCTCTCAGGGATGCTTGGCGCGCCTTTAGGAGACACTTGAGCGAGTTTGCTCCTGCAGCACACTCTGTGTGTTCCCACTGCTTCGCTCCACGCCCTTGAACAATTAGAACTTAACAGCAAGTGCAGTGGAGAGGGGAAACATTTGAGATTTATTGTGGAGTCTGAGTTGCTGTTTTCCCAAAACGGGAGCTTTCTTTTAGTGGTATTCAGCAAGCCGCCTTTCTCATAGGAACTGTGCCAGAAGATGGCATTGCTGTACGCAGAGCACTCATCTCCATTGCAACAAGTCATTAAGAAGAGTGGAAAAACTGCAGCCTCCAAGTCCATTAGACTGAGTCGGGCTGACAGGAAACGAATTTGCCTTCATATTGCACGTCAAGGATGGTTGCTTTAAGATATATAGAGTGCTAAGGGGTTTTTTTTGTTGTTTTTAATTGTTGCTGTTTAACAAGAAGCTTGTGTTTAAAGTACAGGTTTATCTGTAGGCTGAGGGGGTGTATCTCAATACTGAGAACTCTTTTTATTTTCAAATGGAAAGAGAAAACACTATAAAAATCCGCCCCTGTTCACACTGCCTCCTGCCAGCATCTTAGTCTTTGACTTCAGGCTCTGCTCATTTTCCTCCACACAGTGTCTCCCAGCCATCCCTCAGGTGCAGTGGGAAAAGTATTCTCAATAAATTCTGGCAGTTTAGTTTTGGAATGGTCTATGTGCAAGGGTAAGTAGCTCTCGGCACACTCCAAAGGCTTCTGCAGTAAGTTGAATCCCAGAAGACAGTAAGCATCCCTTGGGGTGAAAGCCTGAGGAAAAGTTGTACTCAATTAGCAAAAATGTGATTTTTCCAAGTTTGTGCTCTATAGCAAATTTTGTTATCTCAGTGAGTGAACACTGTAGCTCTGATTTCCACAGGCTGTGGGATGAATTAATGTGATAAGACTACAGCTTTTCTTGCGGGGAAAAATCAAAATCTAAGTTTTGCTGGATACTGTCGAGTAGATCCAGCCTGCGGATCTCTGCGTGTGTAACGATTACAGTGTGGTCATCCCTGGGAATGCTGATGGAAGCTACCTGCTGTGGTTCCAGCTCCCCAGACAATTGTTAGGTTTGTTTGAAAGCTGCTTATTCCTGTCATGAGCTTTGAAAAAGGCCTTAGGTTGGCTCATGCTGGTGGCTGAACTGCAGGAGACACCTCCTTCAATTGTGGCCCAAACACTGAACAGAGATGCACAAAAATTTAATTAGGAAGACGTAATGCTGGAAATGAACAAATACCAGAGAACTTCCTTTTGCCTACTCTGTAAATGAAGTTAAATTCCCTTACCGGTAACGCTTTGAGGGAAGGAAAGGCAAGGCAAACAACTGTGAAGAAAAATGGAAAGAGTGTAGAACAGTTGTTTGAAGTTAGCCTTTCAACAACAAGTGACTCCCCGGCATGCTTCACTTATTAATTTGGCCATGTTAGATTTCCTGATGTGTTTCCGTTCAAAACCACTCGGTTCTGGAAGCCGAAGTCAAGGACATAAGCACCAAACTTTTTCTTTGCTTTTCCCATTACTGGTGAAAGTGACTCAGTGGGATTGGGTTGGAGGTTAGTGGTGGATAGATAAGGTTGGGACTCAAATGGGCAAAAAATTTTAAAAACCCCAAACCAGCCACTCACCTTTGAAATACTCGATGCTCTGGTCTCCAGTAGTCCAAAGCTGTTCCGTAGACCTGGGTAATGTGCATTTGGCAACTGCTGCTCTGTGACTGCTCTGCCCAGAAGGTGGTAATTGTCCTTCCTTTAGTGGTTTGGGAGACAGCACATGAAGGGCCCTTCTCACAGCTGGCCTTTGTGAGCTTAGTTCTGAAGGGATTCATGTTGGACAGAAATATTTTTCTTTGCCTTAGTAGGCTGTTACTGTGAAGAAACCTTGTTTAATGGTGAAACCCTCAAAACATTCCTAGCAGGAAAAAAGTCCTTGTTCTGCTGGTTGATGACAGGTTGTTTTGGCCACTTCTTTTTGTTAGTTATGATGCGATGTAAGATAGTTTAACTTCATGTTGGAAAAGACATTCTGAAGGTCAGTGGATATTAATGCCCTCCTTGAAACGCATCTTTTGGTAGTAACCTGTCAGTTTAGTTCTTTATTTGTGTTTTTTTAATTTGAGCTGAGTCACAAGTGATCAGCCTCTGGCTTGAGCTCAATGGCATGTTCCATTCTGCCTGTGGCAAGGCCACCGGACTGCTCAAATGTCAGAAAATGAAACGTGGAAGAACAGCTTTAATTAGTGAAATGACCTGCTCCCCCCTAAGAGCTGCTTTGACACCCAGTTCACTAAGAAGCACTGAAATATTGCTGCTTTCCCCATCCTTTCCTCAGCTCCAATGCACGTGTATATATGTGTATTTATTTACTAAAAACCCCTCCTGTATGGCTATGCTGGGCCTGCTCCAGCATTTCTTTTACACTTGGGATTTGCTCCTGTGTAATTCTGGAATGGGTTAGATTTGAAGTGGGTGCAGTATTATGCGGAACTCTTTATGGACTTGGAGCTAAAAGCATTATCGATTCCATTTGCTATGAATGAAACAACTTAGACGTATCTGGAAAATGAGAGAAGGAGGAATGGGGAAAAACAAATGAATGTTTCATGCCACATATTTCAATGCAGCAAATTCCTAGCTTGCTTTATTCCTGGCTTCCTTCATGTTACACTTGATGCTTGGTGTTTTGTGCTGCAGGATTCAGAATGCCCTGCCTCATCAGGCTGCACACACAGCACCACTACTTGCTTTGGTCTCATAATGGTGTTGTAGGTCACATTATGTCAGTAGGCATTTTATGTCAGTGATGTGGAAGCATAACACAATTAATTTGGAGGGGGGAGGGAAAGTACAGAAAGAGATTTGTTAAGATAGTTACGCTGTATTTCTTTTTAAAGTTCATTTACAGTTTTAATGGGAGTATTGAGAACTGTTACATCTTTCTCAGAATTGGTTCCAGACAGCACTGACAAGAGCTGATGTGTACAGCTTCACAGAATAGCTTCTTTCTAGTTTTGCATTTCTTCATATTTCCTGTTCTCTTTAACCCTTGTTCCAGTCTCCTGATTTTTGAGCATGTCAAAAATTACCTTCTGTTTCTTCTTGATGTGTGGGTTAATATTTTCTTACTAAAATTATCAAATCTTATGTGGCTGAAACAATTTAGGATTCAAGATCTATATGCTTGCACTACAAGATTTTGTATACTCAATATAGAGCTTATTCTTAGAAAAGTGCACAGCTATGGAAAATACCTGGTGCCCTTCCTTGTAAGTTCCTGTTGTTGCACTGAGGAAGCCCTAAAGTTGTAAAAGCACCAAACTTTGTCCTTTCTATGCTGAAGTGATGATATAATAGAAGAAGAATGAGGTGTTACCTGTCATCTTGGAACCACATGATAGTTTCTGGGTACCTTTGTGTTCTGTGCTTTGCACAGCCTGTGCAGTTGAACATCTCCCTTCAGACCGCGTTAGTCTGCATGTGTAGCTGTTGAAGGCAGGGGTCTGTGGTGTTCTGTGCTTCTCTGGAGGTGGTGACATGCTGTTTGCTTTCTGCCAGCCCTATACCATGACATGCCTTTCTTTCTGTCCCTGGTTCTCTCAGCCTCTCCTTTTCCGGGGGTTTGTCTTTGGATGTTCCTTGAAGTACTGGCTTCGACTTAATTTCTCACTCCAGCTTTCCACCTCAAACAGGTTGTTCAGCCTGGAGAAGAGAATGCTCTGGGAAGTTCTTGCAGCACCTTCCAGTACCTAAAGCAGCTCCAAGAGAGCTGGAGAGAGACTTGTCATAAAGGGCAGGGAGTGACCGATCAGAGGGTGGTGTTAGATTGGATATTGGAAGAAATTCTTGGCTGTGAGGGTGGTGAGGCCCTGGCACAGGCTGACCAGAGAAGCTGTGGCTGCCCCATCCCTGGAGGTGTTCAAGGCCAGGTTAGGCAGGGCTTGGAGAAATCTGTTCTAGTGGAAGGTGTCCCTGCCCATGGCAGGGGGGGTTGGAGTGAGAGGATCTGTAAGATCCCTTCCAACCCAAACCATTCTGTGATTCCATGATTATTTTAGCATAGCTGTAGTCTCAGAAGTATATTCTAATGCAACAGGAAAGCAAAATTAGATGTCTTTAAATAGAACTAGTACCGTTTGTCTGCTGGCCTCATCGTGGCTCGGCAAAGATGTTTGGAAGAAGCTGCTTGACTTAGTTTCCCCTTTTTCACCTGCTYCCAGCGCAGCGTCAGTGGTTGGCTTATCCATAACTCGCCAGCCCCTGTTCCAGATATACCTCCCTGTCCATTGCTGGGGGAACGAAACACAGTGGTGGAGGGGGAGGGGGGGTGTGTGTAGTCTGTCAGAGGCTATGGCTCCCCTTTCCGCCCCTCGAGAGAGCCGAGCCCGGAGGGTGCCCACGCGGGTTCCTCCCCCGCTGCGGGCGCGGATTAAAGCCGAGAACCGGCAGAGGGGCGGGCCGAGGCCGCCTCCACGGGTGTCACGGCGGGCCGAGAGCCTCCGCCCTGCTGCTGTCCGCGAGTGGGCGGGGGTCCCGACCGTCCCCAGCGCCCGACAGGGGCAGCAGCGGGCTCCGTGCTGTCCTGCGTGTTCCAGACTGGCGTGAGCAAGCTTGAACATACCGGGAGAGGAGGGAGGGGAGAAGGAGAGGGAGGGCTCCCCTGCTCGGCGCTGTCACAGGCGGGGGGCGACTGGCAGCGCCCGCGGCTTGYGGCAGCACCGGCGCTGTGACGGGAGGCTTACAGGAACCCGGCGCTGGTGAAGGAATACACCCGTGAGTAAGTTATTCGGGGTCCCTGTCCATCCAAAGAGCCGGTGTAAGGGTGTCGTGTTTCGTGGCTCTGCCTTGGGTGGTGGGGTTTTGTGGTTTTTCTTTTTCCCATTGGTATTTGTCAATGGTAACCGCAGAGCTTGTCTTCTGTAAGGAACTATTCAAATGTAAATATCAGACAGGGATAATCGAAATTTAATTTTTCGAGCAGAAGCAGGAAGTCTGCCTTCTGCCAAAGTAACAAGTCAGGCAGATGAGGGTAGGAAGCCCCCATTTTTATTGCTGGGTGCAGAGAGAATTTTCCATGCCATCCCACAGCTGTGGCGGGCTGGTAGGCACAGGTGCTCTCACTGCACCTTTGGAAGAGCTGCATGGAAGGGGGGCTTGCCTCAGCCGTGCAAACTCTGCGTTTCTGCAGTCCTCGGGTGAGAAAGATCATCGTGCTAAGTGGAAAGAGGCTGAAGGATATTTTGTCAATTTTTTCTGTATCCTCTGTAAAGAGCCGTCCAGAAGAATTTTCTCTTTAATGTAATGGGAGGGGGTTGCTAGAGGAGATTGTCAGGGTTTCTGATTCTTCTTTTTGAATGAATGAGGGCTCAGGGGAAGCAGAATATCCTCAGTTCCTGAGGCTTTCTTTCTTCCCATTCTTTCTCCTCAAGAACAGCAGACAAGCATGTTAAATCCTCGTTTCCTATTCGATTTCCCTCATGATATAATCAAGCAACACTAGTTAGCATTTCTGATATTAAACAGCTGAATGCAGAGGCTGTTCATGTGTGGTGCTCCACCAAACGATTTCCAGGCTCCACTGGCAGCAGTGCACAAATTCTGACTGTACAGAAGACAAGAATGGAGCCTTGAATAAGGCCCTTGGGCGTGTCACCTCTTCAAAATACAGATTGGCTTAACCTTTGCTTTTGCTCCTGTCTTCCCATCTTTTTGTGCAGGTGAGGAAAAGAGGAAATACCAGAAATGTAAATTCATCTTTCCCATTTTAGTCTTAGTTATTTTACTCTATTTTTCTTTTTGGTAGCGTGTTGAAGACGGAAAATCCATTCTAAGAGCATCCTTAAGCTGCCATGAGTGACTTTACATGGATGGGATCATGTCTGTGAAATTCCTCTGTTGCTGTTTGCTTCTGTCATTTTTCTGCAAAAAGGGCTTGAGCTTTGTGGAGGTGTTACTGGAGAGTGGGATGTTGTAGCTGCTGGAAAATGTGTTTGTGAATCTGTTGCACTTTTCACTCAGAGACCTTTACTTTTTTTGGTAGCACAAGATGGAAGAGTGGGTTGGTATAGAACAGGAAGAAAACGCATTTTAATAAGTTATTTTGCTACTCTATTTGACTTTGGTGCATCGTGTATCATCGTTATTTCCACTCTTTGTGCTTACAAAAGGGCAGAGCCAGGCAGAGATTGGCACTCAATGGTGATTATTGCTCGAGTTAAGGGCTAAGCCGGAACTAGTCAGGTCAGCCCTGGTATTCCAGGGCTTGATCTGATGGCCACTATGATTGATAAAAACCACTCTGCTGACCTGGATAGGTTTTTGGATCAGCTCCCTAGCTGCCCATCTGGAAAATTAGTGACTCTGTCTTTCAGCAGGCTGTCTTGGTAACCATTCCGGAAGTTGTTTGGAAATGTTTAAAAATAAAAATCAAGTCTTACCGTTCTCTTATTTAACTAAAGCCCAATAAAAGCCAAGTATGGTTTTATTATAAATCTTGCTTACGGTTTTGCCAGATTACTTTGTTGGTTTGCATCAATCTGGCTGCTCTGGCAAGCTGTGGGCATTTCAGTGGTCTGGATACAATCCTTGACTTGTCTTTTCAGACTGTGCACTAAGCTACACTGATATGGTCAATAAATTATCACTTCCAATGCTGCTTGGGTGTTCTGAGGGTAATTAGACCCCTCCTGCCCCTGCTACATTTGTACCTCTAAGGAAATAAGAAAAGCCTCTTGTTAGTGGGTGATGTCCTCTCCCACCGAGTGATTTACTCCGGTACCTATGTGGCCCTGTGGACTCTATAATGAATGGCTTTAAACAGCTGAAAGAGTATAATTTTTGGTGATTTTCCTGTCATGCTCTCCAACAGCTTAAATCAAGGGTGGCTTCACTGTAATTTGTAGTCATGCGGATCCAAGGCTGGAGTCATGTTAATCCATTTCGGAAGCAGTGGGAGGGGAGCCAGTTTCTAATGCTTTCTGAATCGCTTTTTGGGGAAGGTTCTGAATGTAAATCATGACAAGTCCATGACGGGGGAAAAAAAGTGACTGTCAGACCATAATGCTKTGGAGGAATAAGTACCATTTCAAGTTTACTAAATTTTGTGTTCATGGGTAGCTTTAGTGTTGTACTGCTCTGTGAGCTCTGTGTTTGGGTCTCTTTAATTGGTATCACTTGGGCATAGAGCGCAAGTAGATATCTCATATAGTAAACAAAGCAGCAGATTTAAGTTAATGCTAATGTGTTTGCAGGCTGAGCCAAAAGCTTTTCAGGGTTATTATAACGTGCTGGGCATACAGCCCATCGATCTAAGTGTCTGGAGGAGACAAAAGTTATGGATTGACTCATTGTACAAATCAGCTCATCTGAAAGTCAGATTCTGCTATTTGTTGCCATCAGTAATTTAGTCGTATTAAGTACGGCTGAGGACGGGTGGCAGTGTGGCCAGAATATTGAGATGGGATTTCAGGGATCCCAGGAGAGCCATTCCCTGCTTCACTACCACAGATTTCCTGTGTGACCTGGGGCAAATCATTAAATGTTTCGGTAAAGTAGGGTTGGTGGTACSTCCTTCTCTTTCACAGGGGGTGTGAAGATTAACGAGCTAGAACCGTTTGTGAGGGGATCATGTAAATGTAAATACAATATCAAACAGTGCATTTGAACAGTGCGTGCCTCGTACGTAATTAGACAATACGTGGATTTGAAGCCTGTCTGTACCTGTGCTTCATATTCTGATATGCTTACATGTAAGCATGCACAGCTCAAGAGGCTAAGTTTTAATTTTGGCAATAAACACTGCGCATTGATTTGGGGCAACTATGAGAAGAGCTTTTGTTCATCGTCTGTTCTGATCTGCTTTTCTGAGGTTGTTCCAGTTGTTAAATGCAACATTGAAATTCGTTGTGTATTAACAACGACAAGATAATGCGGACTCCGACAAGGACTTAAATATGTAATTCCCGTGTGCTGGGGATAATGGCATGGAAACTTCTCCTCCGGCAACTGCTGCTATTGTAATCCGAAATTATTTGTGTATTTAAGTTTGGAAGATTTAATTCATGAAAGTAGTTCAGGCCCATTCACTGGGAGTGCTCGACAAAGTGGAAAGAGTCTGGGTATCTTGAATGATGTAAACTCTGATAATTCAAATTAACCTCAGCCTTTCCTTAGAATAAACTAACAAGATAGTGTGGATCTCTGGAACATCTGTCTTCTTGGAAGCCAAATATTTGTGTTCCATAGAACAACTTCATCAAGGCTGGTTAATTCCCTTCAGATGAGTCTGCTGTCACCATTGCCCAGAGTTGATTTATTTTTTGATCGGTTCTATTTGAAAGAGTATCAGAAACGTGTATTTGGTGCTCCGTGTTTTTACTTGGCTAGTCATGCTGTCTTAGTTTTGCAGCAGAATACCTGTTCCACCTCCAGACACATTGTTTTCCCTTCCCACCTCCCAGCATCTCTTCTCCATCCCCTCTTCAACCTTTTCAGTGAAACTGGAAGCTGAGACTTGTCACTTGACCACCTTCCTGTGTTGTTTTATTGTCTTGCATCTGGGCCCACACGTTAAATTCCAAAGACATTTATATTATTTGTTTCATTTTAGGTTGAGGAAGTCTCTTCTTATTCAACTACTGGCCTGGCAATGATTTCCAAGTTGCTTCTAAAACTTCATTTCAACTTGTTTTGGAAAGTCTTCATCCTCCCCCACTCTTATTTTTTTTTTCTTGACAGAGGCTTTCACTTCATGTTTTTCACCAACTTTGCAGTAAGCTTTGGAGAGAAGCAGCAAATAAGTTTTAAAAATATGTATTTGTATTTAAGAAATTTACACATGCACATGTACATATATCAGTAAAACAGAAAATTTGACTGACCACCTCTTAGCTCATTCTGAAAATTGCTTTCAGAAAGCAAGAGAGAGAACTTTCAATAACAAGCAACGTATATCATTATAAAAAAAGGGCAGTTAATTTTAAGTGTTTTCTACAAAATTCAGGAGTCTTGAAAACTGTGTTTTTCAAGACAACTATTTTGAATCTAAAGCTGTTTTTGATGTTTTGGGTTTATTTTGACCTACAGTGCACTGATTCACCACTCACTATTAACAATAGTTGAGCTCTGCTGCGATTTTTATTTTGTGGCTCAGCACAGGTTTGAGGTTGTATCACTCCTATAGTTCTGTTCCAGTTCTTGAGCTCATTGATGGCAGCATATATTTTTTTTTTACTTGCATAAAAAACTAGGTATTTTCCCATCTGCAATTCGAAGTTATGGAGAGAAAACCTGATGCTGTTTCTTAGTTTTTCTGGGAAAAGATGTAGGGCAGTGGTGAGATTTTAACACGTGCAGAAGACTTAAAGTAAATCAGTTGTGGCTTTACAATTATAATCTACCTAGAGAGAAACTACAAAATTAGCTGCAAAGGTATTTTGCATATTGTGCCTTGTACAGAAAGTGCAGTTTTTAGCATGGTTTTGATTTTAAACAGGAAGCACCAATTTATAAGAGCTTCAATTTCCATTTATGTCTTGAACAGAAAGTTGGTGACTACTAGAAATGAGTATTTATCAATTTTTAAGAAGATGAATTGATTCAAGAGATGGTTTGTAAGCAGAGAAATCATTGTTATGCTTTGAGCTGAAGCAAACTTTATGGGCTCTTTTCAGTTTTCAGTCTTTTTAAATGGTGACAGTGAGTTAAAATCTTAATTGCTTGCAGTTAGAGAGAGCTCTGATTTCCACCCCAGTGCCCTGAGCAGCAGAACAGCTGGGCTCATCTCATGCCATGAGTTACTCCATGGACCTGCTCTGATGTTCACAAAGACAAACAATACAGGCGGTCCCCCGTACGGAGCTCGGTGCTCTGCAGGCAGCTTCTGCCTCTTGCCTGCCTCTGGAAATGCTCCAGCTGCCGCTGGATGTTCCACGTGCTTCCCCACTGTCACCTGTGGGAGTGAAGTGTGCAGGATGAAACTGCCGAAGGCTGTGCTGCAGGGAGTGGTGTAGGATGCACACCTGGAAAGGAAGATGTCACTTAGGATGCTCCTCAGATTTCATCAACATGCTGTTGTTATTCACAGTGGCAGCAGAAATCTTTATAAATACAATGAAATCTATTAATCAAAGTACATCTTGGTGAGACTTGTTTCGGGA
Source organism: Amblyornis subalaris (assembly GCA_018881555.1). Lineage (NCBI taxonomy): Eukaryota > Metazoa > Chordata > Aves > Passeriformes > Ptilonorhynchidae > Amblyornis > Amblyornis subalaris. Next base: position 1,574,056 of record JACAXG010000118.1, on the reverse strand, counting down.
AGGCACCTTCACTGGCTCCCTCCTTGGGTCTTCTCTTGCCCTGGATGCTCGCTGCTCCCAGGTGTCACACGCTCATCAGCTTCCTATGGTTGGCACATCAGGTTCTTGACTATATATTATTTAGGGAAGATAAAGCATTTCAGCTCTGTCTTTCTTAAAATAGGTTTTGAACGATTGACTGAAAGGCAATAGATGGAGTGCACACATGGATGAAACAAAATTATTGTGTGCTATGGAAGAAATTATTGGTTTAATTTTGAAAAAAGAGGTTTTTTTTTTCTGGGAGATGAGCAGGGTTCAGCTGTCAGTGTTCGGTAATAACATTGGATAATGGTGTATAAGCACTTAAAAAGGTTTCTATTTCTAATCTTTGAAATGACTCACTAACAATATGGAGCTGCAGGTACTGAAATTCCTATGGCACGGTGTACGCCACTGCAGGAGATGACTCTGTTCCAAGGGATATGAAAACATCCTGTCTTTTCTACCATGATTTCTATACAGCTCTGTACTGTGAGGGAGAGTGTAATGAGTGAGCCCCTCTTAAGTTACCTGCAAGCCTCCTGCTCTCAGCCCAGCACAAAGCATGTTGGTGCAAGGGGCTGAGGGGTGTCCTGCAGTGAACCATTTGCAAGGATGGAGTAGATTTCAGGGTCTTCCTCCTGTTCCTGGCCTCTTTTTGTCATTCCAAGAGAATGGTCCTTGAGTAGCAAGAAAAAATGGGTTTGAATATATTGAATTTCACAGACTTAATCTACTGTTTGTGGGGAGTTTTTGCATTGCCAATTACTACAAACAGTTATATTGGCTAGCAGAGTGTCATTGGAGGATAAAAGAGTGAAGAGGTGATGTACACTTGAAGGCCTTCCTTCTGATGGAAGAGAAAGGTGTGCAAAAAGGGTGATGAAGCTTCCAGCGTGTCAGATTAGTGACTGCACCAACCATCTGCTCCAGTGGCGGTCAGAGCATTTTCAACCAAGTGCATTTGCTTGAAAATCAGCCATTTTCAATAACTGTCTGGATTTAAAAAGAAGTTTTTGAAGTCCAGGATGAAAGGTGAGGAAAAATCTCTCAGCCATGATTCTCTTGACCTCCATTTCTTTTATGGAAGCAAAACTTGATTATAACTGGGCATGGTTGCTGTCTAAAGTGTCTGGTCAGTCCCTTGTTTGTCATCCTGTGGCTGGAAACATCTTGTCTGGCTGTCCTGTAGCTTGAGCCTTGGTTGTTGCAGCCTCAGCAGAAGGAAGGATGGATACAAGTTTTACAGGCTACACGAGATGTATCCATTAGATTGTTTGTTTTTTTTTTTTTTTTTTTAATCAAGTAGTTATATAGGTAGTTTGATTGGTTGTCTAAAGCCAGAGTTTAATTTAGTTTTGCTTTTTTTTTAAAGCCAAAAATATGTTTGGACGGTTTGATTATAAAATCCTATAGAAGAAAAGATGATGTAGAAACATGTTAAAACTGACTTCAAGAATTACATACTTGTAAACCAGCTGTATCATAGGTGACTTGAGTTCTTTGACTACTTGTAGGATAGTCAGCAGAGAGAGGGAAGGGATTACAAACCTGTTCTGTGAGAATTTTCAAGGTTTCAAAATTTGGGTTTATTTTGTTTTAACTTCTAGCTGGTAACTCAGCACTAAGGTGTGAGTGCTTGGGAATGTATTTGTTGTTACCCCTTAAGAAGTTAAACTACAGTGTCCCTTTTTATTTCTCAAGATGGAGAGATACATTTATTTATATTTGTGTGTATATTTATATAAAATGTTTATATCAGCATATAAAATTATATAGAAAACAAAACATTTATATATTTGTATAAAAGTATATACATATATAAAAAATCTTGGTATATATGTAGAGCTGCAAGATGCAAAGGTATTCTCTTTATTATACATATTTATTTTATATTATATTCTTTATTCTCTTCTTGCCCCCTCTTCCTTACCTCCTGTTTGTAAGCTCTGCTAGCAGACTATGTATATAGTACATGCTTTTTGTTGCCAAAAAAAATCTTATCAAATGGATCTGGAATCACCTCTCTCTTACCCAAACAGAAGTGTTTATGCCTACTACTGTCACGTGACCTGCTTTTTGGAAATCATGGCAATATTCTGTATACAGTGTGCAGCCTGTGAGATACAGCCAAACATTAATTTGTATTGTGCACAGAGTGAATATTTATAAAAAATTCACTTGTATTGAAAAACACAACGGTATGCCTTTCATTTTGAGGAAAGAAAGGAGAGAAAAGATGAATATAATAGGGAATGATACAGTGGTATCAGTCCATCTTCGTGATGCTCCATGGTCCGAGTGACAGGCAGTAATTGATGTGCTCTCGTTTCTTTGTCACCTCAGCTTATCTTCATTCTAATTATTGCCACCTGCATGCTCTGAGTGAGCATTTGGTGTGGGTGTTGGGATGGCTCCTGAACACAGTTCAGGCTTCATGGCATGAAATATTCTGTGATGGATGAGAAGGATATGCAGAATTTTAGGTTACCAAGAAGTATCTGACCTCTGCAGTGTAAGTCAATATATGGATGTGATGCAAACTAGTTAGGGCATAACTATTGAATATGTGGTTTTGATCCTAAGATTGTGGTCACTTGGGCAGAGAATGCTAAAATGAAGCCTTAAGGACTTTGGGAAATATTATAATGCAGGTCTTTAGGGAAAAGAGCAAAGATCTAATTGAAAATAATTGGTTTCTGCTGAAAATTAGAATTTCTTCTGTAAATTGGCATCTAGTATTCTGATCAAATTGCTGCTTAGATTTCATCATTGATGTAATTAATGTCCAACACGAGTAGTACGAAATAGAAGGTGAATGTGAAATTGTAAATTTTTGTTTGCCTTTGTGTTTGTTTTTGTTAGATGATTTTAGTTAAAAACCAAAAAGCAAAACACTATAACACAGTATTTGACTTTACATGTGATAAACAGAATTGGCTTTTGTTGGTTGAATTACTGGCAAATAACTGTAATTTCTTATGATTTCACAGCATCATCTGCTGGTAATCTACATCCTGATATTTCATGTCCATGTTAATTTAATTCTAATGAGCATGTTGGTAATGATGACTGTGGCACAGCATATTCAAGTGCTTTATTTTAACCACAGTTTTCATTTTCTCAAAAGAATCGTAGTTTTCTGTGCTTACTTCCACCCCTCTATTCGAGTGCTTGTATTTGCTTTTTTACCCATTTTATGACAACAAAATACAAGAATATTCTTAAATAGAGGACAATTTTTAGCCTTTCCTGAGAACAAAGAAAAGCAAGCTATCAGTATTCTGCATTAGCTAAAAGATTTTAGCTCCTCTTTCTGTATTTCTTCACTTCAGGCAGAATTAGCATAGGATCCACTGAAGTCTGGAGTCTCTTATCACCTGATGCAAAGCTTTTGCTACTGACTGACAAAGTTTTGTGAAGGGGCAATATACTTGCAAGGCATTTTACACATTAGTAGCTTAATAGCTTGGTTTCTATGTGTGCTAAGCTGCTGTTACAGCTTTAACGTTTTTTTCAGGTTGGTTTTTTTCTTGTAACTTTTCTTTTAAGTGCCTGTTCTCTGGCTGTCTGTACACCTGGCTACTGAAATTATAAATATTTAGAATCATCTATGGCAATAGGAAAGATTGTTTTAAATTAAATATTTGAACAGGTGGATTTTTGCAATATGTGAGGCTGTTTGTGTCTAAACAACCAAGACTGGCTGCATTGTTTGTTTTAAGATCAGGGCAAGAACTTGCACCTGCCTTGCCTTTACTGTCTCAGCTGTTTATGGCCCCAAACTCCTTAAGTCAGTCTGACCCACCACAGTGCTGTTACTCTGTTGCATGCCCAGCAGCTTTAAAAGAGCTTAAAAAAAAAAGGTAGAAAAATGGTAAGTAGAAGGGGAAAACAGGTGCTATGCAGAAATGAGGAAGCTGGTTTTAAATTTTGTTGTGCTCGGATGTTTGCAGAGCTTTGGTGGTCAGTTTTAGCATCTTAAAATATTCCCTTGTGCTGTGAGAATTCTTTTCATTGTATATCACAGATAATATGGTATCAATTTATTACTCTCAAATTACTGCTGTTAACTGGGGAAATCTTTCATAGACCAATGAAGTATTCAAAATTGCTTAAAAGATTCAGACATGCAGTTACTACCCATTTGAATGGGAGCTGTGTGGGCTCCCATATCACTTAAATAGCTTTGAAAAAATTCATCCTTGATGTCTTATTTCTCTGCAGTAGCCGGTGTTTATAGTCTGCTTTGAACAGGATAAAAAAACTCTATTTCATTGTACTGAGAGCATATCTGAGACTGTAGAATTGCTATTTTGTATTAACAGCAACGTTATGAAAAAGTTCTCTCCTTTAAAATCAGCATGAAATATTCATCTAAACTGACAATAAATATTTAAAGGTGATGTGAAATTTTCACGCATTTTAAAGAGTAAAATTAATTAAACCATTATAAGGACTAAACTACTATAGTGAATAGAAGAGTTGTACTAATATCTGGCAAATTCAGATCGGGTACTTGCTTTAATTTAGTGAAAAAAGCAGGAAATTGTGGTGACTTATTAACMCCTGCATTTCTGTAACCTGGGATTGGGGCACTAGCTTTAGGACGTGGAAGACCCAGTGTGCTGATCTCCTGGGATAGAATGGAAACTCTTTTTGGTCGTTCTGTCGGGACTCTCTTCTTGAATTAAGACTTGTGATTTTTTAACTTGTGTCCCTCAGAAGGACACACAAATGCAAGTGGTCTTTGCATGTGTTGGATTCTGCATGCTGTGTGCTTTTATTGCTTGCTGGAATCAGTCAGGGTTTTGGGATCAGAACGAGGGAGATACTCAGGACATAGGAAGGAACATCTTATGGGAGTTACATTCCATTCTGGCTGTCAGGAGTTAGTAAACAAATAAAAATTGTTTCTTTTAAATGAAAATTAATATTGTGTGTAAGAAAACAAGGAATTTAAAGATATGTGTCTGATAAGACAGACCTACAGTCATTCTTGAGTTTCTTTGGGTTGGGCGAAGATGAGATCTGATTATTTGGGCAGGTTTCTGTGCCAATACAGATCAGAAATTAAATTTCTGAAATGCTATGGAAAGCAGCTGTACTTTCAAGTCCCAGTTGTTTTCACAGTGCTAAAAAAAATGTGTAAAGAGAACCGAAGAATAAATATTGGGGAAATGGGGAATGAGTTGTAGAGGAATATCTTCCATCCTAATTTTTTAAAAGCTGCTCTGAAATTACGTGTTCTCAACTGTGTTTTTGTCTGCAGTGTTAATGTTAGTTTAAGAGGACATTCTTTTTAGATTTATTCTGCATGGGTACTTGAAAGATTTTGGAAGTGTGAAGTAACTGGTGTATTTTTGGGAGAGGGGGAGTGGAAAATAAAACACTTGATGCAAGTGAGTTTGGAGGTGGGCATGCCTGGGTCAGGTTGGTGCAGCTGGTGACTTGGGTAGAACTGCTCCTGGTTTCCATTTCTCAAGGGAAATAAACCATTGCAGTTTTATTCCTTCTTGAGGTTTTTTGGCACAGTACTGTTCTTCCTACCTGGCTTCCTTTGCTCCTTGCTTGACATCTTTGCTTCTCCCTTCGCATCACTTTGCTCTGAGATTCCCCAGGGTCTGGCCCTGGGATTTTGGCTTCCATTCTTAAGAGGCTTCTGAAATTCTCGTGTCAGGTCTGCACCACCAGATCTGCTCGCAAATATTTATATTATGGATAGGAGGAGAATAAAATGCTTCCTATATGTGAAGGAGAGATGTGGTTGTAGTAGTTATTACCTTACTGATGGTAGCCCTGCTCTCATTGCTTTTCCCATCCCATGTCTCAGTTCATGTGTTGCCTGGAAGGTGTTTAGAGGGGAGCCTACTGCATTTTTGGGTATTCATGCCAATTCACTGATAACATCTGGAGGAAATTCAGCTTTCAGCTTGAGTTTTTCTCTGCACTAGGCTGGCCACTGTTGTCTTTTAGAAAAAAACCCACACTTTCAGAAGCATAAAAACCCATTAATAATGTAAGATCTTTATAAATTTTTATCAAGTTGAAAAAGAAAGAGGCTTACAAATGAGTATTGGTTAGCACTGTAGCAGAAGTCAAGTCTACTGTTCAAATATCACTTCAGGCAACCAAGTCATGAAAACTAATCTCAGTTAAAATGGTTTGTATTAATATTCTGTATGTTATGTAAAATTTGCAGTGCTAATTTTATTGATCAGTTATTAGTTCTTTGTCTTAATACTCAGATAAAACATAACATTTTAACTTACAGAAAATGAGTGCAAACTAACAGAGAAACAATGTGTAAGACTTTGTTATAATTGTATTATATTGTATATAATGTATTATTGTTGTTATTGTAAGGGTTATTGTAAGGGTAAAAAGAAATTAAATGAGAAATTAGACTGGTTTTCAATCTGAAGGCATTGAAATAAATCAGTATTATGCTTATCATACTTTGGTGAGTATCCTAAATAAACGTTGTGGTTCATGTGCTCTGCTCATTATTGTAGAATGGTGCTTAATGAAAACAGTACAGCAGGAGGGGCTGCCTCTGTTGACAGGAGAGCGTTTGCTCAACAGTGGTGAGAGGTTTCACCTGCTTCAGCAGACAGTGAAAGACAGCAGGAGATATTCCAGTGGAGAGGTTAGAGTGGCAGGAGGATCAGACCCTCAGGCATGTGCTGCTGATCTTCTGACTCACCTGCTGCAGAGCTGAAATCAGGGAGACCTGTGGCACTGCACAACCTGGAGCACAGCAGGTGTTTTCCTTGGCCGTGGTGTCACATGAGAAWGTAGGCATCTGCTTTCCATGTTATTGGAGTTGGGTTAAAAAATATCAGCTCCTAAGTGATTTTCTGTCAATTCAGGATACATCGAATGACAAGGCATTTCTGAAGCAGTTCTGATATCTCTTAAAATTCAATGTCTCCAGTTTGAAATCTGCTGGATCAAGGGCTAAATAAGTCTAGATGGATATTGGTGCCTGCAGGTTGTAAATCTTATCTAACATTTATAACAACCGTTCTGCTTACAGCCTCATTTGGGAAGTTGAACGTTGTCTTTGGAGTGGATCAAAATATCCTGCACTGCTTCTGACTCAGCAGAACTTGAGGGCCTGCCGCACGTCTCGAAAGGCCTTGCTGTGTCCCAGTGGCTCCCTAATTAGCGGAAAAAAGCAAAAGGGAAATTCCTTTAGCACAGTTGGAGTGAATGTTGAAACACTTCATGCAAGGCTGAACTCCAATTCATTAATGTACTGCAGGCAGCTTTCAATATAGTAATGCCAAACCCCAGGATGTGCCATGCCAGAGCACYGGCTATAGCAGCACGCTCTACACGAAATGCAGGCACCTCTTTCTCTTGCCTTCAGCACCCTTGGGGAGATTGAAACTGGCACTTTAAAATAATGCAAGAGCGTATCAAGGCAACGTTGTCAGTGTCCACTCTTGGTAATAACTAAGAGTATTTGGTTTCCTGCTCTCTCTCTGATGCGGATGTAAAGCTCAATCTTCGCATGAGAAGAGAGAACCTTCACAAAATATATTCTCTGATTTGGGTGCCTTCTATTTTAAGTTTTGCCTCACAATCTGATTTTTAAGAGGCATTGCATTTCTAGTCCTCTCGCCCATTCCATTTTGTACAGGTCAGAACTACAATGACTTTCTAAATCATTGTCCTTGTGGGACTCCTTGCTCTTGCACCTGCATTCTCTTCACAAGGCGTGACTTCATGATGAGTCTGTGTTAGGGTGATGTAARTTAGCAACGCTCCTAAGGTGGAGCTGCTGTTTTTTCACTCACTATTGGAGGTTGGAAATGCTGTAAGCCTCTTAATTTGATTTTTGCATACATTGCTTCATTATTTCTCTTGTGAGCTTAAGTTACCTGTGTAAATGTTCTGGAAAGGCTCGATCACCCAAAAGGATACAAAGAGTAGGAAATAGTATTTTGAGGGCTATGTAAAAGGRTGACTTCCTTTCTTTTAGTGGTGTGTTGGTTCGCTGTTGGGGGTTTTTTAGTGTGGTCTGTGACATTAGCTAGAAGAGGTACTTGTTTTGTTTTGACTTATAAGGCATTTGAAGTCCTAGGAATATTTTGGAGGAGTGGTAGTGCAGTTTGGAATGGTCATCCATTATAAATTTTTTTTTTGCGGGTTAATTGCTGAATGTGACCAGATAGTAGGTGATGTTTATTATTCTGGGAATGGAATTATGTAGGGATAGAGCACAGAAAGTATCATCGTCTGTCTTTTGACATTTGAAAGAGGAATGTGGAGATTCACTTTATGTTGTGAAAATTCTGACAACAGTGCTCTTGGCTGGCAGGAGCATCCTGCTGGTCACTTAGGAACAGTTATTTTTTGGCTTAACTGCACTGAAAATATTCTCTTGGGTTAGTTTTCTTCTCTTGAGATTGCCCCTTGTGCATTCACAAAGATGCACTGCTGCTCCCTGCACAGACTCCCAGAGAGATAAATCCAGCTTTTGTTCTAGGGAATTCTTTCAGCCTGGCACTGACAACGCTAGTGGCCTCATCTGATTAAATCTACTTCACTGCCATGCAACATGACAAATGCTTTTGGTTCAAGTTGAACGGTAAAGCTTTTGCAAACAGGAAAAACAGTTGTCAGCTGTCACTGTTGTGGGACCAAACACACATTGTGCTACAACAAGCAGACAAAAAAGCCTCTGAGCCGTACAGCAGATCAAATGGGAGACCCACTCAGGGTACATCCAGTTCTATTAAGACAGGAGTGTGTTTTTATCAAGACTTGTTTAACAACACAGGGGAGAACATCTGTTAGCAATTGGTAATATGGAAAAATACTGTCTTTTGCTCTCAACAAAGCCTAGAAATTGCAAAATTGCATGATACTGTATCATTTCAAGATGGGAGATTTTGAAATTTTAATTTGTTTTGCTTACAAATATAGTTTTGGACTTAATTTGTTGGAAAAAAATTATTAAGAATTTTTAAGGGAAAAGTTGTTTTGAGGAGCTTTGGAGAAAGCTGTGTGGCTGCAGAGTGCTGGCTCTGCTTCAGAAATTAAGACATGAGAGCGAACTGGGGTTGAAAATAATACCTGAGTGTTTGGCATGGTCCTGGCTATTGCGTTTCTTGTGCTCTCTGAGTTTTCATTCTAACACTCCCCCAGCTCCGCTGAAGAAAAAAGTACAGAAAGTTTGGGAGAAATTGGGATGTTTCTGAGTTACATTTGTGTGTATGGTTTTTTCACCCTGTTCCTTTTTTCCTTTGAATAGATGAAAAAAGGGGCATATACTAGCTCTTTGTTTTTCTTCAATGATAGTATAGGAATAGGTGGCTTTTGAATTGGAGCTTGTTTTGAACTCTTTAATCTGGGATATTATAGGTCGGCCTCAAAACTACGCCAAATTTATGCTTAATTCCAAAGCAGATGGGCATCTTATCCTTCATGCAGGAAGTACCATGCCTCGTACAGTGCATGCTGGTGTTTCCTTTTGGGGCTGTTCTTCTCGGAGCTTATTCATTCAATCAGTTTTTAATTAAATACAGGTGAAGTCTGACTTCTAATACAAGTTTCTGTTGTAAAACCAAGTCAAACAGAAAATACTTCCCTGTGTGTGTTTTCCATTGCATTCCTGATTCAGAGATATCATGCCTGGAAGGTGGAGGGGGAGCAGCACTGCCCTTGAATTGTGGCCACCACTCTGAATTTTCCTTCCAAAKCTAGGCCCGGAAAGGATCCTTGTAGATTGCCGTGCTAACCACTGTGGGCATGTCTGCCTTGCCATTTCCAGGCAGCCCTGACACTCCCTCCCTTCTGCAGGCTGGCTGGCCATGATCCAGTGCTGAYCCACAGGCATAATGTGCAAGCTAATGGAATAAGTGCTGCTGAAAGCATAGGGTAACCTAATGACGCTGGCACGGCTTGCGGAGCACAGACCTGGTTCCTGCCGCAGATGCGTCAGAGCCAGGGGAGGGAGGCAGGCACGGTGCTGCACCTTGAAATATGACAGGCTGGCTGATGCTTTTTCTGGAAGGGCAGACCAATAATCATTGTCATTTGTGCTTCTGCACTATGGCACTCACCCTTTACACCCCGCAGACTGTAAGGGAGCTTCGCTTCATTAGGCTTTTCATACTGAACAGGGAAACATTCATCTAAAGGTCGTAAGTGGTTCAATCCTCACACTGTTTTATGTGGAGCCATCCTCGTGGATATATTTTTGTAATGTGCTAATGGCTCAGTAACTGGTGAGAGGAATGAAATGCTTAGGCCTGTCAGCTAAAGGGCACTAAAAGTCCTCTTTGGTCCTTAATATAGTAAGGACATCTTGACGGCTAGCATTCCTTCTCAGCTTCGTGACTTTCCATTTAGTTTATTTTAYGTTACAGCTGTTCAGCAATTGTTAGAGCTACCAGTTTGGGGGGAATCATATAATTGAAAAAAAATAGTCATTTCTGCCATTGCCACCTTTGCTTTGTGTGGTGCCATCCTTCCCTGCTCCCCTAAAATCTCTCGTCACAGGGCAGGTGGGAACTTGCAAGTCTAGCAAGACTCAGTAATGAAGATGAATTTTTTTCCCCAAGCTACATTTACAATCTGCTTCCTTTTTCAAAAAATTAGATCAGCAYCTTAATTTTAATTAAGTAAAAGACCGCTAGCTAAAGCCTCTTGAACATGTAGCATGAAGAATAGGAAGGAAGCCAAGGAGATACGACTGCTGAGATAATTTCATCTTGCAAGTTGGGGCTCCAACCACGCGTCCTTCAGCTTAGTTTTCCAAACAGTCTATTGACGTCCGAAGCTGCTTGGCACCCGGTGAATGTCACGGTAAGCCGTGCTGTCACCCTGGGGCTTGGGAGTCCCTTGTGATACTGTGAGCACGGTCGTCAGAGGACACCTGTTCTGAGAGACAGCAAAAAGATCTTCTTGGGTCACAGAGCGAGAAAGCTGTGAGGTGTCTCACAAAATGTGTCAAAATTTTTAAGTGCTGTAAAGTACTATATCAATAATTGGAAATTGAATTAGCAGCCATTCTTGCTAGGAGTTGTTTCAAATGCGCTCAGTGGAAGCAGGAGTGTATGTTTACAGAGGACAATTATCCAATTACTGGCCATTAATGAGTATCTGTGGTCTCTAAACCTACTCAGGGAGGTAAGGAATGTCAGATCATTTGATTGTTCCCTTGGTTCGTTGTCTCTCCTTTCTCCCTTGTTCAATATCACAGGCCAAATTCTGCACTCTGTATTATAGGCAAAGAAAAAACGTTGCACTACTTGTTGCTGAATGCTGCGTGTGTGGGATTTGTGTTCTGATGCGACAGCTCGGGTGTTGAAGCTGGCCTCGTGCCAGCTGCTGCTTCACTCTTGGGATGGAAGGACTTAGGATCAGGACTTCAGCAGGGTAGGAAGGCAGATGCAGTTTTTCAGTACTACACCTTTTTACCATCCTATCTTCCATGACTGGGTAGCTTTGCGGAGACCTTCCTTTGGCTTCATTTCCATTACTCATTAGCTATCTCCCTTTCCCTAAAGGATTAAATAGATTACGTTGCTGCTAACRCCTAGATTGACTTCAGAGGTCCTTGGATCCAGATATTAGTCTTGCACTTTAGTGCTTTTAAGAAGGTTGCTGTAATGACAGTAAATGAAACCAAATACAAAATACTACATTATAGCYTTATGTAGGTAGTATGTATATGTATAAAAAGGTATATTGAGTTGCCACCCCACCCWCAAGATTTAACTGGAATTTGCAAGACCATTAATTTGCTGTCAACACAGAACTTAGTCACTCTCTAGGGTAGACAGCTGTTAGAGCGCAGTGGATTAAAACTGTTCAAAACCTATTAAAATCCCTGTAGCGATCCTCAGGCTTAGGAGAAAGAGAGAATAAATTACTGTTTTGACAGAGTTTCTAGTCTTACAAATAGCACCTGTGGCTTCAAAGCATTTGCAGAACYGGGCTCTGAAATGTTAAAGCTCCAGTTAGACAGAAGAGCAATTTTTTTTTTTGAATTTTTTTAAACTGATAATATTGGGATGGGCTTTGGACTTAGAAAACCTGCCACAGTGAAGGAGTTGGAGCTTTGATGATTGGGCACACGGGGTGATTGGCACTGTCCCTGCTGGTACTGCATCTGTGACTGAGTTCTCGCTGCCGTCCAAGGACCTGCACAAAGGCAGCCTTTGTTCCCATCTCCCTGGCCCCGGTGATTCAGTGCCCTGCCAGGATGCCCAAACCATTTGCTGCAGAAGATAAGCTCACTGTGGAGCCCTTAAAGAGTAGGATGCAAGGGCAGTTGGTTTGAAAGTGCTTAAGCAGAAAAATACAGTAATTTCTTTTAATGCCTCACTTTTAACATTTTAGACAATGTATAATGGTATCAGGATACAAATTAAGGTTTATATTCCATGTTTATTGCTCTGTAGGGTTTCATATTTTACTTTTTATGATAGAAATGCTAGCCGGGTGTGGATTTGAACCAGTACAAATGGTCTAAAAACTGAGCTGTGCTAAGTTAAATCTCCCTGGCTGTGGTTTTGTTTGGAAATACGAAGCAAAGGTTCTGTCAGCTAATGCACCCCTACTCCTATGCATTTGATGCCTATAAGAAAGGTGCCCCATACAGTTCCACCAAGGACCATCCATTCAGTCTCAAAATAAATTAAGATGACTCTGTCATCTTGCAGACTGCTGTTTTGGCTTGCAGCTTGCTCTGCGTTAATGCCTTTTTGGAGTGAGTTTTAAAAACCGAAGGAAACCACCAAGTGTTAGCTTCTTGCATAAGGTGCTGTTAAGCAGATGCAAGAACCTGGCATAGAAATCAAAGAACACATTTACTTGGTGGATGTAGGATGAGCCAAAGCACTTAACAGGGATCCATGTAAGACAGTAGCACTTTACCAGCCTCTGCTGACTCTTGGAATGAGTATTGCGAAGGGAAGGCAACTTCTTAATCTAATTTGGTGGACACGGATCCTGAAGGAAGGAGATTTGTCGGCGTTTTGCAGAGCAGATGGCTGTATATCGATTTGGACGGAACTATTTTCATTTCAAGTCCTCTGCAGCAGCAGGAGAAATATGATTTCAGTCTCATAGCTATATTTATGTCTGTAATTGCTGGTTAATACAATTCTGGTCAGAGAGTTTGCAGAATCATTTCTTTTGTTAGGCAGACAAGAGACAGCTTCATCCATTAGCACTAATCCTATTTCACTGGAAGCTCAATGTTTAAAGGTTAGACTGATCTGCTCCCTGCATTGACAGTAACTATTGCATCTTTGTCCCCCTCTAAAACTGGAGGAAAATGTGGCTTAGGGTCTCATGCATAAAGGTGGTGTTATGACACCTGCTACTGAGTGTTTCTTGAAGGAATTGGTTGGAATATCAAATGAAGGCTTTACAGCTTTTCGTTCRTGGTTCCTGAGTCAGTACAGTCTGAGATGCCTTGAGTTGCAAAGCTGCAAAATGAAGGATGTTACGTGGAAGAAACGGAATGGGATTCATTATCTGCCCGTGAGTCACCTCATTTGAAGTCTGTCTGGCCSTTGTTTTCAGGATAGAAAAGAAATGTACACCTCAGTTGAGTGGAATGCTGGGATCCCAGCTAGAATGGGCGAAGGGCAGCAGAAGGATATGTGTTCCCGGGGCTCGATCTTAATGCACAACAAGGGRTGCTTGTCTTGATTTTGGCTTTTCTGGTATAAGCCCCAGGCAAATGAATCAGTGTAACACTTGCCAAATAGCAAAGGACAAATGTATTTTTCCTCAGAAAGAAGCTTTAACTGTAGTACTTGTAGTTTAATATGTGCTTTTTGTGTGGGGCCCTCCAAACTTTTTAAATTGCAAAGCAGGCATGCAAAAAAGTCAGTGACATTTTGATTATAACTCAGAATTCCCTGTGGAATGGGTATGGGGGTAATCATTACGAACTACTCTAGGAAAACTAGCCATGGGGGTGCCTGTGATCAACAGAACCAATTTGTTTTCTTTTTAACTTTCAAAACTGATGCTTCCCCTTAAAAGGGAAAGGGGGGAAAAATGAACCAAACCTAACAACTACCATATTTCATCAGACTGTTCTAGTCAGATGTCAATATTGCCTTGAGTTGTCATTTTAAGGACAAAAAACTGTAGTAGTATATGTTAAACCCAGCTTAGTACCTCTTGTAGCTAAAGCACAATAGTGTTACGTATTCTGAAATGGGCTCATATCCTGGAGAAGTCTGAACTGTAGCTGGCAGTTACACTGCCCTTGAAAAAGGCTAAACATGTGCATGCAGGGGGACTAGAGGACCAAAATGTGCTACTTTGAAACAGGGTGATAATTTGASGTCTGCAAGGTTAAAAAAAAAGGCTTCATTCAGAGGCATCGCAGAGTAGGCTGACAGGAGGTGGAAGCAGCAGAACTTGTGCAGGAGATGTCTGAATTTGGCAGGGATTTAAAATTCAGTCTAAAATAAATTTAGTTGCATGCAGGCAGAATGAACGTTGAGCCTGTACGCTCTGTTCAGTATGAGCACATTATAGGAGTAAGTGATATTTCCATCTGAAATTTGTCGGAAAGCTTGGGCAAGCCTAATGCTGGAAAATATGGGGTTTAAAGAAATTCAGATGAGTTCTTTATTGAATATGAAAGGTATTTAGTTGTTAGGGTTTTCACCTGCATTTCTTATAATTTTCAACTTGAATTGGTCAAGAAAACCTGTGAAAACCTGGCAGATGGCAAAGAGGGTGGTACAGATGCAAAGGGAAATGATCTTCTTTTCAGAATCAGTGCTTTTCAGGATATATTTTGAGTAGTTAACCRTCTAAGTCAGTCATACTGATTATAGGATGTATTGTAAACTTTTAAATTTATTTTGAGTAKAGAAAGGCAATAATAATAAATGCGGTTCAGTCATAGAAGAGTGCYGGATGATGTGTGAGTCAGAGAAACAGGAGCTGAGAGGCACTTGAGATTGGCACACGTTGATGTGTGGTTGTTCCCAGCCTCCTCATGTGGGTTATGGAGAAGGGCAGGTACCATCACCTGGAGTGCGGATGCTTCAGCCTGCRCAGTCCTGCTGGGTACCTGTGGGCTGGTGCCAGGCTGTGCCAGAGGGCTTTCCATCTGGGTGCTCAGCTCCTAGGAAAATGCTCAGGGGTGAAAAGGAGAGGAGAGAACCTCTAGCAAGTTCTGAGCTCGTGCCTGCCTGATTTTCAGGTTCGGAGAGATTTTGTTGAAAACGGATRCAGTGTATAATGGTGTAAACCCCATGTTTCTGTGGAAGAGAATGCTGAGCTTGTCATGCAGATACTGCTCTTGCTGATCCTAACTGGAAGATGCAGTTCTGTTGTGGTTTTGGGTATATGTGCTGTTGAGAGTGTGCTGTCCTGTGCTGTCTGCCCAAAATATGTTTTGCCAGTAGCTGCTAAGAAGTTACACAAGTGTCTATACTGAAGACCACRTTGGAATACTTTTGCTGCATGTTTTGTATTTCCATTACTGTGACTGCAATTATGACTTTTTCCAGAGTAAATACACGAAATATGAAAATCAAATTATTGGGGGCATCAAGTAGCTTTTATTTAGAAATCATTTACTATGGAGGAAAAAAACAATATTAAGAAAAAGATCTTAAATTCGATTACTGAATACTTAGCTGAGGCAAAGTGGGAGCATGTCATCTAAACTAATATAACAACCAAAACCCATTAGCCTAATTGTCTTACCTAAGTTATGCCACTGAAAACTTACTGAGGAGCAGAGGAGAGCAAGGTAGTATTCATGATATATTTGAGAACATGGAAAATTAATGCATTTTTCGTTTTTTTTTTTAGGTAAGTAACTGAAGGGGACATGAAGAATTGACATTTAAATGGCCAGCATGTTGCAAAAGGTATTTCAATTTTGATTCAACAGGAAATGTGCAAATAATTGATATGACTACATATTCAATGAGTATTTTCCTCTTTTTTTTAATTTTCTTCCTCTCCTGACTCTGTCTTGGCAGATAAATAAAAGAACCTGGGGTTAGCTAGTTGACTAAAATTATTTTATTTGCTGTAAAAATAGTAATGATGATATGATAATGAATGAAATGTGCAAGTATCACGCTTGAAATCTCTTTCTGCACTGATGATAACTGGAAAACCTGTTTTACATGCTGATTATAAAATGATAGATGCATTGCATCTGATTTCTAAGAGATGATACCACTAAGTGACTGTGAGAAAGCTAAACCTGTATTTGATCCCTGAGCAGCCCCTTCCTTGCCAGCCAGATGGATACGGAGGTATGTGAGGGCTTATCCTGCATTGGGAAGTAGTGTCTCTAAATATGCTGTGAACAAAATGCTCGCACTTCTGCTGGTGACACCCACACAGAAGCATCAAAGGACTCCCAGCTATATTTGTTTGCAACAGTTCTGCTACTGATTATTTTTTCACATCACTGATAATTGATTATAATTCTGTAGAAAGTTTTGTTGTCATGTCGTTGTCTGTGAAATCCATCAGGAGAGTGGAGGTTGATGAGAGAGCGATGGTTACAGGGAGCAATTCCAGTTAATACCAATTAGGGCTGGTAATCCAAAGCTGTTCGGAAGAATCTTCACAAAGACTGGTTAAAGAAAGAGGATCCTGACTTACAAAAATGTCAGTGTTTCCTAATTCTTTCCATTAGAGTGGAAGTTATACTTCTTAATATTTTTGACAGAAGGGTGGAAAGAGGAAGATAGACCTATCGATTAGAAGATGTCTGGGGATAGACTCAATTTCTGATTTCAGTGAGGCAGAACTGCRGTTTATCCCTGAATTTCCTACTTCTGAAAAGATTATAGAGTCTAATGGATTGTTGTCTGTTCTCCTTCCCTTAGATTTTGAGTTAAAAACCCCAGACTATATTGAAGACAAAAAYTAAATATTCTCTGACAAGATTTTCAGCTGAAAAATTCTGTCTGTTTTTGTCTTTTATAGCCTTTCCGCTATTGGCTGCATGTAACTAGTTTATCTTTCTCTGCTGTTCTTCCTGATTTTCCTTTCTCTGCACTGGGATTTTGCTGACATAGAAATGTCATGGAGAAACAAAGCTGATTTAGTGAACTGAGTTTGGGAATATTTCAGTTTAAGAAACAAACCTGTCCAGCTGAAACTTCGGTTGCACTTGGTTATTCTGATTTGCATTTTAATCAAGAAGTATTTTGAAAGACGTGGTATAAATGTGTTGCAGCCAAGCAGGAAAACAAATCAATTTGTTTCTCTCCTGAAGCTTGCTGTAATTTTACTGTCTCACAAGTCTTTGTGAGCAGAAGCACAACATGTCAATGTGTACAAGTTCTGCTTATTATCAGTGAATAAGTGCCTTTGTGGGAACTAAAAGTCCCTTTAATTCCTCAGAGGATTCCACAGCATCATTTTAGCCTTTGAAAAGAGAAAGTATGTGGCTAACATTAAAACAAAATGCTGCTCATTTTGTGGATACTTCAGAATTTTTTTTTCTTCAGTTTGAGGAGCTAAATATTAAAAAGCCCTTCAGTTATGACTGAGAGGCAAAACTTSCAGTAATTTAGGAATGAGGGAGGAATCTGCAGTGCAGTATAGTCATTGCCTTCTACAAGTGGGGTTCTGAGCACCAATAACCCCTGGTTACTTGCAGCTGATAAAATTTATATAAAATCAGCATTAATTASCTGTGCACTGGTTTTGTATAGCAAGCAACAATATTAGATGTGGTACAAKGCTTACTGAATGCCTCATGTATTTGCTAAGTGTAAAATGAATTCAAGTTGGTCCTGTGTAGATTTATATCTCATGGGCTACATTAGGATACATTGTGGGGAAACAGATATAATGGTATAAAAAGATGAAATTAGAGTGATTTGTTTCAGGCAATTGAGTTTATTACATTTGACGTCTTATCAGGTCTCTGAAACATAACTAGAAGCTTTCTCTTGGAAACATGTCGTGTCCTGTCTGTTTTAATGATCATCAGTAGTGGGTTGTTAGTCCTTTGCTGTAATTATGTGCCTTCTATCAGAAAGCAGCAGAGACTCTGCTGCTGAGGAATAAAAAATTCCTTTATTTTTAATGGGAATAATAATATTATATCATTGCAAGTTTTCAGAYGTCATCTCAGTAAACCAGGCATTGCTCTATGAGCTACATCATCACCATCTTGAGCAATATTGATTCTTGAGGTATAGATTCAGTTTTTTATTTCTCTATTTTTGTTTGCTGCATTACATTTTTGTCTGTTGAGCCATATGTGCAAGTTTGAGCGCTCAATGAAATGACTGTATGATCTCCATGTAATGATCACAGTTCATTCAGGTAAATGCCAAACAACATGCTAAGGTCAGGGATTCTCAAAAGTAAGTCAAAATCCTCTAAGATTTCAGATTCTCTGGGAATTTTGCCTTGCCTTTTAAAATCGCCGGTTTCTAGCCTGTATGATCAGAGAAGTGCCAGTGGAAACGTGAACTGTGTTCACACAGATTTCGCCAGAGGTAGGTGTTTCTTGTTTTCAAGACTCTAAGGACTCGGTAATCAAACCCCTGTGTGTGTTTCTGTATTTTATATCCCAGATCAAAATGTGTTTATTTGCCATTGGTGGGTAACAAGGTGGCCAGTGTTGTGCTGTGCAGCAGGGAAATGCTGCCATGTCTTTTATTCTTCGAGCTTTTGATAAAAGACACTTACTACATTTTTGGCACTTGGTCTCCCCAGCTYTCTATGGAGCTGGGCACCAGCACAGGCGTCATCCATTCGTTTCTTTCTTGTCCCTGGCTCGGCTGTTACAGCCGCATTTTTCCTTACTGGTGATCCTGAACTGGGGCAATTGCTACAGCACCTGATAAAATGCTGAGAGAAGCAGTAATTTTTTTTTGGAAAACTGAGGCAGCTGGTGGGGGGTTCAACATTGAGCTTCACAAGAGAATTTGCCAGGAGTCTCTCAATATCATTTTTATGTCTTTTCAATATTGGAGAACTGAAAAATCTCTGTGGATGGTAACTGACGGGCAAGATCTGACAGATCTGCTAATTGGGAGACATTTATTTTGTCTTATGATTTAGATCTGTGCGTTCGCTGCGTCTTTTTGGTTTTTGAAACATCTGACAAATTCAGTAGCTTGCCGATATGCTGCTCGTGTTGATGCCAGTAAGCTTTTAGAAAGTGATTTTATTTCTTCAGAAAGACKGGTATTCTATCAAGTAATGGTGACATGTAGGTAAAGAAGTTGTCTGAGGAAAGGAAACTTGGTATTCCAGACTTTGAGCAATTGATCTGCTTACCAAATATTCTTGAGTCGGAGTTGTTTAATCCAAGCTGATTCTGGGTTCCTGGCTATTTGACCGCGTTAAGCACTCTGGTAGTGGCATTTTCCTTTACGTAACTCCATTGTCATATTAATGAAAAAAGCGGTAAGTGGAGGGCATGTATTAAGATTGTGAAGGATGTTGTATTAAGATTGTGAAGGATGTTGTATTAAGTTTTTTTTACAGTGAGCAATGGAAGTTTTAGAACTGTCAGAAGGGTCTTATGTCTGCACCTTTGTTTTATAATATTTTCCTTCTTCAAAAAAATGGATGTAGCACTTCAGGATTTTTTCTTTGTGTCTGTTAAAAGTGAAACGGCATCTTTGAGATCAGTGTCATCCACAAAGATATGCATATCTTTAAATTCTCTCTAGATRTATAATAATTTTTAGTTGTGGCTGTTTGCCTGTTTGGATTTTCTAAAGAGCAGTTATCTACATCTGCAAAAAAGCAGGATAGCATTTCCCATTAACTGGTATTTTTGTTGGCAGCTTCAGGGGACATGAAAATTTAAATGGGCATAATGAATAAATTACCCTTTGACTTTAGACTGTTCCTTCAAAACAAGAATGGAATGGTGCGTGGTGAATTTGTACTGCTTTTGGCCTCTGTGTATTTCTTTGTAGGTATTTAAGGGGCTCATTTTCTTCATGATGAATTTAATCCATCACAATCTCCCCTGTATTACAAAAAGCAAGGAAAAGCAATTTTATGGTAACCAAAATGAGCATGGAGAAATCACGGTTATTTTCTTTTTGTCTTCTGGAGGTCTGTGAGCACAAAATGGGAGAAATTCCAGAGTCTCTATGAAGACTTAAGCGTACTTCAGGTTTGCTATTGATTTTCACGTGGAATGCTTTGAGATGCTGGGACAATTAGCAGCTGAGCTAAATCCAGCTGAAGACTGACTGTGCTCCACCAGAAATTGAAGCTAATGGGCCGTAAAGGCAGAGAGGATAATTCCAGTGTCCAGCACTAGTCTGAACCTAGGCTGCCACCAGAAGGAGTGGGAAGCGGGACGCGCTGGCCAAGGGCTGAATGCCGCGCTGTGACTCAGTGTTCGCTGCTGTGAGAGATTGTGTAGCCATGCTTGAAAGCTGCTTCCACTTTAGTGGCTGGGAAGGAAATGTGTGTGGAAAGCATCTCTTGCTTGAAGCAGTCACGGTTTAAGAAGCAGATTGTACGTGGCYTTTTGGTGGCTTGTTCTCTTCTGATTTAGATTTTTTCCTTTTCTTTTTCCCTGGGCATAAAAATAGAAGGAAGGCGGCACTTCAAATAGGCTGAGATCTCCCAAAGTGACTTTGCTTTGTTTAAAAAAGAGCCCAAAGTCTAAATCCTGAGGAAGTGTCTCACAAGGTCCTAAGCTTTTCTACAGCTTGTTTTCCAGACAAAAAATAAAACCTGACATGTGAAGCATTGACTGCAAAGGGCAACAGGTTGGCTGCCAAGTTTTTTTTAATCTATATTAGCCTTTCTGCCAAAATCTTACTTATTTTCTTTTACAACAAGCATGGTAGACAAAAGGACATTATGTTTTTCCAGTGAGAGAATGGGTAGTTGTTATCAGCCAGACAAATTTCTTACATTCTGTTTATAAACATTTGTTCAGAAAACGCTTCGTTCTAATGCAGCTTTTGCAGTTTCTTTATTGTKCCAGAAGGGATGAAAACATAGGCCTGGCTACTTTGCAGAGCTGCTTTTAAAGATATTCTCCTGGTTTTAAAATTTCAGACCATCTTAGATAAGGTGTAAATGCAGAATATTGTTGCTTTTCCTTTTCTCCATCCATGTTCCAGTGCTATTTCTGGCACAGGTTGAAGATGGGCCAAGGTCCACATCCTTGCCAGGGTTTCAAACACCACTGAAGATTTGGGAGTGTCGAATGTCATCCTTTTGAGCTTGTGCCTACCTCTAAGTGTGTTTGTATACTGCAGAAATTTCACTCCTGAGTCTTTAAGTGCCACTTAAAAATGTACATCTAATCTTGTGTCAAYCTGAGTGTTTCATGCATATTCTCCTCTCTCTGAAGATGATTGTTGCATTGGCYCTATTTCAAGAGTCAATGTGAAATCCATTGGAAGGGAGATTTGTGTTGGATATAACTGTTAATGGTGGAAAGTTTTCCRTAGACACGGTTGAGGGCAAGCTAGGTCAGTCTCATCACTCTTGCTGTAATGGATAGGCTTGGGTTTTTTGCTTCCTAGAGTATCAGTGGCATGTAGTTAATACATCTGTTCTTATAAATCATTTGCTTCCTTAGATTACTTTACAATGGCAGGAGATAATAATTAAGAAATGATAATACCCCCAATTTTTTCATCTATTAAAAGTGAACAAGCTGAGGTAACAAAATATTGCCCCCAACATATACCTGGGGTTAGGATTGCAAAGCTTTTAATGAGCTGCCCAGGTAAGCCATCTGTGTGCTCCCACATAAAATCCATTTTCCAGATTTGTCTGGGAAGGAGGAAAAGGGCTGACATGTATTRCGTATATTTTAAAGAGACTGCAAACCCACTCTGTAGTTTTCACATCCACTCATGTCTATAACATCTCTGATGCAGAGGTGGGAACCCAAAGGCAGAGGAAGTAATTTTGATTTCCCTTCTGTACTTGAACCTTTCAGCTGAAGAAGCTGGTGAAAGCTGGGCTGCCTTGCTGTCTGCTCTTGTTTTGCTCAGACTGTAACGTCACAGCAGTTTGTCTTAGGAATTTGTAGCCATGAGAACAAATTATGATCTGCTGTAATGGTAATTGTATTAGCTAAAATGGTCACAAAAATGATAGGGCGGAAGCTGCATGTATCAAAGCTGTGCAATCAGTATTCTTCTCCAACGTTTTTAATGAAAAGAAAATATCAAAGTGTGTGTGTGCGTATATGTATATATGCATGTGAGTGGGTGCAGAGTGTGTAAGTGTATGTTAAATAAAACCAAGTCCATATTCATGATTTGAGATTAGCAAATGTTAATGAACCTATAAATTCTCTGAGGGGAGCTGGCTGATGTAGCAGAGTTAAAAACTCAAGGCCCTTGGATAAAACCCTGCCAGTAATGGATAATAGACACTTTCTGCTACATTTAGCTCTTTTCCGTAGAGCTCAGACATAAACAGCCATYTTTTAGATGGGAATTCGGTACAGACTCTCTAAAGAGTCTGTTTGCAGTTTGTTGTAGAAGAGATTTTTAAGGGGCTGCAAATGGTGCATTGAAATCAAAACCACTAAACAGGGCCTTTGGAATGATGTAAAGCTTAGGTCAGTGGTTATGGAGTTGCAGAGAGCCTGCAGCTGCACCTTCTGGCTGGAGGAATGGCTTGGAGGTGAACGTGAGGCAATGTGCACTGGAAGGAGCTGCTGGGATCCACACTTAGTAACTATTCAAGGAAGGCAATTAGTGGTTTCTGGACTGATCCACTAGTCTTCCAAAATTTAAAATGGAGTAGCAGCTGAAAACCTGCATTTTGCTTAAGAATTGGAAAAATACTGAAGCAAAAGACACATGTAAATGTCCTTTATAAATAATATTCAAGGTTGGACACGTCCTAAAATGTGTCAGAAACAGAATAACAGAGACTGTCCAAGGAAGGCCAGTACTGTCCAGGAGAGCACAGGTGTTTGCAGAGGAGGGGGAAGAAGAAATGATCTTCCTGTTAAAAAAAAAAGGTTAATATGAAAGTACGTGACAGGTTTATTTATATCCCCGTTAGGAGGGTTAGCTGGGAGCTGCCTCTTGCTCCATGTCTTCTCATAACTCTAACATGAGTTTGTCTGTCTGAAAATTATGAGCTCTAAGGTGGCCAAGAAATTGCAAAACACTTCTTTCTCATTCCTCTTTTTATTTGGTTAAATGATGTTTTAAAAATGACTTTGGCGATAGTCTTGAAACATAAATATGCTGTTAATTAATGAAGTGTTGCCTGCCTTGTTCCTCAGACAGGCTGAAAATGTGCAATGAAATAAACTTTTTCTGGACAGTCAGTTCCAAACCACATTGGTCCATAAAAGCTGCATTTYGAGATCAGACCTGAGGGTCTGTGTTTCTCAGTGTTTTTTCCACAACAATAGCTACAGCCTGGTTCTTGAGGAAGAGTAGGAACAGGGCAAGCATATCTGATACTTCCCCTAAATAATCTCCTGGCCTCCAGCTGTTTTTGGCTCAGGATTTCCTGAGCTGGATATTGTCTCTGTGATTTAATAACAGTCAGTGGTTTTTTCTTTCACAAACTYGTCCCTCCTTGAGCTGAGGTAACTCCCTCCCCCAGGGAAATTCCTGCCACCACCTCTGTTCCAGCCACTGGGCCGGGACACACAATGTCTGCTCTCCTAGAATATAGGATGTGTTCTTCAGTCCAGGGAGGGGAAATACAARGTTTAAAGAGGAAAATAATCATATTACAGAATATGGAATGCTATTGCTACAGTTGAAATATTATTCTGAATGCAAGCATATGGTCAAGAACAAACTCAAAACACTTAAAAAAGAGAATGCCATGTACCAAAGACAGGAATCCTTATCCAAATGATGAGGCATTTGGCTCTTGGCAGTGGGTGACTGTTTGTCTTGTCAGCTCTCTTGCTCTCCTAAGTATGGCTTTATTTATCAAATATTAGCTTTCGAAAGGAAGCCATCAGGAAATGAATAACTGTAGTCACAGCTGGGTTTAAAAAGGAAAGAGAAAATAGGAAGATCCATTCTGTGTGCTGACTAATGCAGGAATTTTGTGAAAAAGCCTCTATTGATTTCATAACACAAAAAATTAATGTACTTGATTTTCTTATTTATGGCATTACACATTGTTCCTGTCTTTCATTTCAAACGTGATAATGAATTTTGGTTTTTTTGATACCTTCCAGATTCTAAAGGAACTTTAWTAAAGTGTAGAAACTTAGAAAATGCATCAAAAATGGGGGATGGGGCCTTATCCCACGGAGTCAAACAGATTCCCTTTAGGCGGGTGCCAGGTGAGGTAGGGTGGTTCAGCAGTGTTATCCCACCTTTCTTCCATCCTCACAGTACACTCAGGAGCGCCAGGACACATCTGGGCTTTAAGATGCTATAACATTCAATGTAAGCTGTGGTTTTGGAGGCTTGTGACTTGTTCAGTTTGGGATAAATTTTCACAGGGATAGCAGAAATCGTGTTTATCCCTGAAATGGCAGCCAGATTGTTAAGGCTGTGCTCCAAAGTGTGAATATTCTAGAGGTTTTCAGCAAAAGGGTGATAAGAGTTTTCTTAAAATAAGCTGTTCTGCACACACAATTTTTTTATAGGCCTAGACTGTCAGCCTGAGATAGATGCCAAGCACTGGGAGGGTTTAAATTTGGTATAATAAGAAGCAACATGCCTTATACTGTAAATCATTGCAGGCCACAAATGTTGCTCTCTGCACCACGGTAGTCACATCTGTTGATGTAAGAATTTGGTCTGGTTTGTCTAGTCCCTAGTCAGGGACTTCTAAGACCATGTTTTGCTGCTTTTTAAACAATTACTGCTTTAATTGCAAGTGGGTGGAATTATGAAAATTTAGAGAGCTGAACTGATGTTTAAATAGTTTGGCACATGGTGGTATTATATTGCTATTAAAATAAATATTGCCTAAAGGCATCTGTGTAACAGGAATTGAATTTGAGTCATATGTGATAGTACTTTTCAGTGAAATACAACTCTAGATATTTATTCAAGTACCACAGTGATGTGAAAATACCCACACAGCTAAACTGAAGTTTTCTTTACTTACACATGTATTGAGTAAAAATGTGACAATTTTTCCATTGCTATTCCTTTGAAACTTGTGCTGTCAATCTTTGGGATAYGCTCTCAAAGATAAGCTGCTCTCTCCAAATGTATATATCAGATACATTTTTTTTATTACATCATCGGGATAAAATCAGCTTGAAAATGGTGTTTTTCCAAGGTTTGGGGGGTTGTGGTTGATGATTATTAAGTTCATCTTTGAGTGTGTGACTGCTTTCATGACCTGTTAGTCACTTTGACCTTACTAAGAGATGTGGACACAGAGTTAAGGAAAATGATGTTTAGGAGTTACTGATTTTTATTTTGTTTAAAGGAAGTGTCTTTCATACCTTTCTTAAAAGAAAATTAAAAAGATTAATTAGTTTGTGCTGTTTCATCTAGTTTATACTTGCCAACCACCAAAGAACAAACTGTATCTTACTCATCATTTCCCCTAAAGTCAAGTCCCATATTGAGGTGGTTATAGCATGTAAGAAGCAGTTAAACCCCAAACTGTGCCCAAATCCTGGTTTCCAGGGGAAACGAAGTTCTTTATATGGGACTGAAGCGCAACATTTCTCTGACAAAGACCGGTGTTCTGGAATGAAGGTTAAACGGGAATGATGGTCCCCTGCCAGCCTGTTGGAGAGTGGGGACCGTGTAATGTTGTCACTAAGCCAGATGACAAGCCAGAGCAACAAATAGCTTAGAAATAATTTTCTTTATCTGTCAACCAGTCAGGAAGCAGTAGCTGGGACAGCAGCGAAGCGAAGTTATTTCAGAGCACCCTGATAATTAAGACATTTTAAGTGTTGGTTGCTCTGTTATGTAGCTTACCCTTTAACATTTTTTTTAGAAGAATGTCCAATATTTAGTTAAGTTTGCTTCCTGTTTTACACTTGAGTTCCTTCATTTTGCTCAGTAATAAAAAATGACTAATATTTAAGCAAACCAGGCTCATTCAGAAAATGTCTACAAATAATTTTATTATTTACTGCTATGGGGATCATTGTGCCATGATTTATTTTTTTAACTCAATCTCAGTGGAAGAAGAGTGTTTATCAGACAATTGCCATGCTAAAAAACCGTGCAATTATAGCTGCTGAGAGAGATTTCTTTACTATTTTAGCAGAACACCTAAGTGGCTTTTTTATATGTTCATTTTCCCTGTGCTGCTTGTGTCTTATCGTGGCATTTAAATGGTCAGTTGATAAAATCCTGCTTTAAACATTGCTCTCAGGTACATGAGGCAGCTGGACATGATGCACTGGAATGTTTAGTCATTTGAAATCCCAATTTTGTTCTCTTTGCCACTTGGATAACTTCTGATGATGTATTTAAGTCTGGAAGGCTTTTTAAGATGTCAGATATCTTGACTATTCCTATTTGCTGCATTTTGTTGGTGTTTTAAAACCTGGTCTTTGCAGTGATAGAGAAAATGATGTGTGTAGCAAGGGGTTTGCTCCAGAATCCTTTCTGTGGTGGGTTAGCAGTGACCAAATCCGTGGCTGTATTTATAGCTCGGTATTCGCCCCGCTCCCCACCCGGCAGCGCTGGGTGTGATGCACTCCCAGACCAGCGGAGCTGTTGCCAGGAATGGTTACTTAGCACGTTATGATCACTGTACAGACACGGAGGAAGGCTCATGTCTGCCTGCTGTGTATCAGTTTCCAGCCTCAGGTGATTGATGGCAGGGACTGAGACCTGCCAATCCTCGCCATGGGCGCTGCTGATTGAGCCAGGGAGGTTTTCCCTCATGCGTTGCTGCTCGGTTCTCCTCTGTTGTTGGGGTGGAAAGTTCAGCCAGCACCCCTTTTTAATCAGGCTGCTTGTATATACCCTACCCTTGAGTGATGCTGGTTTACATGAACTGACCGTGGCGTGTGTGCAAGGGGGAATACAGAAATGTGTGTAACTTAGATACACGCTGCTTGAGTTTTAGCTCTAGGTGCCTGTAACATTAGCTCTTAAACCCGAATAATTGCTAGTCAGCATGCTTCTGTGGGGTTTAATTTTGCGTGGTTTATTGGGGCAGATGTGGGTCATTTCAAACCCTGAAGGGCTGGGACTGGTGTCCAGCTGAGGTCAGTGTCTTGGGCAGGTACTGCTGCCTGCAGTGCTCCAGCCAGGGAAAGCAGGGCAGGAAAAAATCTATTGTAATGCCATGTTCATGTTAAGAAAAATCTATTTCAAGAGGTTTGAAACCAGAAAACCTATGCAGAGCTTCAAAATAATAATGTCATGTCAAACTTGAGAAAAACTGCTTTCTGTGGTGCATGAAGATCAGTCCTTTCTCGTGGCATCACATCTGGCAACTTGAAAATGTTGCACATGAAATACCAGTGAGAAATTTTTTTGCCCCTTCATTGTTTTATGTTGTTTTGTTTGTCTCCATCAGAAACGTGGGGAGATAAACCTGATACTATTTGCCTTCAAATCTCTTGTGAGGCAGTGTGTATGTGCCTGCTTCGCCTCCCTTTGGCCGAAAGAGGGAGGTCTCTGCCTTCCTCCATCCCTCCTTCATGGTTTGAATGGAAAAGAGCATTTCAGGCAGTCCTTACGTATTTGAGAAGTCTCTACAATCCTGTACGAAATGACACTTTCTGACTGAAAGTTGCAAGCTTACCTACAAACTTYAGATGAGCTGGATTTCTGTCTGGTTACCTGTTTAGCAGTGAAGTGTTACACCAAGGTATTCTTAATCTTGGAAAGAGGTAGATGAAGTTTTCCATACACTTTCTACTAGTGCTTGAGAGATGATCTTTTGGAAATKAAGGGGAATATTATCGTATAAAACATAATAACACTTTTCAACTCTAGCTTTAAGATAAGTGCTCATGATTTGGCTTTTCAGCTGGTGGTAGATAGGTTTATAATAACTTTTTTGTTGATGACCTACACAAACCCCCTGTTTTCTGTAATTCTCTGATAGATGCAGGGAGCCATGTAGGCAGCACTCTGAAGTGCTTATGGAAGTCTTGTAATTATGTCCCCTACCTGAGGAGAAAAGCAGACTTCTTACATTTGCTTTTAGCCAGGGGTAATGCAGCCATAAGGATTCACACCTAAATCATGTTGCGTTTTCAGTGGAGATGTACGATCCACACTCAGGGTGTGTGCTGTGGTGAGAGCAAGCATCTAATTAGGAATAAAATGTATATGGATTTTGATCTGGTGCTCTCTTGCCACCTTCTGCTCATCCCTCTTTCCACCACGCTCACAAGGCAGTTAGGTGTTGCACCAGGGAACTTGCATTAGGGATGACATTTGATTTTACAGCATTTTAAGGAAGCAGTGCCAAAAGGAAATGTCAGTTCCTCTTCTGGATTCCTGGATGCAAAGCCCTGTTTAAATAATACAAGGAAAATGTCTTTCGTAGCAAAATGAACGATAGTTTCCATCATTTGGAAAACTAAGACATAAGCCTTTTCTCTGGCACAGGGTGACTCAGTCTGACTTCCATTACCTTAAAAGCTCACAAATCACAAACTGAAGCATCAATATTTGTGTATTGCATTGTGAATTGCAGAATTTGAGGGTAATTTAAACCTCTGGACACTTTAATAGGGAATAGAAGCAATTGTAGAAGTAGAATTGATTACTTAAAGTGCATTGATTTGTTCTGAAGATTTCTACTTGGTGGTCTCTGGGAAGTGTGCCCCTGAATGTTTACCCTGTTGGCATTTACAACTTATTCTATGGTCTAAACACTGACTTTACGTCCTGCTGTTCCATTAGGAGCTCAGGCAGGGGGAAATAGAAAATATCAGTTCCCTTGGRGTGCCACTCTGTCCTTCTTAAAGTGCTGGAAATAATGTGCAATTTAAATTATAGCTGAAAGGCATATTAATTCTCTAGTAAAATTCAGGATAGAGAGGGAACAGGGGAAACTTGATGGTGTTCCTAACAGATAATTTTAGCCAGGAGAATTGGATAGGAAGAGAAGCAGCCTTGAAACTTCACAGGTTGAGATCCATAGGAGGAAGCAACTGTGTCTTTTATATACTTGTTTCTTCTTCATCTCATCTTTTGGCATGGCTTACTTAGAAGCTACAAATAGAAGGGTTTTTTTGTCTGCTCAACACCTGCAGTTTGTGAGGATAAAGAATTCGAAGTCAGAGTGGTAGGAGAAAGAAGTCCAAGCAGCTATCAGAAGTGTGCTATGGAGGGGAGGATGGCAGGTCCCTAAATGCTTCATATTTTACTTGTGTTTATAAATAGTGCAAAATAACATTTGTTTTGCATAAGTTATGTGGTTACATATCTAATTGTTTGGGCTRTTGTATTAGTTGTCAAACTGTGCATTTTTTTCAGGAGCTTCTGTTTTAGTTTTCATTGCCGCCTTGCTGGAGAAATTGAAGTTTGGCATCTCTTGGATTTCAACTTGTATTGCCTTATTTTAATTTATAGTTTGCTAGATAACAAGCTTATTAGCATCCAGTCTGTAATTTGAAATGCTCTTCTTGAGGCTTAAGAATTGCAAATTCAAGATTGAGGCTAATGTAAAATAACGGGGGAATCACCAAGTGTCATTTCAATTTTTGTCAAAATTCTGTATTTTAATAATATTATTTTTTAAAAGTATTTTTCTTGTTTTTCAGTGTGGTATCAATAAATGTATTTAAAAATTGGATCTGACTTGCAGCTCTATTTCAGGGCATTGTTTCAGAGTGGAATGAAATCTTGACATTTAGTCAAGCTTTGACATTTTCTGTTAGACCAGATTAAACCTTGCTTCGTGAAGGTGCATTTCAATAGACCAGAGCATGACACTCAGAGGGTCACCTTTGCTTCTGATGTAACGTCTGACTTTTAGGCAAGAAAATATCAGGATCGAACTTGGTCTCCGTCTGGAGCTACGGTATGTGGCAAATGCTTCCATGGACTGAAACTCCAAAAT
Source organism: Amblyornis subalaris (assembly GCA_018881555.1). Lineage (NCBI taxonomy): Eukaryota > Metazoa > Chordata > Aves > Passeriformes > Ptilonorhynchidae > Amblyornis > Amblyornis subalaris. The sequence goes on along the minus strand of JACAXG010000118.1, from coordinate 1,544,107 downwards.
GCCCTTTTACTTTTTGGTTTTAGTCTAAAAACTAAGTTCTAACAGAGCCAATGCAATTCAATGCATTGCGGTGATTTCTGTGGGCACATTCACAGCAAATTGTTTCATCCAAGTTGTCAGAAAACTGGATTGGGGCCTCCTGTCTTTGATTGTCTGCTCGGGCACTTCCACAGGGCATTTCTGAGTGATTTTGGAAAACTTCCTTATGATTATCTAGACAGAACAAATGGGGATTTCAAGTTACAGAATCTTTTTGCATCACATGAAAAAAGCCAAATTTATATAAAATGAAATTCTAGAAACTGTTTCAGGAAGAAGTTTTTGGTTAGGAAGCAGGGAAGGTAGGAGAAGTACTGATGAGCTTTTGATGCTGTGTTTCTGGGAACCTGAGTGCCAGGTGATGTATAGAATATTTGCATGTAACTTGTCTGTCTCAATGTGTAAGACTTTCTTTTGTATTGTATTTGCTGTGCACATAGGCAGAACTGGATTCTGCTGTCTTGCTCCCATAAGGAGCTGGGGGGGATGTTTTCTTTCCCTCTTTATCTCAGGGAGGCTGGATCCCAGCTGCATTTTTGTGCAGAGAAAATCAAAAGGTCAGAGGAGGGCATGGTCTGTTTTTGCCAAAGAAGTGCCTGTGATCTGCAGAACGAGATGGTTGCTTACAGTGGGAACGGGAGAAAGGAGCTGTGCTATTAAGGAGGAGCTGACTGTTCAGTGTGCTGGTATTTAACACTGAGGAGTCAGGATCGAAAAGAGACAGGCGTGTTGTTGGGTGACCATTGCTGAGCCTCTTTGGGAAGGCATTGAAGGAAAAGGCAGACAAGCAGAGCATTTGGCAAGTTCAAGGGGCTGAACTTTCCTGGAACTTTAGACTGAGTGTCTTAATCCAATTTTTTCTCAAATTCCCAGAGTTAAAACTGACGAAGGATGTTCAAACTGCCTGCTAAGATTACGTTAATCGCTGTTGATGTTCAGATCGATTTAATCAGCATGGAGAGTCTGCCTGGAGCTCTGTGTGTATCTCCATCTTCCCTCTGGTTTCCTTCAGGGCACTCTCCASTCCTGGCAGTGCGGCAGCTACAGTCACATGTGTTACTTCCTGTGCTGGTTTACACAGGGTGATTCTCTTCCACTGTGGCTTGAAAAAGATGGTTTTTTCTTAGTTTGGCTAATAATGTTAACGTTCAGTTAACTTTCCTGTTCAACAGGAAAGAAAATGCTCCCAGGATACTGGCCAGGGATAGCATCCTGGTAGGTTGGATCGAGGCCCTCCTGAAGTGAGAGACACAGTTCTTGTGTATCAGTTGCAGAATGAAACATCTGCTTAGAGTTTTTGGGTAAGCCAGCGCTAAAACGGAGCAAGCTTTCACCATTTGCTCAGGTTTTATTTCAGTGAGCATTGGGTGACATTTCCTTTCAGTGGAAATGGTGGAATGTCTCTTGCTGCTGATAAGAAATGCTGCAAGGAATCTTTAAAGGACTGTGCGTGTCTCATGCCAGAGCTCTGCTGGTGGATGGGTTTGAACTGCAGCTCGTTTCCTCATCTGTGCACTGGGTTCCTCATCCAGTCATGGCTGTGTCAGGAGGTAAATGGCCATTACTGCCAAGGCTGTATCCTTGAGTCTCCCCATGTTCTTAACTCTTCTGGAGCTATTTGCAAGTGCTAGAAGGAACAGGCTCCCTTCGGGCATCTTTTGGCAAAACAAACTGTGACAAGTGGATAGGTGCATTAGAGCTGTGTTTGACTTAGGAGCATGGAACTAGGAATTGCATTAATCGAGGAGAGATAGTAACACCAGAAATTGAGGAGGGAAAAACTATAGGAATGGGGTGAGGAAGAGTGAGGCAAGATGGGAGAAAATGACGAAGGGAAAAACGAGTAGTGAAATACTGACCAAGCTTTGTCCTGCTCACCCCTGCGTTATGGTGGGAGTTTGAAGAGGGTATAGGTCCCTGGGATAACTGTATACTATATCCTTAAATAAAAAACAGTGTAATTGATACTTTGGAATAATTTAAGGCTTTCTCTGGTATCTAGGTATCGGAATCTTTTTCCAAGCTTCATAATGTTGCCTTGAGTGAGGGTCAGTGCATCCCAGTTAAGCCTGTGTCTTTGTTGCAGTGATAAACAGTGAACTTCCAATGTAATCTGTATCTTTGGGAAATGTGCACTGTGGATAATAAATGAAAGAAGGTCAACAGAAAGTGACCGCAGCAAACACAGCTGCCATCAGCTGTTAGAGCACAAACCTATTCCCTCATGTTTCAGTACAAGCACTCTCTTCATTCTGTGTGAGGGAAGGTCGAGAAAATGGCTCCGTATTTTCACAGATGTGGCTCCTGGATTGACTGGCAGGGTGGAAAATCATGTTGCATGCCCTTCTGGGCGGGTAGAAAAATCCATCAGGAGACCCTGTGTATAATGGGGCTGTGTACAGTGCTTATCTTTTTATGGTGTCCCAGTGGTCATTCCATATCTATGGCTGTGAATTTGGCATATTTTCCAGAGATCCAGACAGATCCAAAACTGATGGCCAGTCTTAGCTTCTGTTTGAAATAAGTCAGTGTTCGCTATTGCATAGATCCAGTGTCTCTTCGGCCACAGGGGTGGGATGTTGCAGCACAGCATTCCAAGCCCTAGATGGATTTCCATGTTGTAGGGCAGCTGTCAAAAGCACTGATAATGAGTCTGCAGGATCTGCTGAGAGCAGGGGAAGAAAGGAGCTGCATAATTTCATTACCATTTTTACTCATAGAGAGCAAATGCTTTATAACCTCCTTTCCTCATCGATACTAATGCCTCTGGAATCCCTTTGTTGCATTAAACCCCAGCCAGTTGAGGAATACCCCTTTGAGGCTGGAGCAGTGCAAACTGGAGCCTGGCATTAAGCTATATATAATTTCAGGGGTCATAATCCCAACATATCTCTGCTTTTAAATTTCCATTCAGTTCTAGTCTTTAATTGAAAAGGAAACGTTTTATCCCTGAATGTATTATTGCTCTTTCTATCCTGTCCAAACCCAGTGCAGTTCTTTCTTAGCAGTCTCAGCTTTTAGAGTTGAAAAATGCTGGACTTCTCATTGCAGCAACTTAATTTTTAATGATTTTGGAGTCGTTCCTTACATGATACCTTCAGTTGTGTAAGCCAGGAACATTGTTTTCTGTGAGGTTGTTGGCTTCCCGTTCCTAACTCTCTGCAACATCACTCAGATTGTCAGAAGGAATCTGATGAGATGGTGGCTTTTGTTGTTCTGTGGAGCCTTTTCCACAAACAATAAGGGGTGTAGTCCCACTGTGTTCAGGTTGGCAGTAAATCTGTGATAACTCCAAGAGCCAGTGACGCTCCCTGCATTTCTGTGACCGGTGAATAACATGCGGTACACCGTGTGAAACAACTTTGTGGTAGGAAGTGATGCCATCCGAGAAGAGCATCTATCCTTTGCTTTTTAAATTATGAATAGGCAGTGCTGTTGGATTTGAATAGAAATCTCCATGAGTTTATTTAATTGAAGATACCGGAGGCTTACAGAAGTGCAGAACATTTTATATATGTTAATTTGTAATTAATTCATTATTAATGAAATACTTATATTAACAAACCACATCTTTATGATTTTTTAATAGAGATGATGTTATCGGAGGGTTATGAATTTCTGAGTAAACCTTGTGATTGGGAGCTTGCTTGCTTGCTTTCATATCTTTATTAAAGTAAATTTCCTCTAATAAAGATTTCCTTCTGGCCCCTCCAGTAGTGTCTCAGCTCCTTCTGGGTAAGGAAAGATCTGCTTATTCAGGTTATTTCAGGGCAAAGTAAACCTCGTTTTTCTTTGTGTTTCTGGTTGGGAGCAGGAGATGGCTGAGTCATTTTTCAAGAGTCCTTTGTATGTATAAACCCTGACCCTTTATGTTGCTGTCAGCCATTTGATAGAAGGATTAATTTACTCATAATGTTTTGCACTATTAAGGTTCTTGACAGATTTTAGAAACATTATCTTGGTGTTGTTCAGAGCTGCCTGCCAATCATTGTCTCCAGTTAGCAGGTCTGTATAGAATTAGGATATTGGGTAAAACTACAAGAGCTTTAACATGTTAGAATTGGTTTCATCACAGCAGTAATGCCAGTCTTCTTCCGTCTCTACACACACACAAATCTAAAATTTGAGTATATGTAGTCCCCATTTTCTCAGTAACATGTGGCCTGACATGATTGCAAATTATGGATCAGTGCATCATTTTGTTTGCATTCAGAAGTGTTTCATTGGTCACATTTGCATGGGTAAAATTTGCACGCAACAAAGAGTCATGTCCTAAATGCAGATATTATCTTCTCTCTGGATGCACGTAGGAGACCCTCTGAAGAGAAATATTTTTCAGGGTGCTGGAATTCATTGGTCTCGCTGTTTGGTCAGGCTAGATGTAGATCTCTGAAAATTATTTGAACATGTGGTCATGATTTTTTTTTTGCCTTAAATTATATTTTTGAAAGGTGTAAGTGTATCTCATATAAGGATGTTTCAGTTGCGATCAGTATTTGCCAGGAAGAAAAACAGATGCTCTTTTTTTCTGTGGCAGCTGAGCTGAAGTCAGTGCTGACGTTCTTGTTTACAGCATGTCATCCTAGAACAGACTATTCAGAAGATTCCTTGTTTTCTTTCAAGTCATTCGAAGTCTTAATTGTCGTATACTCTTGACTTTCTTGTCTTGAGAGAACGGAATGTGACACTGACATTAGGCATTGGGGAGTACAACCCGAAGATTCTAATGAAGCCCATACTGTAATTACTGTTTGAAAAATTATCTGCAAAGCAGTTGCTGACCAGAAAAGTCTGATGTATGCGTTGTTTTGAAGAAGGGTTATTTTTGTTATTTTCTCTTTTTTTTTTTTCTTTAGATTTGTGTTTTCCAGCCGCACTCGGTTTGGATGCGAGACGCGCGCTGTGGGAGGAGGTAATGAGAGGAGACAATGGCATCTGCGTTCCTTGCTAATTTTAACCTCCAGCTATCTTTCCTCTCAGGATGCTCCGTGCACACAGAAGAGCTTGTAGGCGAACAGGGAGCAAATTATTTTCCCCAAGTAAACTAATTACATGCCAGACAGAAGCGATTCTGCCGAAGTGACTGATCTTCCTCCAAAATCATTCCAGAAGTTGTTTTTTCAGCTTCCGAGGGGGAGTAGGAGTCTCATGGGTAGTAGCTGGGTTAGTGGAAGCYATGGCAGCATCCAAATATATATGACAGGCCTGAGCTTTTAGTGAGTGTGTGCTATGTTAGACAGTGCTGAAGTTCATTACTTAAGGTTCCGTGTTTTGTGGTACTCATTCCACACACAAAGTTCCTAAATTAAATGTAGATTTTGGGACAAGCAGATAAAATCAGGGAATCGGTGCTAGGACTCTGATACCTCTGTTTCCAAGTGCCCTGGTTATGTGAGCGATTATAGCTGAGGAAGACGATTTCCAGTAACAATTTGCTTGATGAATGAGCCTCCTTTCTTGATTGCAGATTGTCTGCAAACAGATTGAAATTTAACAAACTTGTRTGTTATTTATTATAATTTAGTGTGTAATAATCCCCCCTTTTCCCATGAAAATTGCCGTTGATAGTAAGATTTACTTTGTGGTCCTGAGAGGATGCTGAGAGCAAACTCTTCCCTTAAAACATCAAGAGTCCATGATAATCAAACAGAAAATGTGGGAACACAGTTGGAGCAGAATCATATGGAAGTCAGGGGGATGTTTGCATATCATTTTTCTCATTATTTGTTCAGCTGTAACAGTGAGGGAAAATTGACACCGTCTAATAGCAGTTCTAATAGGCTGTGTAAAATGAGCGTGATGGGCTCTGGGGAGCTCCGGGCAGCCGTATCCCCATCTTGTGGATCACCTCCCCAGTTCCTGTTAATTGACGAGCCCTGATCGCTGCAGAGACCGGGCAGTGCGCGGCTCTGGAGCCTGAGCGGTGTTTTCATGCAGGGTTTGGTTCTTGTCAGAACTCACTGGGGAAATGCTGCTGCAACAGCACACAGAGCTTTACAATACCACTTCTACTGCACCTGCTATTATGTTCCTAAAAATCTTCTGCCCTTCCTGAATATTGGTATGGAATCCTTCCTTCTTAGCCTCTTCTCCAGGGGCACTGTAATTTTATTTTGCTACTTAGCTGTTTTCTAGCCAGACCGAAACCACTGTCTTTTCTGTTGGGTTTGTTTGGTGGGGCTGAGGGAAAAAATAGTTGTGATTAGGGTGCGCTGAATGGCCTGGAAGGTTTCTGTTCACTAGGACAGCAGATAGCTCTGGTACAAGCTTCCAGGCTGGCTCTGACTCGGCAAAGCTGTTACAGAAGCGAACAGGCCCTTCAGTTCTTGTCTGATCTTCCTGCTAAGGCTGCTGACAAAGGCTGTGTTTGTACACGTATTTCTTATGACAGTTACTTGTCTTGGAGGAATTAGAAAGAGATCACCAGCTTGTCACAGAATAATGACCCTGTCCCTGCAGTGCTGAAGGAGCTCTGATCCAGCTATCCTTGTGTGGGTGATCCTGTAGACAGTTAGTAGTTTTATTGAGCCTTTGTGCCTCTTATTTAAAAAGATTAAAAAATTGTATTCACGTATGAGAGTTGGTTCTGTCCAAAGGTAGACTAGGAAACACTTTATTTTAGTTCTTTCCTTCACAGTTTAGTTTGCCACAATAGACAACATGAAGCGTAGACTGGAAAGAGGCCAGGAGACCCATCTGCTAAAAAASAGGGATCTTTCTAATTACAATCTAGTTGCCAGAGCCTGGGTATAATGACATACCTTTCCTCCTATGAATATTTTCATGAACTTTGCCCATCTGGAGAGATTCCCTGAGTGCCCTGCTTAAATTGGGTCGTTTGTGTGGACACAAAGGAAAAGGACAAAAGATGGGTGTGTGTTTCAGTAGTACTGTAAACTCTGTATCTTCTCACCAATTAAGTAGTAAAAGGATTCTGGCCCAATTTATGAGCAAAGTGTTGCTGAAGGTCAAGGCATTTTCTTTTTCTATGCAAGTATATATTTTAATGCACTGCAAATTGGATCTGAGAGGAAATGTCTTGCTTTAGTTGCTGTTTTAAAGTGTATTTTCAGTAAGTGTATATAGAATCAAAAAGACTATTAAAATGTTCTTCCTGTAGTGACTACTAATGTGTCCATCCACCTGTTTATACATTTCTAAAGTCCCTGGCTCAGTATGATCCCTTTGTTGTTGTTTAGTTTTGATTTTTAGCTTCAAGCAATTTCATGGTTAAAAGCAAGATGCATTGGAGCAGTGGGGTCTTCCTGCGTGTTGGGAAACTGGTGCAAATGGAGATAGTTATTAGAAATAAAAAAAGATGGGTTTTGCAGTGCATATATCCAGGTCACATCCAGACAAATTCACAACAATGTTCAGGAAAATAAAAATATCTGTGAAGAGGCATGTTGCACACATTCAGTCAAAACCGAATATAAAGAAAAACCCAACCCATGTAACCTTGCAGTCCTACCCTCTGTGACCTCTCTTCGTCGTAGTTCTGACTGCCCTGATTCCCAGTGCTCATAAATATTCCATTACATCAGTGGCACAAAAGAAATTCTCTTGTAGCATTTCACTGAGAGACCAAGCTTCTTATCAATTTTGCGTATTTAATCTTTCTCCTGATGCTGAAACCTAAATGCAGTAACTCCTGAGCATTGTTGTTTGGATTGGCTTTGTTGGTTTCCCTTATTTGTAACTGGACTAAGGGATCTGTTAAGTCCAGTGGTTCCTCCATGTATTCCTGTGTTATTAGAGTCCTTCTCTTTTTATTGCTTTGCCTTTTCACTTGCAGCTGATCACTCGGGGATCTCTTAGAACGTAACCCAGAGTTTAAAAATAATAATTAAAAAAAAGGAGGGGGTATAGAGCCACAGCTGTAGCAGAGCCATTGCTAATCTTCCTGTGCTAATGGATCAGATCCTCTCGATACAGAATCAAAACAGCTAATCAGCCCCGCAGCTTGTGTCCTCTTGACACTTGCTGTGTTCCAGGGCTCTTTTATGTTCATATCTGGTCCTGCAAGATTGCTTATGAACAGGGTTCTGACAGGTCTCTGCTTTTTCACTCATCATGTGGAGAATAATTATACCATTAGAGAAGGAATTAAATAAGCAAGCGATTAAAAACCCATTTCAGAGACCTACCCTGACCTTTTTATCACTTGAATGTTTGATAGAAGAATTGGAAGAGTTTCTGTTTCAGTTCTGTCTGATTCTGTTTTCATCTTTGTTCTCTGTGTGATGTAATACTGTCACTTTATGCTCTTTTAACTAACATTTGCTTTGGTATTTTATGATATGGGGTTTCCCCTTCCATTTTTGTCTCATTTCGTCATCACGTTGCAAATTATTGTGGAAAAGAGAAACTACTCAATAGGAGGGGTTCTAGACTATTTTTGCTCTTTGAAATAAATGCTACTTCCTCAAATACCAAATTTTAAAGTTGATTTAAAAACCTGTATTATATTCAGTCACATGCTTCTACTCGCAGAAATTATTAAAGATGTTTTTTAAGCTGCGCATAAGTGATGAATGTTGGTAAGGTGCGTAAGTCAAATAATGCCTGGGATAGTAGAATTAGCAGAAGGGTTCCCCTATGTGAAGCCACTGACCTTTGAGGCTTAGGTTGTTTTAGACAATCATATTCAATATCCTTTACTCAAGGAAGTAATTCTACTGAAACGGTTTTTTTACAAACAGTGTTCTGTTTTAATAGCATGTACAGCATCAGACTCCCCACATTACAGAAACTACAACCATTTATAGTTTATAAAGGAAATAAAGAAAATTATGGTTATAGTGACATTTGTGCTGCTTGATTCCTTTGTCCTTATTGCAAAAATGTTTTCTAGACCCCTGCAATTGTCAAAACAGTAGTGGTGAACCCTTTGGAGTCGGAACCAGATGTTTTAATCCTGTAGCTGCAGCCTGCCATCAGGGCCATTGTGAGGGGATGGAGGAGCTGTTAAAGGCTTTTCTAGGTGCTTTCATTTGTGTAGAAGACAAATGAATAGAAATAAGAACTTGGGGTGACTAATTCATTGTGCATCACCATTTTCCAACGGTTTGGTGAGCAGACTTGAAGCAAACTTTAAATGTGGCGTAGATTTGTCCTGAGTTACCGAAGAGTGACTTAAAACACAAATTATAACAAAGATGACATTGAATTGAATTCCCTGTTGTCACTTTAGCAGAGCTGTGGGTTTTTTGAAAAACTGGTGTATCCAATAAGTAAGTGTATGTATTGAAATGGAAATACAGACCAAACAATTGTGTATTTGGGAGAATCTTCTTAGAACTTGACTTACCTCTTCCTGCCCACCTGGTGAGCTTTTCAGGTGCTTGAAGAACAAAACTATATGATACTTTTAAATGTCAGTAGGAAAAAAATCTGATATGTTAAGCAATTTGTCCACCCTGGGAAAACTTCAGTTAGTATAGAGCACTTAGCTTTGCTCGATTTCACTGGATTTTAATGACACACTTTCCACTCCACACTGAGCTGTGCCATGAGGTGACTGGAGGAAAGCAAATACCGGGTCAGGGAGCTCATAATTTGTTTTAATTTGGAACAGTAGCAGAGGCCAGTATGTGAAAATTGAGCCCAAGTTGGATAGCTAGGAGAAACAGATGTGTTCAAAGCACCATGGAATAACTGGATTGAAGTATATCAACTCTGATTACTCCACAACATACTGGTGCTTTYTGCTGGACATTATTTGAATTCATGTATGACACAATGTTTTAGTATGTGCTCCAATACTAGTGTATTAAACAGACATAAAATTGCTTTTTGGTATTCTGTCTTTACACTTCTGTTAGATACATGAAGAATTTGAGAAGAAAATTTAATAGATGTGCCTTTCCATTAGAGTTTCCAATCTCAGTGTATCATAAAGCATCTCGCTGTGGTGCTTGAGTCAGGTTTTTGAAGTTATTTAAGCTCCTGACTGCCATTCATTTCACCTGTCAATACAGTTTGTGCACTGGCACGCATCCCGTAAGTAAAGAGACAAGGCATTGAATTACAACCCAGTAGTTTCTAATGATTTTGGAGCTGAGAGCTTCTACCCTGAGGGATTTATAACAATGCACCACCTAAACCTTAGGTCTGAAAGGCGGAGTAGGCTGAATGTTGACTGCCTGTGAATAATATAGGTATCTTTGAATTCCAGTTGCGGCATATTGTTTGGTTCACGTGGTTCAGTATTGGTGCTAATAATTAGAAATTAAAGAAAAAGCATATTCTGAGGACAGATATCTGTGTATATTAACTCTGCAAGGCTTTGTGTGCTGGCTGCCTCAACACACCAATGTAAAACTTGTAAGAAAATAAAGGGCAGAAAAATAATACAGAGCTAGTTTAGTATAACACCATTCCAGTGGGGCTTGAGAAAGCTTAACCTGCTAAGTCTTTTCGTCATAGATATGGGAGATTTGAGTCCAGGCTTCCAGCCTTAACCCGGTTGAATAACCATCTTCTTACACATGGTACATCTTGTTTGTGGATGTGAGAACAACTGCTTTATAAGTTTTGCTCCTCAGATTTTACCAGAGCTGGAGAGGAGGTGGTTGAGTTAATCTCTCTGGCTTACTTTAACACGTTTAGCCTGTACAGAGCATGGGGGTGCAGGTATCAGGAGGACTTGGATGATTTGCCCCCCCACGGTAGTCCCTGAATAATTTTCCTCTGCTTTGTTGATGCTCCCTATGAGTACTGTTAGATAATATGTAGTGGCATTGCAAAAAAACTTTTCCTTGTTTTTTGCAGTTTGAAATGTTGTTAATCTACTTACATTTTCCTATGCTGTATCTTTTTATTTTTTGCATTGCCATTTTATGGGTTTATTGTCACTACAAACAAGGCTGCTGTTGTTTTCTTTTTATTGTCTCTGCAATAACGTCTCTACAAAATTAACGTGGGCTTGCATGGGTTGTGACAAGCCTTTGAATTTTGGTATTAGTTATGCATTATTGATATCTCCATGGCTTTTGTTGTTCTGGATTTTTTTTTGAACATGACCTTACTCCCTTTACGGTGATGTTCATTTCTTCATTTTTTTTTTCCTTGTGGGAGTTCTTAGGGTTGTGAACTTGAAATAAGGATAGCAGAAGAGAAAGCTGTCTCTTCATACTTGCAGAATAGTTATATTATTGTTTTCATATATAATTCAAAAAATAATGTTCATAAATTCATAAAGCTCTGATAACATAATCTATATAAAATTATAAAGGTCTGATTTATTAATGTAAGTAATTAATAATGAATGAGTTAATTACAAATTAATATATAGAATGTTCTGTATCTCTCACTCATGTCAGTGGCCAAAGAAGCAGCAGAATGAGATGTACTGAATTTGAGGAATAAGTGGTTGGAATTTGTGAATATTTACTCCAAATCTTAGTGTCTGCTTTTAGCATGAGTAAAAGTTAACTTGCACTCAGGCATCTCCTTAGGGAGGAAAGAGCCATGGCAAAGCTTGGAGTATTTCGCAATGTAGCTGCTTTGGACAACACTTTAATATTTAGAAGTTGGAATTAATTTTAACTAGTTAAACTGGCTTGTGGGTGTGGCACTTGGGAACATGGTTTAGCAGTGGCCTTGGCAGTGCTCAGTTAGCAGTTGGACTTGATGGTCTAAAAGGTCTTTTCCAATCTAAACRATCCTAGGATTCTATAATCTGAAGGTAAATCAATAGCTCTTGATTATGGCATGGACCCTTGGTGGATAACAAACTCAAGAACATGAGAGGTGCTCTCTGTTTACTGGAGGGATCATTCTGGCAGTGGTTGTTCTGCTGATCCCGGCTCATGTTTCTGTTTTCTGAGCGTCTTGGCTTTGGACTTGGAAGGAAATTTCAAAGTTCAATTAACTTGAGCTCACACCAGAGTAGAATGGCTGAAATAAGGTTGCCCCTATAAACATATTTCAAGTAGAAAGTTTTGCAGGAAGATTGTTTACAAATTTAATAGACTAATTACTAGCAAGTAAATTAGATCCTTGACCTATTTCTGTGGAGCAATGCAAATTTTAGTTACACAGTACAGAACATGCTGGCAAACTTTAACCGTCAAAGTTTTAGCTAAAAATTGTTAGACAAAATGCAGCCAGATCAGCCTTCAGGTTATTTACATGTAAGTAAAGGAGCCGTCCTCTGACAGCTGACATGGCTCAGGATCAGTTCTGTTTGCAATGAGGGGAATACTGGAGAATTCCTGGTTTTTTCTCAGAAGTTACTCTGTGTTTCTGTGATAGCAAAATTTCACCCTGTTTTTAAAAAGCATTTTCTTCCTGCGTTCCCTGCAGCAACTCAGTGGAAAGAATACATCAAAAATAAAAGTAATAATATTAATGTGAATCTCTCTCATCTTAAAAAACACCAGGAGTTCCCCATTAGTATGTAGATCTCACTCCAAGGGAAATGAAAATTCACTGAAGAAATCTTTTGACCCAGCCAAATCTCATGTGAACTGAACCTGAATATACTATATCAACCACTCGGCTGTATTTTCAACGAGCCTTTTCAATGTCTTGAGAGAAATTAGAGTGAGAAGGGGAAACTGGGGGAAGGGAGAGCAGGGCCCGACACACTTCATGAATTTCCTTTTTATCTGCGCAGTTCCTTAAAAGAGCTTCATCTCAAGGCAGGGTGGCAAGAGAGTTCTGCCCTGTGGCAGAACTATGATCCCATTAATCAAAATTAATACCCACAAATAAAATATTTTCACCTTTACTGACTTATTGCATTGAGTAATTAGCATGAATGGGCCCTGGAAAGTCAACTGGTACAAACAGGTGGAGTTTTGGTGAGCCTCTGTCTTGACCGTTTAGGAGGGTCCAGGAGGGAAAGAGATGGGAAGTGMTGGGACAGGACGTCCCAGATCCTCCCTCCTTCCTCACTGTCCTGGGGATGCAGCAGAGGGATCTTTCCTGACCGAGACTGCTGCACTGGTTCTGCTGGTCTCTGTCTCTGAACTAACCGTGCCACGCGCTGGCGTCTCAGCAGGACGTGCCTGCGGGGCATCGAGCTAAACAAGGCCTCGGTGGTAAAATAACATAAACATTCATTGGCCTGGTGACAGATTTTATTCATTTTCTGCTAAGTTCCAAGCAGAGCAGCAGGCAGTTTCCTAGACACAGTAATATGACGTTTATATGATTCCTGTGACCGCATGATTAGCTATATAATTTATTGCCTAATTTCCCTAAATACGGTATTGCCAATAGTAACCAATTAAAATAATAAGAAACAGTGGGCTGCTATGGGGAAACAACAAATCCATCATGAGGATTGAGTTGCTGTTAGATTTTTAGGCCATCTGAGTTACAGCTTGTTGACATTAATAATAGTTCTAGTGAATATTCTCATTACCAAGTATTTTATGACATAGAAGTTATGTGGCTTTTGCTTGCCTGGCGGGATTTTCCATATAAAGAAAACTACAGGCAATCCATTTTCGTTCCCTTTAATGTATTTTCTTAACAGTTGGAAGATTTAAAAAGATTGCAGAAGTGCTGAGTTGTCGTTTCAACGTTTGTACATGGTTTGATAAGCGTGTAGCCGGTGTCCTGAGAATACTGTCTGCATTGTCATTTCATAACTGCTCTCTTCAGGGTTAGTCTTTCAACTTCTTTTTTTGCTTTGTAAACATCTGATTGTTCCACACAATTATTGTTATTGTCTGATTTTCTTTGTTCTTCTAACAAGACTTCCCATTCTTACCTCTTTGCTTCCGCCCTCCTCCTGTCACGGCCTCCATGCTTTGGTTACTCCTTGGAACCAGCCTGCTGTATTCCGACTCCTGTGCCATGGCCATGAGCCTCTCCACTTCCCAGGCTGGCATCACATCTCTGTTATCAAGGAATTTTTAGAATAACTCAGCTTAATATGTATAAAATCTTGGCCTCTCAGAGCTATGTAGGGCATATTCCAAATGGGTTTTTATAAAAGTCTTCTTGTATTTGTATATTTATTTATTTACTTTGGGTTAGAGCTCAAGACTTAACAGCTACTGAAGAACTGGCATCTCGAAAATTAAAATGGGCAGGAAAAAAAACATTTAAAAACTTGCGGAGAACCCCATCTTCTTGCTTTAGTTCTCTGAGAAGCATAGTCTGAAAATAAGTGTTAATCAGGTGCTACAGGACAGGGTTTTTGTTTGGTTCCCTTTTTTTTTTTAACTCAAGCACTCCAGGCTAACATCACCATCCTCTGCCTGCTCCAAAAGATCCAGTAAGTAGGTCATTTACTGTCTGTTTGCAAGCATGGAATGTCCAGGGAATCAATCTCAGGCTTCTGTCCAGTTTAAAATATTTATTCCAACTTATAAATCTATGGAGAAATTCATCTGAGCTTTATAGCTTTTATTTTATTACAGCTTAACCTTTGTGATGGTAGGGGATAAGACTTAACAACCTAAGTCTGTTTCTTTCCTGACTGATAACAGATGGAGCTACATTTGCAAGTGTCTTCGAAGGTAAAAGCTGTGCAGCTTTGCAGGATCAAACTCTGAATGTGGTCCTAGAAATAGGCACTGATTTTCACATGTGCAGCGAGGTGCAGGGGGGTGGAATGAGATGATCTTTAAGGTCTCTTCCAACCCAAGAAATTCTGGGATTCTCTGAAATTACGGACATGCTCCATTGTGGAGTGTGTGGTGGTTGTGTGAGGTATCGCCTTCTCACCCCAGCGCACAGATCAGTGCAGTAGTTGGCTGGCTCTCTTTGCCATATTGCTTCAACTGCTGSTGACCTTTGCTGTTAACAGATTTCCGGCCAGATTTTTTTTTTCAGCACTGTTATATCTGCTGTGCGTGTATTCCATCTTCAGTTCCTGGAGGAGCTGGGCTTGCTGGATTCTTATTCAAAGAAATGCCAAATAACCTTTAATAGGAACAGTACGCCTCACTGTGTCACACGTGAATCGCGGAAGGTTTGAGAATCTTCCCTTGCTAATTTAAGTAAATTCTTCTATTTTGCATGAATAGAATATGCTTTAAAAACGCTGCAGTGGCAGGCCTGATTTTGCCACCAATACACAGGAATTCCTTTCTCTGACGCTCAAGGCAATATTTGTCTTGGAAAACCTGAGTGTGTAACCCTCCTTTGCTCAGTCAGGGGGTTTCTTAGACTCTTTAAAAAAAGTCTCTGAACCTGTTAGTTACAGTGACTTAAAGAAGTGTTGGAAAATCTTTGTCTTTTGTTTGAGAACAACAGCAAATATTACAGATTAGAAGAATTAACTTCTTGTTTTGAGAGAATATCTGTCAATAACCATCCTAGACTTGATGTAGGCTTTTCACAGCCCGGGAATTTCTGCCATAGATTGCTTTATTATTTTTAACTTAGGGATCCATTCAAATTAGTAAAAAAATCCAGTTAAAAAGAACCTGCAGTGATTTGGCCATCTACTGGCAAATAGGTTGTGATTTTTAAAAACAAAGAAATCCAACCCCCCCCCCCCCACAACAAGACCAATAACCAACCCCAAAAAACCCAATGAGAAAACAATAGAATCCCCAAACCATAAAACATTGATACTGTATTCTCTCTAGTGAGCTAGGTAAGACTGTAGTGTAATTTCCTGAGATCCATCCTTTGATAGGTGGAGCTGGGAGAGGAGAACTTCCCGAGAGGTGGAGGGTGGTCTGGGCGCTCTGGGCCGGCAGTGGGTAAGGAGAGAGCGGGTGCACATGGACTGGGGGAGGAGCAATAACGGCTTTGACACTGAACAAAGGCACTTTGTTAAGAAAAACACCAGCAAAAACCAGCAGATAAAAAGAAAGAATAGAGCCAAAACTAAAGTGAAGAAATGGAGAGTGGATAAGGCATCCTCTAATTACTATTGGATCGTCTGGAAAAAAGACTGTTCTATAGTGTTGTGATAAACAATGTTGATATATACAAAAGGGCAGATTTAAACTGTGTAATTCTGGCTTTCCTACTGCTTGAGTTTATGGATTAGCAGTCATGATGTTCTTTTAGCACTGTTTCTTTCAGTGTGACGTGAGCAAATTTGTTTAATGCACCATATGCTACTGATGGAGAGCTCCTAACATTTTCTCACCTTGAAAAACAGGACATTGTAAGGAGATTATTGAAAGTCAAGAGGATAAATTGTATTGGGTAGATTATGACATCATCAGCCTTCTTTTTATTTATTAAAAGCACTTTAAAAAGGTTAAAAAAGGGGAAATTTGCTGTATTCAAGATGGACTCTTTAAAATATTTCTTTTTACCTATTCAGAATGAAAATGACCTGAATAAATTATGTAAGGTTCCTCACATGGGGGTTCTGGCTCAGCACCTTCAAAGTGACATAACTGTGAAAGGTTGTCAATTGGCACTTCTTTGGTCTTAGGGAAAAAAAAGGAGAAAAAAAGCTTGTGTATATAAATTGGATGCTGCAATATATGCAGCCTTAGCTTTGATTCCAGAATCCATTAAGCCAAATGGCTAATATGATATGCGCTGTGGAATCTGTTTGATGGCTGGATTAAATTGCAAATACCATAAATTGGTAACTGACTTGAAGCCCCGATATTTCTAACGTTTCCCTTTTGTTATCTGTATTTAATTCTGGAACAGAAAACAACACAAGTAGGTGTCCAGTGTATGCTCAGAGCACCTGCAACCACAGGACTCTGCTGCTTGTTCTGTGCTGTGGGAGATCTGCAGCCAGGGCTTGCAGGGAACTGCTGAGAAGAAATCTGTGTCAGCTGTGATTTTCCTTTTCTAGACTAGAAAGCAAAATAATCAGCTATTTATAGCACACTTGAAAGAGACCACAAAATCCATCCAAGTAAATACAACATTGTTGGGCGCTTTGCAGAGCCGTGTCTTGCTTCTTCCCAGGATCCCTCTGAAGAGAAATACGCAGGAAATGGAGAAGCAAAGCATTAGCTGATACTTACCAAATTGCCTGCATGTTAGCGAAGCATCTGGCAGAATCCTGCTTATTTTGCACTTGATAAAAAGTAGCAAAACTGAAATGTCAAGCCCAATCTCCATTTTATTCAAGTATGTTGTGGGCAAGCCAGTGTGATTCTGGAGAGTTGTCCTTGGTACATATTGGTGTGGGGTCAAGATCGGGATCTTTGCCAAGCAGCTGTTGTCCTCCTGCAATGTTTCTCAAAAATGGTACATTTCGTGGTGTCAGACTAGGGGTGCTTATTTATTACAGCAGGGAACATTCAGAGGATTCTGTTCGGGAAGGGAGCCAAAAATTTATCAGGAGCTTTCTAGTCTAGGAACACTGAATAACCTCATTTAGTGACAGTCTTTTATTCCACATTCGTAGTGTGACTGTGTTTTGGTCCCTAATCTTAGTTGAAACTTGTAATTTACCATAGTGATAGAAAAAATGTGATCTGACCCTGTGAACATATCTGAAAATTGCCATTCTTTGGCTTTTGGAAATAGAGCCAAGATGACCTTCAGAATTACATTTCTTTGTAGTTTGGTTTGCTTATTTCAGAATGTGCTGTTACACAGCATTTTCTGTTTGTTTGCCTGCATCTGACAAACCTTCCCTTTGAACTCAGAGACCTCCCTGGARGTCTGCTTCCATAGAATCACTTAGGTTGGAAAAGACCTTTAAGATCAGAGTCCAACTTTTAACATAGGTGTTAAAACTTGCAAAACATTTTCTCTTATTTCTTGGGCACGTGGTTTATATTTTGTAATGGATTACTTGTTTAGAGCAGTTTTTTTTTTCTTTACAGGTCTTGTAAGGGATATGTTTAGTGGGTACCAATCCAGAACAGAGCAGTTGGTCCAGCAGCCTTTGTGATGCAGCTGCCAGTCATGTCAAATGCATTGCTCCTGGCACTACTGAGTAGTTCTGGTGGTAGCACATCCAGATTTGGTACTGGGTAGCAGGTCCAAACCTGTGTTCAAGTAGTAGCTGCTCTATCCATTTCACTTCCCCCTCCACCTCTACTATGAGTACTAGTCTCTACTATTCCTATTTGCATTCCCAGGCGAAGTCCATAAAGCTTTACCTGCGTGAAGAGCTGTGAGTCACTTGGTCCTAAATGGAATCAGCGTGAGAACTCACGCTTTATTTTGGGTCTGGTGGAGGGAAGCCCAGCCATAGGCAGCAGTGGCAGCACAYGGCCTCTGACAGGAAGTGAGGGTGGTTGCCAAACACAGTGTGTGTAGTTGGAGTAAGACAGGTGTTGTGCTTTGCCAGTTCCTGATTTATCTTCAGCTGGCTCAGAAGCCTGCTGGGAATACAGTTTGCCTGATTTTGTGCAAGAGACACAATTGTTAATAGTGTAACAATTAACTGCTCCATTACTGTGTGGTGTAAAACCTGAGGTCATGTCTTACATGCATCTTCTTGTGGTTTCAGTGATGCAACTTTAGATGGACTTTATGCAATACTACTTTAGCCCAGAGGAATGATGTGAACTAGGTATGTGTGTGAAATGATAAGGTGGATTTTTGTGGACTTGGAACACCACAGATCCCCACTGCTGTCCTGCTTGTGTCCTGAGGATCCGAAAGCATTAGGTCCAGCATGACTGTCTCCTGCCCAGTATCCGGAGGCCAAGCGTGCTTTCCATGTCCTCCCATGGTGTGTCAGGTGGCAGGGGGGTACCCGTGGAGAACGCACTCCAGTTTGTGAGCTCGTGCTACTCTAACAGTTCTGCTGGCGGTCAGTGGGGTTTTGGAAATGAGGTTATGCAGCTTAGCCTTGGAGGAAAGCAGGGAGTGCTGGGGATGGAGAGTTGGGAGCGGTTGCTAAGAATATCGGATCAGCCGGGATCGCTATGGCAACCATGTTGCCAGGATGAAAAACTTACCCTGCAATCAATCTGAATTCATAAGTACCACCGTCTACCTGTGACGCAYTGGGAAGTCAACCTAAATTTTCTGATCCAAAGCAAATCTTTTATTAAATCCTCAAGGACTCATTTTCTCCATTTGCAAAGTAGTCTGGTACAGGGCAAAGAAATCATCTCTGTGAAGTCRGGGAGTGCTTGAGGGCCCAGGTCAGAGACACATTTGCAGAGACAAGCATATGAATAATCAGGTTGCATTTGTGTTATTGCTTGGCTTGATGCTTAAGTTTTTCATTCCAGGTGATAAGATGAAGTAAGTCCCTCTTGGTTTTGGGCCAAGACTTGTTTCTAGCTGCAGATTCCTTCAGGTCCATTTTATGTTCAGTCTCCTTTATTAGTTTAGCATTGAGAGATCTGGATTGTGAGCACTGGTGGGGAGTGACAATAAGCATACAAACTGTAAGAAATCCTGTTACTTTACTGTTCACCTCGGATAACTATTCTTACTGCAATTTAATTTCACAGCCGCAAAAATACATTAAGAATACCTAAACCTATGTCTGTGAAAGCTGACTTGCATTCTTTYCAAGATATGATCTAGCTTTGTAGGCTGAAGTTAGTCATAGCTGATATTTATTAGTGAGTGTCCCGTAGATTAAACAATTACCTAACTGGTGAAGTATTTCACCTCTTGTGATTGATGCATTCTGCTACATTATGCCTGTGACATTCTATCGTTGTTTACTGGTGCATATACTCAAACCAGAGGATGCAGATGCATCTCTGACTTGTCATTTTTGTACACAGTTTTCCTTTTTGAGGTGCTCTTTCTGCCTGTTGGGGGTGGCCACCTTTCCAGGTCAGACAGATCGGTCTGATCTGTGAAGATCTGATCAGCCGTGTCTGTGTGGTGCCAGTGTTCTGAGCCGAGCAGCAGAGACCTGTGAACAAACCGATGCCTTGTTGTGGTGTCCCTGTGGTGGTCCCTTTCTGTGCCAGCTCTCTGGCTTTGCTCTGAGCCAGTCTGTTGTGTCACCCGAAAGAACTGACACTTGTTTAGTCTGAGGAAGTGGTGCAGGTTTTATGGTGGGTCACGTTGAAAGCTCTACAGCAAATTACAGTTGAGTGTATTGCAAGCTTTGGTCAGGAATGGCTTGCAGGGAGATTTGATGAATGCACAGGTCAAGACGAGGACTGACTGTAGGCAAACAACTCATTGTAGCAGAGCCTTTCATAAAGTTAGCTTATTTACAGGTGACAGATGGAAACTGCTGCCCAGGCTTGAGGAGAGATTGGTGTAATTCCTTATCGGGTTTCAGCATAACCATAACTAAAAGCATGGCATCTAGCCTGAAATTTAAAACTATTTCTGTTGATTCTCTAAAGGCCCTGTGTTGTTTGAGGTATAAAAAACAGCTTTTAGCCCAAGCGCATTTTCTTAGCCTGGTGACAGGAAAAGTAGGGGAAGGTAGTGACTTTGCCTCGACTTGGTGCTGTTTGGTACACTTAGCTCTTTCAAGCAGCCTGTGCTGTAGAAATAGTAAAACAAAGGTGGAAGGCCTCGTGGGAGGAATCACATTTAGAGCCTTCTGTTGAAAAATCACTGGCACAACTTATTTGTTCCTAATAAAACACAAATTTTCCTTAATTTCGAGCTTCCCTCAGTCTGCATTACAGTATTTCCCTGCTGAAGGTTAAATCTGTACTCATGTTCTTGAAGCTCTATTGCTGTTGAGTTACATGGGTTTCTCAAAAAGGAATGAATTACAGGCACATGTGTGGAGAGATATTTGGAAAAAAAAAAATTTATTATTTAATTGTGAGGGGAAAAACCCACAAGGTTGGTGCCAGTACCTTTTCCCGTATTATTTCTATTCCCATTCACAAGTCATTCCTGTCTTCACATTCAAGGCAGCTGTTGGACACAAACTTGATGATGAAATTGTCTTTTAATATGCGTGATGAAAGGGCAGTGTTTAAAATATTTTCTCTGCAATATTTACAGCTCATGGTGGTTTTCCCTTGGAAGACTTGGGGCTAATTAGGGGATGGAAAAAAAAGTACGGTGGAGAGATGCCCAGGTCCATTGTAACTAATACTGTAGGAGCGGGGAGGGTTTCTGCTGTGGTTTTGTTTCTTCATTAGATGAGTCATTATTAGAAGGTACCCTAATGATAAATTAATAGAGAGTGTAGATTAAACACTCCCAGGAATTCTTAGTTAACAGTCATTTGACCAGCCCTGCTGAAAGCTTGTTTTCACTAAAATCCTGAAATTGAAGAAGCGATGATGTAAGCCCTTGAAAGGCTGGAGAATGAAAGGGGATTTTTTCCACCCTTTAATGAAAAGAAGCTTTTGTTAGGGGAGGCAGAGCTCAGCGTGTCCTACAGTGTTCGGGAGCGGGAACATGCCATTCCTTCCTCTTACCRCTGCCCCTCTGCCAGGCTGGATCTCAGTAGGTCACACTCATGTGGAAAGGACTCGATTTTCCTCACCAACTGCATGTGACATTGGTGTGGATGTTAATAGGAATTGTGCATTTTATCTGGGAAAAGAGGTTAAGGGCCTTGTTGGGAGCTGTGGATGATGCTCTGTGCGGGGAGAAAGGGCAGGACCTGTTTTGGTCGCTGCTCCTCTTGGAGTTTCCATGTCAAACACAAAGCTTTGMTGTGTCACATGTGCTGTTCATGCTGTAGCTTTTCTCTTAAGGGTTTATTAGAGAAGGGAAGGCGCACAAAGCAAGCATGCAGCATTCCAGAAGTGAGGAAACCAAAAGCATTACTGAAGTTATTATAATAATTAAGAATGGGGCTGTATGTGCTAGGCACTGTATGGATTTAGAACAACAGGCAGTCCTTTTCCTGAAGGCTTTGCTGCCTAAATGGATGATTCATACACAGGGCAACAGAAGGCCCAGAACAAACAAGCTGCAGGAAGGTTGGTAAACACTCAGTGTGTATTATTAAACATAGATATGTATATATACACACACACAAATATGTACATATATATATTTGGGTTCAGTTTAGCTAAAAGGGGAATTATGAAGGGAAAATTCAAGAAAATGGAATGAAAGAAAGAAGGGAAGAGTTTGCAGGGGTAAAAATAGGACCGACAAAATTATACATAGGGCAGGATGAGCTAGATAAAAGTCAAAACACTTGAAACGACAAAGCGAGGGAGGAATTGTAGTAAACAACTATACAGCTTTTTACAAACAAGATACTATACTGTGGGAAAGAAATATCAAGACAGTTTTCCATCTTCTTGAGAGGATTACACCTTCTCCTATATCCCTGCAGAAGCCCCCAGAGATGCCTCTGTGTCCCTTTCTCCAAAAGAATTTGTTTGACTTGAGCTTCCCACACTTTTCTGGAGTCCATGCTTTCAAAATTTATGGGGCTCATGGAAATGTGCTGGAGAACACCACTGGTTCTAGACTGGCCCTTCTAAGTTTCTACATGTTAGTGTGAACCATGGCTGTCCTGAGCCTCAGCAGACCTCGGGTTTTCCTCTGCCTTCAGTGGAGTGATGCCTGCTGGAAGTACATTTTCTTTCAGGAGTTCTTATGTTTCCTGAAGGTTGAAACTCCTGGATCCATTCTTCCTTAAAACACCAGTCTTATGATCAGCTTGACCTTTGCAGCTGTGGGCAGGGAGACAGATCTGGTTTATGTTCTGAAGCGCTATTGATTGGAGAGAACAACAGAAAGCAGCTCTGGAGGGAAGAGATCGTGTTCTAATATAGAGCTGGATATGGGAGAACTGACTTGTCAGTGTTTTCTGTGTGAATTCAGTCCAGGCCTCTAATAATAGCAGTAATATCTCAGTCTTTGATGTGGTTAAAGTGCTGTGTTTATGATACAAACAGATGAGATAAAAATATGTAATGGTAATACTTTTATCTGTATTTAGGATCCTTCTCCTTAAGGTGTTTGTAATGAAAGGACTTGAAGTTTAGTTTTCCTCTTGTGTCGGACACCAGTCCTTGTCTTCACTTTATATAAGTCATATAACTTAGGAAGTCATAGAGAACAGTAGGAAAAGGCACAGGTCGCCTTCATCTGTGATTGATTCAACAGGCCACACTCAGCTGTAGAGATTGCTAAAAAAGAGGAAATAAAACCCTTCACCAAGGCATTGTTTGGTGTTCTTATGCTCCAACATGAACTTTATATACACTTTGTAAAGTGAGCACTTCTACTTCTCTTTTGGAAGCCCTATGTGAGATTGTTGAGTTTTGCCTGTTGATGGTAATGTACAACTGGGGGAATGCAGCAGTATGTGTTAAAAACTGAGCTGKTTTTATGTTTTAAAAGTGAAATAAGCCGAGTTCTATAATGAGAAATGGTGCTTACCAGTTGCTTTTCACCATAGCCTTCATTCCATTCAGAGATGTTACCTAGGTTTCGTGCCAATGTCAGCAGTGCAAATACTTCCAGGAAACTGAGATACAAAAAGAGTTACAAAATTGACTTTTGGCATTTCTCAAGTGTTATCAAAACACAGAGTGTTTTTCTAACATTACAAATACTGCAGGGAAGGAACAAAAACTCATTATCAAGTGAGAAATTAATGAAAGCTTCTCTGCTGAAACAAAATCTGCATGTTTGACATTAGCCTTTTTAGTTTCTTCATATTTCAGATACAATTCCCTACTCCTGTATTTAGAATCTGAAAGCAGTTGTGAGCATACACATCTCAATAATGTTTGTCTTTTCTGGGAGGAAGCGAATACATCATTTGACAACTGTTGAGGTTTATTTGCTGTGTACTTGTTTTTGTGGAATCAAAAGTCCTTTTCTTGTACCAGATTTTGATTCTCATCCTGTGCAGTAAAAACCAAGACTGTGTGTGTTGAAACAAGGAGTGAAAGACCTGTACGAGATAAGATGTACATCTGCTGCAGGAAGAAATTCATCCTCAGATGAATAAACTGGTTCTGACTCTGTGCTAGAATCAAGACACCGGTCAGTAAAAAGGTGCCTGGAGTGAGCGTTGTGACTGTGGGCCAAGCCTGCTGCTCCCTGGGTGCTTTTTTATGCTTCCACATGACTAAGGATTCTTTTCATCTCTTGCACGGTGGTTTCCATGTTGTATAGACTATTGTGCTTTCAAGTCTGGTTTAGGCACTTCGAATACGAACTTATGAAATTCATAGTAGGTTTCAAAGTATGGCAGGGAGAAATACTGCTGAGTTTTCCCTCTGTGAAAGGCTTATCACAAAGGAAATGAAAACCTATGGCTGCCACTCTGTGCGTTGATTTCCGAAATGACTGCAAACCAGACTGGTTCTCCTGTAGCTAACTGTTCCCAGCTGTTGTTTCACATTCCAAATTTTATGAGTATTTTTGCTGGCAACAGGAAATATTTTCAAGTCTTTGCAGGATAAGGCATCCATTTATTTTACATAAAATGTTTTGTTTATCTTTTCTGATTATTCTGCATTTGGAAATCTTATATATGTTTCCAGACCGAAGATTCACAATTGCAGTTAGTTACAGAGAGTTAAAAATAACCATTTTCCTAAGTGTTCTGTTAGCTCTGATGTTTTAAATCAGATTTGGTTTCAAAATTGTCTGAGCTATTGTAGCTGGTTTTCCGGGAGAGAAATGCTAAAGCCACTTTATATTCCTTCTGTGCTCATTAAGAATCCTGAGTTTAATGCAGAAGGGAAAGAAACTATTATGGATATATCTCTGTTATAAAAATGCAACAAAACATATACTAAATGTATATGGCTTATTTCAGTGGAAGCTACTCTTTATTATTATAATCCAAATGTATTTGCAACCTGTTGTTGGACTCAAACATTTCAGGCTCTTTCCCAGATAACTGCGTATGTTAGTTGCTGATCTGGAAACAGCCCAGCTGTTATAAGCCATAGTTTATAGAAAAAAGCTCTTTGTTCAGAGTTTTCTAGATTCACTCTGAAATTGGGTTCAATTCATKTATTTCATTGACTTCATGGTGTCTTATCAATTATGTATGAGKTAGAAGTTTGCTTTTGTTTGCTTTCTGTTTTTCTTCCTCTCTCTTTTGTTTGTTTCTTTGCACCAGTAGAAAAACTCCTGTTGTGYTTGGACTGACCCCAGTATCTCCCACTCTCTTATCTCAAGGTCAAGTGCAGCAGAGCTGTCCCTGTGCCATGAGGCTCTTCACGTGGCCTTGTTCCTTCCCAGATTTTACTTCTAGTGACTTTCCAAGTTAGCCTTTTGACTCCACTCTCAAATACCACCAGAAATGCAGCAAGACAGTAACTATCCCAAAGTCAGTTTAAAGAAAAGTTGTCAATACTTCAAAAGATATAGGTGGTTTAGAGGTTTTTTTTTAATTGACAAAGACACAGACTGTTTACCAAAATGTTTTTGGTGATAAACAGTGTGTGTTACCCAAAAATGTGATTTTTTCTTAAATTTTTTTTTTCTTATTCGAGACCTATTTATAATGCAATAAGTTTAGCAAATGATTTTGGAAGCAGAGAAAAAATTTGGAATGTGATGAATAAAAATAGGGGAAGGAAGGTCACCTTCCCTGCTCTTGAGCTAATGTAGGTGTCAGCAGGAAAACGCCTCTATGGGAAAATGAACTCTTTTTGGATGAAGGACAGGTTCAAGTACGGATTTAAACAGCAAATCAAATGTGTGTTTGGTAGAATACTTGGATAGCATTTTTTTTCCCCAAGTCTGTTTTGTTGCTGCTGCTGTGGAGTGGAAGGGTTTTCCTTACACAACCAGTAATTTCTGTAAAGCTTTTCAGTCCTCTTGTCTGAGAACCAACTCAGGTTTGTGCTCTCTTCCTGCATTTCCCAGAGCAGGTGGCTAAAAGCGTGGCAATTTTGGACTTTCCTTATGGGCAAATTTATCCTACATCTTGTTCATGTCTTCAAAATGACCTTCATCTTCCAGAGCTTTGGCAGATGAACGTTTCTCCAGCACTGTATTTGTTTCCTTTTTTCAATTAYTATTATTCTGTAAAGTAAGTGAGGTCCTGGTGCACAGCAGGGGTGGCTCACCTCCCTCTGAGCCTTGTTCCTATTTCACACGAGAAGGAGAAGACTTCTCCCAGTAGCCAGAATGATCAGATAGAGTGAGTTGTGTTCATCTCAATTATCTGAGGGCAGCAATCATACCAACACAGCTTTTGGGGAGAGCATTTATTGAGGAAGATGATGTGAAAATCATCTCTCGTTGCTGTGAGTGGTGACTCCAGACCCTGCTGCCTCCCCAAAGCCAGGGGGTCCCACACCACCCCCAGGCTCTGGAGTAAGTGCTCCAGAGACTGTCCTTGCTCTTTGCTGTCAGAGTTTCCTATTGAGGCAGGGAGTTCAAAATAAATGCATTCATTGCTTTATGTGCTTTGGCTTAGGATACTACAAACAGCAAAATTATTCTAAGATCAAATGTATTGGGGCTGTTCACAGTACAGCATGTAAAGGAAAGACCTATTTGAAAGCAGAAGAATAGACAGTGTAGCCATTTTCCTTGAAAAACCTGGGGTTTTTTGCCTTTGTTAGAATGATTCATCCTGTTACTCAGCGTGGGAGTGTTAATTGCCACACTGTAAGAGAAGTGCCACCTCCTTAAGGTGAATCCAAGACAGTCAGGCTGATAGATGCAGGGTACTAGTAATTTCTTTGAAAGAAGTGTCAGCTGTAAAAGATGGTCTCTTCCAGTGTGTTTCCAAAATGGAGCTCTCTATTGGGCAGCATGTTCTGATGTTAAACTGATGTTTTTACATAAGACTCATCATTGGTTTGATTATTAAATATAACTTACTCGTAAATTGTTGTATATCTTGAGTATGTTCTGCGTTTTCAGTGCAACTTGGAATGCATGAACAGCATTTGTTTCATACATATTTAAGAATGCTGACCTGAAAATATTTATTGTTTAAAGATGATTCAATCACGATAAAAAACTACACTTGTTTTAGACTGTAATTGTAGGATAGGTAAACTCCCAGCCTGCTGTAGGAGGTTATTTTATAATTACCCCCTCCAGCATGCATTTTAAGATCATCATGATACAGAAAAGCACTTAAATGTGATGAAATGCTTCACTGAATTAAAACATCATAAACGTGGTACTTGGCTGAGGACAGRGCAAAAGGGTCATCTGAAACTCGGTTTCTCCTGTGTCGTTTGCCAGTGTAGCTCAGAGCAGCCTGGGAGATCTGGAGGGTTCTCTTGTTGACCTTGGGTGACCAAGGCACATCCACAAAAAATCGCAGTACAGCCTGGGCCTGCGCTTGTCTTCAGTCCAGCACAGGGGACCTAAACATCTCTGTGCACAAAGTGCCTTATCTGAACACAAAGAGGACATCTTATAACATCTAATTTTTTCCCTAATATTGTGAAAATGGTTATTTTAAAAATATTTTTTACAAACTACAGTACCTGTGGGTGAAAATAAAAAGCAAGTGCTTCCTATTTTTTAAATGTGTATTTCATTAAGTGCATATTGGTACAGTTCCAAAGAGAATATTGTCTAACAAGATGGGTTTTCAGTAGAAGAATGTCAGCTTGACATGCCCAAGTGTTCTTTTACAGTAAGGGAAGAACAAATTCTTTGTTAAACGTTACTCCAGTTTTTGTTGCTAAATATATAGACACGCAGCTTTTCTTTGGAAGTTGGAGGAAGTGTTTTTTCACTCAAGGCAAGAAACTGTCCCAGATATTTGACTATGACACTTCGAAATTGAACATTGTGGCAGGAAAAAATGGGGTGCAGGGAGATGCCGGTATAGTCAGACATAGAATGGGAAGCTTTTTAGGGGACAGGTATTGTTCAAGGTCGCAGTACTTTGTGGTTCCTCCTTGGGCCTGGCAAAACAGGACTGTGGAATAGCTTGAAAGAATCTATCATGTAACAGTAATAATAATAGAAAATAAAACCTTGTGAAGAGCAATCTTACAAGAGATCAAGTGACTAAGCAGAAAGTCTCCACCACTGTGCAGAGATCAGTGCTGTAAGTGGATGCTGTGTGAATCGTTTCCTTGGCTTGTGGGGGACTCGAACTGCTGCTGTGTCCTGTGCTCATCCTTCTCTCCGGACTTTACAAAATAATTTTGTAGTAAGATGCATTTGGTTATGTCCCTGATTGGACATGGTGTATGGAGCAGTTGGATACAGTAGCTTCAGAGCCACTCCTGGGGTGTCAGGGATTTGCTCTAGTGATGCTTGATAACAGCCAAAGGAGCTGGTGTCAGTGGCGGGATTAAGTCAAAAGAGCTTGCAATTAGTCTTGCCTGTGGAATATATATTTTCTGTTAATTAACCTTTTCTTTTCCTTCTGAAGTAATTCTTGCAGGCGCTTTCCTGTTTTGAACAAGTTTCTAATGGTGGATTTGATATCATGTACATGAGAGATGAGATTGCAGAAAATGGCAGGGACTGTCAGATCAGGAAGTCTCACTCTCTGATCCTCTATTATATTTGAGTCCTCATTTTTTATACATACACTTCAAAACTATACTGAAAGGAGTTAATGGAGAGTGCAGAGTTAGGAGATGCTTTTGCAACCTCTGTTTGACCCAGTCATGTCCCAACATCACCATACAGGCTTCAATTACACATGCCCCTAATACTTTTTCCACCAGCTCCTGCTGCATTCGATGAACAAATTAATGATACACGTTTAACGAACAGCTATTCCGTAGCTTGTTTCCTGCTCATTGCTCCATTTGTGGCCCCAGGCCTTATTTACAACATGTTGTTTAAACATCCCTTTGAAGACAGAATTATTAGCCCCTCGGGGCTCATCTATCGTGCTCATCAAAGTCATATCCAGTGTGTGGAAAATATTTAATTCATTTTCATTATGTTTCTGTTAAGTGAAGAGACACAATTATTCCTGTTCAGTGGATGGAATGCTGAAAGACAGGGAGAGAAATGATATTCAAAAGTCTTGATGATGTTTGGACTCCTAGTTAAGAAAAGCAGGGACTTTTGTTTTTCCAAGTTAGCGTATTTCTAACCTAGGATCTCGCAGTCCCAGGTCGAAACTTGACTGTGATGATGCCTGAGAATTTTTAACTCTTGGAAGAAAAGATCACAAGGTGGATGATGAGCATCCAGAAAATGAGAAACTTTCTGTGRACAGCTTGTTTTTAAGCACCTGTCTTGTATGAAGCATGATGAGGGGACAGATGGAGCAGCATGGATGCTGTTATCTGCCGTGCTGATGGGTTGCTCTGGCTGTGAAGACAATGTCCTGTTCCTTGTCCTACAACTTGTATTCCAATTTCTCTAAATCCACCTGCAAATCTGACACCAGATGCCCTCGCTCTGTATATCCGGTTGTTCCCGTGGTATAGCCATTTCAGCCCTGAGAGCCAAATGGCTCTAGCGAAGTAACAGATATGAAATTATATGATTAGGRTATGTACAGCATCAATCCAGGTAGAATTAAAGTTACATGAGTACCTTGGCTGGTTTTCCTTACTTTTGAAACAGTAGACAACCATCTGCTCCTCTTGACCTTTTCCTGCCCAGTTTTGGGGAACATTAGGCTTTAGGAAGAACTGGCTCTTTTGTCCATCTCCCCTTTTTCAACTTCCAGKGTAATTTCTCTGCCCCTCCTGTGCCACCTGTACCATTCTGAGATTCAGTCCTGGTTCTGCTTCCACAGTGTTGGCAATCCTGTTACCCTCTTTGTGCTTTTTGATCCAAAGCATGTGGATGTAAAACCTTTAATAGCTGAACTCTTTCAGATTAGCATTTCAAGTTCATCTTGAGACAGTATCAAAAACCTTAAATCCAAAAGATGGAATTTTGATCAGAATATTTTATGGGAAAAGCAAAGTGGTACCTAGCAAGAGAAGGTTGTATATAACAATCGTGACTAACAGCCACACCTATAGTTATTTCAACCTTAGGGGCTCATTTGAGTACTTGGCAAGAAAAAAAAAAAGTTTTTCTTTGTTTTTTTACATTCTGCTGAAAATATGACACATTTCTCTTGTATTTTGTGCATGCTAAATGATACAAGTACTGTCTCTTTCAGAACCCATGACCTAAACCTCTGTTCTAATTTTTCTTTCTGTTATAACTGATTTCAGATTTCATTTCTGGTAGTCTTGTCTTTGCTAGATGAACACCAAAAAAATCTCAGTTCCTTTACTCCAAAATAAAACAGAAATTAACAGTTATCTGAAGAATAATAATTGAAGGCATAGGAGAAGAATGCTTTGAGCTAGAAAGTCTCCATGGCAAGTGTCTGGTTACTATAGCAATCGCCATGAAGCATGTGACCAGCATGATAATTGCAGGGGACTTAAGAGCCTTTTCTCTTGCCTAAGTTTGATGTCTTCTCAACAGAGGTGTTATGYGAGGTCACATGCCCTCAATCCTGACTCCCAGATGGATGGATAATGCAAACGATCAATTTGCAGCTCCCACTGGGCAGAAAATGGTGCGTTCAGTTCATGGATTTTAATTTGTTTGATCTACAGCACATCACAAGTGAGGGCAGGAATTTCTTCTCCCTGGTCTAGCATGTTTTAAATCCACATTTTGACTATTGGTTTGTATGGGAATGGTTGCGGTGTACGTGTTTTGTGGAGCACTTTGAACTAGGCAGACAACCATAGCTCTGCAGAGCTTGGCTGACAGTTTTAATGCAGAAATACAGTAGAATCCCAGCAACTAGGAGGTGTTAATATTGAGGGACAAAGTAACTTAGTGTTGCATTAAAATAACCCGTTGTTTTAAAGTTAGTTCTTTCTGTAGACGTTTAGTTCATGTGTCTACTGGGTGTGGTGACTTGACTGCAATAATGAGGAAAAAGTAGAAAACACTCTTTCTGGAATGAACAAAATATCAAATTTTCATTCTGCATTATTTAATTTATTAGTGGATATTTGGATAGATAGTCTCCGATTCATTCCAGCATATGGCACTGCTGATTTGACTTTGATCAATGTTTATAGACTGTTGAGAATCCTATTTAAAACATCTTAAATATTGATAGTTCCTTGCCACTTCCGTGGAATGGTGCTTTTCTAGAGGACAGAAGCAACAAGGAATAGAGCCAAGTGATTAAATATATATATTTTAAACACATATGCACATTGTTAACAGTATCAAACTCAGATGTTAAATTTTCATGATTTGGAAATATGTACTTTTGAAAGAAGAACCTTTTCTGCAATACTTTCACACACTTTCAGTATGACTGTACATTGTCATCTGTGTCATGTTTGACGGATGATGAGAGGGTACTACCTATTGTTCTTTACACAAGGATGCAGACATCGTCTTTGTTTTGAGGTTGCTACCAGCAACAGATACTCCTCCGAGGAAATGAGTCACCCAAGTGTATCTGCCACAGAAATATTTGCTCCCTTTGTGCTGTGTGGAAACCAGTGACGTGAGGTGTTTGTGCTGTGCAGGTGTTGGGGGTCCATCCCCAGAGACCCCCTCCAACATGGCATAGGGAGAGGAACTTGGCTCCTCCTGCTCTCCAGGGCACAGGTGCTGGATTCAGAAATAAGGAGTAAAATGGAGCTGGGGTTCCTGATTTATTGTATTCTTACTGGGGTTTTTTAATTGGTTTGTGAGGTCTATTTTGACCCAAAGCATTCTGTGATTTTTAGTGGAAAGCTATGACATGTGGTTGGAGGACTCTGCTTAATAGGAGCTTGTGTTTGTCCTTTATACATTGAGGAGGAAATAAATAGGGAACACCTTTGTATAAGTGTGTAAGAATGCTCATTTGGATGATMTGTGTTATTTAACTTCGTTATCATAAAAAGAATTGTTCAGATTTYTTAATATAATTAAATAGATGCATAGTTTAACTCTCTCCTATTACAGCTTGGTTTAATGACACAGTGGTAAACCATGGATAGCTTTTTCATCCCCCTCTGCTTTGCTCGGTTGTTGCTCTCTTATCAGGGTGGGCCAGATGGAAGCTGAGGGTTCAGCTCAAGGTAACCAGCAGCAACTCCTGTAGTGGTGGGTCGATGAAATCCCAGATGATTATCTGTGGCACACTGCTGAGTAGACACAGAGCACTTACCACACATGATATTTAGAGGRGGTTTTATTATAAGCATTGAAGCGACTGACAGAATATAGGTGTCACTGTTTTAAGAACGACAACATTTGCAATTACTCAGCTGGAATAGCTGAGTATTTTAATGCTTTTAATAACTACTGTCATGTGACAAATACGGAGTGTTTGCTTTTAGAACAGGCAAAGATGGGTCCTTGGAGATCATGTAGTCCAATTGTTAGATCAGGGTCAGCCAGGGCACATTACTCAGGACCATGCCTGGTAGAGTTTTGAGTATTTTTAAGGACTGAGAATTCATAGTCTAGCTAGGTAATCTGCTCCTTTACTTTTAAAGTGTTTTTTCTTGTGTTTAAATAGAATTTCTTGCRTTTCAGTTTGTGCCCATTGTCTTCGCTGAGCACCACTGTGAAGAGCCTGTCTTGATCTTTACTCTGTCCCRTTTGTATTTGACACATTGATAAGATACCCCTGGCCTTCAGTTTCCAAAATGTGAACACAGAAGAGTTCTGAGTTGCTGACAACATTGTTTAAATTTTTTTTTTTTTTTAAAGTATAGGTAGTACAGGTGCTGAATATGAAGTAAGGTCAGGATGTAGAAAGAAGCTGTAGTTCAGCTAGAAGATAAGGTTCTAATTTTCATTGTGTAGGTTGCCACTATTACAACAAATGTTTTAATGGATCTGCTGCTGTTGAATTCAGCAGGAATAGAGCTGGTTTTTTTTAGGATTAAATTTTTTAATTGTGGAAGTAACCTAGAATGATGATACAAGGAATGACTCTGGCAAAGCCTGTGACAGACTGGCAGTGTAGACATGTGTGAGATAGTGATAAGCCTGCCACCTTGCACAGCAGCAGTGACCCAGCTGCACCACCACACTGCTTGGTGCAGGCTGGAGACATCTGCCAGCAGCTGTAGCAAGGACACTCTCCTTTGACTTGGACTTACATGCCAATGTGAATGAATTGGGGAGCGAGGGTCCTGGGTCTGGAAAACACCCGAACAAAACTCAGTAAGGAAGCCCTTCTGACTGACCACACTTATCAAATTAAAGGGATTCTTTTAATACCACTGCCATGAATGCTGATGTACTGTAAGGAAGCTTCTGGCAATGCTTCAGAGAGAATGACCAGCACGTTGCTGAAGGACTTTCAGGGAGCTGCTTCACACTTTTGCATCATTTCTTTTCAGCTCCGTAAAATAAATTTAAGCCAGGGTGAAATCGCCTTGATCAAAGATCTATGAAGGGGTGTAATTGTATGTTGTTAACCTGACAAGCTGTTACACAGGAATGGGGTTCATATGCTGGGTGGATTAAGGCACTTGAGCTAAGCAGCTGGACTTAGGTGTAATGAATACAGCCTGGAAACAACATACTGATAGGAAATATCTGTGGGAAGTCTCCACACACTAATCTACCTGCTCACCTAAACCCTCATTCACTGGAACTGCCCCGTCATAAATTACCAGCCATTGCTCTGGGTTCTGTGGGTTAATAGATACGGTTTGGAGATCTGATACGCCTTTTGTAAACTGCTGAGGGCTGATCAGGTATGTGATTGCAGCCCTGTTTCAAGAAGTTAAAAATAAMTTTCTGTGCAATTCCCTGTATTTGAAGTTTATGTCTACATTTTTTTTTCAGCTAATAAATTTTGTGAAGTAAATACAGTACACATGCTATAATATCTTTTTTCCTAACTGCTTTAAATGAGTATGAGTGCCTTCAGCAGTTCTGACGATTTAGGACTTACTTGGCTGTTTGGGCATTTCTGAGGCAGCTTGTGTGGTTATTAGGCCTGACTTTGTGCTGTTATTAGACCTATTGTCAGTTGACACCAGCTGTGATTCCCTGGCAGGTTAGGTTGGTTAGGTTTCATGTTGGATTTCTGGAATTGTGGGAACTGATGTGTCATTACTGAGCAAGAGTGTTTGTTTTTTTTGACTACACCTAAAGCTGTATTGCCAAAGGTGAACGCCCAGGATTTAGGGAGAGGAGCTAGGAGCAGTTAAGGTTCATGAGGTTGTTGTCCTTCAGCAAACTTGTACGTACGAATTTGTGATGTTTTTGTAGTTGAAATACAACAGACTCTTCCAATATTTTGTTTGTGGGCACTGTCACACTCTACCCTTGACTCCCCAGGGAGTGGTGTAACGGTGCAACTCTCATGTACTGGCAGAAAAAAAAAGAAAGATCAGGTGAGAAATATGGAGCTTTACGATGGAAATTGGAAATCCTCAAACAGTGTCTTTCTGTCTCACTCCTCCCTCACACCTTCCGGCATGCACTTAGCACTGGCTGCCTCGCAGGGGTGCTGCCCTTTTGCTACTTACAGTGACTCCCAGAGAATTCTTCCTTTCACCAGGCATCAAGCCTTCCATCATTAAAGTCTCTAGGGAAAATCTGCTCATTTCCTGGCTATGATGSAAGTCTCCTGCAATCCTGTTTCCTTCTTCTTTTTCAGCTTGAAGACTAGAAGTAAATACAGAATTAAAAATATAGTAGCAAGTCTCATGTCTTTTAGGGACAGAGGGACAAGTGATGGATTTGGCTGAGATAGTGTATTCTTCATCCCCTTTACACCTCTGCGATGGCACTCTGGGTTTTCAGAACCATCATGCATGATTTTTAGTTTTAAGAACCATCATGTGTGATTGAAGTTTACTTTATATCTACATTCAGATATATCARTGATGTAGTTCTTTAATTGTGCAAGAGACATTGTAAGAAGAAAACACATGATATATCATCGCCACATACTTCAACAATGTACTTAACCTAAGAATCACTTATTGGGAATAAACAAATGTCAGGCAAAGACTGTAAATGGCTTAGTTTAGTATGAGAAAGGGCTGGAGAGGGGGATGAATTAGTGAAAATTTGACTAAAATGAGAAATGGAAATGACCTCTATCTTTAAAACCAGCATCTGTGTGTAGAACAGGCTTGTTTGTAAATTAAAAGAATAACTACATCTCCACAGGTTCCACAAATGAATTCCATGGAYGTCTGACGCTGATAACAAATGACTGTTGTACGTCTTCCCCAAAATCCTTGCTGTGACTGTGACTGCAGCTCTAATTATGGCATAACAGATGCAGTGTTGTATAGCACCCGCCTTCTTCAAGATCTGTAGCTCCCCTTACTTCTACATGASTTATTTCTCGTTTTAGTCTAGAATTTACTACTGCTAGCAGTAACAAAGGAGTCRCTCTTAAAGTAAGGTAAAGAAAAAAAGAGATTTTCAGATTGTTACACTGCTCACATTGTTTTTGTGCTGCAGATGTTTGTTGTGTTTGCAGACAGCGCGATTGTGGGAGAGTGAATTCATGCCTCATTGGGTCCTTTCCACTTTCTCCAGCCTCTCCTCTGCTGAGTAAGCAGTTAAAGGGAGTTTTTTCTTTTGTTCCCCAGCCTTCGCTGCTGTTTGAGAAGGAGGGCAAGTTACTTGGAAGTGGAACAGTATAATTTTTTTTTCTTTTTAAAGTATTCATCAGAAGAAATAGAAGAATGCATTTACATGTGAATGTTGCTGTGTTGTTCTTCCAGCCCAAGGAGGAGGTGATTAATTTTAGTAGTACAAACCAATGCCTTGTGCTGTGCCAATCGTGCTGCCATTGCCTCCTTGAACACTGTTAGTGTATTATCTCTTGGATGTTACAGTTGTGGCCAAATTCCTCACTCACGTGTACTGGTCTGGGGACAAGGAGGGTGTGTGAGCAGCATCTCGTGCCGCGGGGATGCCCCGTGCCTGGAAATGTCCAAGGCCAGGCTAGACGGGGCTTTGAGCAATCTGATCTAGTGAAAGGTGTTCCTTCCAGTTGGAAGTATGAGATGAGCTTGAAGAGTCTTTTCCAACCCCAACCGCTCTGCGGTTCCACCAGCGCTTCTCCCCCGGAGCATCACCCCCTGCCCGGGTGCACCGTCTCCGCCCGTCCCCGCCCCGCCGCCGCCACCACGGCAACGCCGCCGCTGTCGCTGTGCCCGCCCCCGGCCCGGCCCCGGCGGTGCCACCCTCGGCTGGGGCTGAGCGAGGAGCCTGCATGGCACGGCACGGCGCCGGCAGTGCCGCTCGCTAGGATGAACGAGGAGGCGGCCCAGAAGAGCGACGGCGGCGAGAAGTGCAACGGCGGCAGCCAGCGGAGGAAGAGACCCAAGAAGGTGGGACCGGGACCGGGACCAGCAGCGGAGCYGGGCGGGGAGCGGTGGTTGGGGTCGCGGAGCCCGGGGGATGCTCCTGCCKTGGCGGTGCTCCGCGAGCAAGGGGTGTCTCCCCATCTGTTTGTATGCGGATCGATAGCGTTGCGATAACCGAGCCGGATGGCTGAGCCGAGGGTGTTTTCTGTATTTTTTTGTTCCGTTGAAGTTGGTGTCATTCGGCAGTGGATGCTGCTCAGCGCAGGTTTCCCTCGGCTGCCCTTAAGAGAGAGCGGGTGGTTTGTTTTGACAGAAGATGGTATTGGCTCATGTGCTGCCATCCTTTTTCCTTCAAGCTACAGACATGCAGGTTTATAAACCTTCGGCTTATTTTTCCGGAGATGTCTCTTAAGATGGTGTTATGAACAGTCATGGAGAGATACATTGTTGGCTATTGTACCATCGGCGGTAGTTCAGTGATGCTAATGATAAATAACTGGGTAAAAAATGTGAATTTGTCCAGCCACACCCAGTTCCCAGGGCACTTTCTCTGTGTGTCCAGTCTGTCATAAATGGTTGATTTGCAAGGTATAGCCTGCCATGCCTGCTGCTTCAACCCCCCGCTTAAGGTAATCTCTTTTTAATGGCTTTAATTGCAGGCAGCTATTTATTTCTGTTTGGGCTTTCTCTCCCCTTTAGGAGGAGAGATGCCTGTGGTGCTGCATAATTATGACATAAACGGGTTTACAGTTATTCCCCCCCTCCGCTTCTTTTATGTCAATTGGTGCAACCTGAGTTACCCCACTGAAATGTGGGGGACTGCTTATAGGATGAAGAAGAATTTAATCCATACACCACATACACTGATGAATTCTTCAGTCCCTCTTTTTGCATAGAATTTGCATTTTAACCAACATTGTACATGAGCAATACAAATTGTTACAGGCTGTAATAACACGSAGACACGTATTCAGGGACTCCTGCAAGGGCTTTGACCTGGTGAGGAAAAGCTCTTTTGCAATAGGTGATACTGTTAGGCCCCTTTTGATCAGAGAGGGAAGATTCTGTACCTATAACCACAAGGGTATGAGAGAATCCAGTCTAAGCAAGAATTTGAACAAAAACATCCTCACCCCACCCCATTGTGCTTGGAATATTGCCTGGATCTCCACACAGTGGGGGATTTTATAYAGCATCTTGGCCTTATATTTAAGCAGAACCAAGTAGGAAAGAGGATATCTGCTTCGTCTCACCTCTGAATTTGAAAGGTGTATTTGTGGGGGTATGGAAATCCATATAAGGAAGCAAAAATCGAAGGATTAAGTGCATAGCCAACATTTTAATTGGACTGCTAGGTTATCTGGGACCAATATCATACCAGGAGAGAGGTTTTGAACGTCTAACGAATCAAAGTGGGTGTTTGGATCGCTTTTTTAAAAATCTCTATATTTGTAATTTCTTGTTTTCCCATTGTTTTCCAAGTAAGGTGGACCAGAGCCTTTCGAGATTGCAACAACTGCCAAATGGATGCTTGGAAAGCATCTCTTATACTGAGTCTCCATATTCAGAGTCTTCCAACAGCTGATTCATCTTAGTTTTTCAAAAGTGTAATAAATGCTTGGGTATCTTCTTTTACAACTATCAGTCTTTTGCAACTAGAAAATATTAATTGGCCAATTTCAATTGGCAGATATCAAGCAAAAAATTGTTAATCCCTGAGTTTGGGTGCACTAGATATTGGTGGCTGGGGTCTGGTGTAGATAAAGTCTCACAAATCTTTACCCGTAGTGACTTCATGGAGAAGTACAGCTCCGGGCTTTGATATTCCTTTTAAAATTCGATGAATTATTTTCTGAAAACCTCGAAGTTGATRACTTTCTTGATGAGAAAGATAGACCCTGGAATAGCCAAGAGTATAAGAATTCCAGGATGAATTCCTCTGTCTTTTGACTAGGTAGGCACAATTTATTTTGGGAACAGAGACAAAAGTGCCATGTGCCAGAGCTCCAAAATCCCAAGTAATGTAGCCTGTTTTCAGGTCCTGAACTACTTTTGCTGAACAAAGCTGCATTGCGCCAGCCAATATGCCCTCTATCTGTTCTACGGAAGTTGATCCCTTTTGTGTGGATAATTAAATATTAATTGAGCTAGATGAGTTTGATCTATGTATTGGGAGAGACAGAGAGCAGCTCATCTCGCATACAGCATTCAGCTGGATCTCCTGTATTCSAGGAGGATGTTCTAGCTAGGAGGCCTTGTAGAACTTTCCCTGGTTTTCAGCAGTACYTCTTTTTTTATTTTAACTGTGCACACTTTAAAATAAGAAGGCTTCAATTTTTCCTAATACACGATGAGAAAAATTAGAATTTTCATAAAATGGAGAAAATTGCTACCTATGCAAAGCCAAATTTAATCCTCGTGGTGACGGTTGTGGTTTTGTGCGTTCTGGTGAGTCAGCAGGCTGCCTTAATAGGTTTGTTAATCCAGTGGTTGGGTTGTATCCAGTTTTCCTGTGGTATTTTGCCTCCATGTGATAATTGGGATACGATGAARTTTGTATTCCTGGGAAAAAAGTCTGTGTCCGTTCAGTGCTAGTATTGGAGAGTGCAGGATGCAGTTCTGCTGCTGGTGTAACTTCATGGAGATTGGTGTTGAAGGAGTAATGCAGCAAGTGATGTTGAATTTGTACTATATTAGATTTTCAGGTCTCCTTCTGTGTTTTGCCAAGTGCATTGTGAAGGGTTCAAGTACTAAATTCCTGGAATTCCTTTCAAGGATGTTTTTTTCATTCTAGAGTGTTTCAGAGGAAAACCAGCTACTGCTGGTCATCACGTGGAAAATGAAGCATGTTCTTCTATCTAGTACTAAAAGCACTGATGGCAAAGGGGTTTCTAGGAGCCATAGGTTCTTCCTAAACTTACAGACTCTTCATAAACTACACACCGTTGATGGCTCAATGCAAAAATAATCCATTTTGGCTTATTGCAGATCCAGTCTTGTCACCTGTATTGCTCATTCTGTAAGAGAAATTAAAAGCTTAGAGTCMGACTCATATTGGAAAAGACTTGGAGGAAGTTGTAATGTTGATTTAAAGGAAGAGAAATGAGACTTCCTTTCCTAATCTGAGCATAATGTCCTATTTTAAAAAAAACTGGATGCATTAGGCGAAGTACTTCCAGTGGAAGCTGTATACTTGCTTATGGAATCGTTATAGTGTACAAGCTAATCCTTTTAATTAATTTTGATTACTTAAGACTCTTTGCTCCATGCATAAGGTAATTGAGACCCATTTTGGAATACAAGTGTCATGGTGGTCACTTAGGTTCAAGAACAAGAATCCAAATGTACACAAAACATGTGGAGAAGGATTGCTAGAAGAGTGAGCCTGTCCTACGCAGAATCCAGAGGAGCTTGGCTTTAGTCTGCTCAAGCAAAGGCAACCTGAGGGGAAAAGGAAATGAGGCTCTTCTGCAGCCTTCTAATAGGTTTAATCAGATAACAAGCCAAGAGAAACTTAATTATGTATGAGATGTGATTTCTCTAACGTATCACTGGACTGGATTCAACTGCTTTGAGGAGGTCCCTTTTGCTCCCGTGTTTTGTGCTTTCCTCTACGCCATTTACAGTGGCATAATAATATTACACAGCACTTTAATTGATGGAAAATTTGGCTATTTATGTTTTTTAAAATGTTTGTTTATCTGGTTATTTCACTCTTACAACTACCAAATTTAGTGGAAAATTGAACACTGTCGAAAGAAGGGTTGGAACCAGTGTCCATCTCTCCCCACACTGATGTGGGGACTGGTAGGACAGCAGTTCCAGTCTGCTGCCTGGCACTTCCCCGAATTACCCTCATTACATGCTTGCAAAGCCCCACAGTGCCTTCTGTAGTTGCTGCCGTTTCCCCCACTCTGCTGTTATTACTGGTGACAGACAAATAGCTGTGGCCACACTGCTTTTGGCTGTGCTGTTTGGTGATCCAAYGGGGATGAAACCAGAGTCTGCCACCTGAGAGAGATCATGTCCTCTAATTTTAGAAGAAAGAAGGTTTTCCTTCAGTCGATACATAGTAAATTGAACAGGCTTTTCTTTCTTTCAGCAGTAGATATCTAAAAGACTTAATCACAGAGGAAAAGTGGTAGTTACAAGTTAACCCAGCTCACTGATGTTCAATGTTGCTAATTTTACTGGTAGCACAGCTTCTGTAAGGCTGGAAGGTCTTACTCKTTCAGCTGAACCAGTGGGAGAGAACTGGAACTGCTTTGCTTTCAGTGGAGCTAATCCAATTTACATGAAAGTAAACAGGCAGAGAGATGGTTCTGGAATTTGCTCTGGAAAGAAGAGAATAGATGGAGAAAAAAATAAACTTGTTTTTAAGTCGTGGACAGGTTTGTTAAGACTGTTAAGGGTCAAACCAGTCATATTCCTAAATGYCTGCCCTGTGCTCTAACAGGGTTTGCACTATCATGAATCTGATGCAACTCCACKGACATTCTTGCATTGTTGAGATTAGGATTTGTTCCCTTTGCTTTTTCTTCCTATCACGAGTCTTCCAGCACATTTTGTGCCAGGTGTAAAACTAACATTGTAGCTGCAAATGCGTTGCTCTATTTAGCTTTAGTTGCTATGTGTGATGGTAACAACCCAAAAATGATGTGTATTTATCCCACCATGGGATAGAACGTCTCGCCTCTGTGTCCCAAGCTGCATCAGCAAACACCCTGTGCTTCTGGTCACAACAGCTCTGGGGTGGTTGACATTCTGGAGAAATAATTTCCATCTACTTAGAGCAACAAGACAGGGAAAATAATGAYGTGTGCTAGAGCTGAACATCTGAACTCTAGAGCATTTT
The DNA here is from genome assembly GCA_018881555.1 of Amblyornis subalaris. Taxonomy (NCBI): domain Eukaryota; kingdom Metazoa; phylum Chordata; class Aves; order Passeriformes; family Ptilonorhynchidae; genus Amblyornis; species Amblyornis subalaris. The sequence goes on along the minus strand of JACAXG010000118.1, from coordinate 1,503,271 downwards.
GTGTTGTTGTGGTTGGTTTTTTGATGTCATAAAGTGTGCAAGACAGAGAGTGCACRTAGTCTGAGCCTCACGGCTGAACCTGGCTTTTCTAGGTCTGTATGTTCCTGTGTAACAGGGTCAACTCAAGCATTATTGTGCTCTGTTGTATCCATGGAATGAGCAATGAACAAGTCTTAGAACTAACACAGCTACTTAAAACGTKAAATTTCTTCAGTGTGGCCTTTAAAGGTTATATATATATATATATGTATTGTTTTAAACATGTTCCTGTTTTCCAAACAGAGTAATAGAAATCTGCAAAGKGATGGAATTGTGTTAGTGTATTAGCAGATTTGTGCCAGTGCTGCATTTCACAGATTCAATACTGTGAAGATAACAAGGAGGAAATGATCTGGATCAGTGGCGAGTATTACAGGGAATGGCGTGGCTTRTTGAGCCTGCATCCACCTGCCGCGCTTTCTGGGCTCCCGATTTATCATTCACAGTTCTTGCTCATTTTCACCAATATTTGGCAAACATCAACTGAGTCAGAGAAGCAAGTCCCTTTTTCCCCAGCCAGCTTCCCGTTCTCCCTGCAGGATGCCTGGGGCTGTCAAGTATCGCACATATTGTATCGCACTCGCACATCTCACAGCCTCGTCACGCGTTCCTGCAGTGACAGAGGCTGAGCTGGGCTTAAAGCCGCCTGTCTTGGCTCTCTGGGGACACTGGGGCCACGCTGGAGGCAGCCACRTGCTCTCTGTCTGCCTCCCCTGCCCTCATGGCCTCCACCCTTCTTACCTGCCTGTCCCTATCAGAGATGCYTTGTTTTTGCAGCTCTGTGTCCCTGTCTGCACTGGGCATGCTGTGTTGACGCTTTAGATGACATTTCTGGCTAGGGAAGTTTTTTCACTCTACAAATCAAGACTGACATATGCAGCACGTAGATATTTAGGTTAGACACTGGGAGCCCTGGAGCTCTGAAATGCAAGGAATGGAGGGAGGCCAAAAAAATTCTAAGATGGCCAGGGGCTCCTCCGTTCTCATTTATTTGCAGGAATTGATTATTTCAAAATCTTTCCTAGCTGATTAAGTAGSCTGCTTTTGTCTTGGTGACAGAAATTGCTGAGCTGAAAATTTGAGCTTCCTGTTATTATGCCTACAGTGTATAGGAATAATCCCGTATTTCCATTTTCAATAGTAATTTGCAGTACTGTTTTTCATTCAGTGGGATCCTAGTAGTTTTTCATTTTCTCATTTATTTCCACTTCATTTCATTGTTCTCTGGCACCAAATACAGGAGGGAAAAATATTTAAAAAGTGGGTGGAGATGGGCCAATGTTTAAGTCTCCCTCGGAGCAGTTTCTAAAATTGCATGAGAGAGGCAGTGAATTACTTCAGGTAATTTTTTGTTAAAAAAATCATAGTTGAAAGGACATGTAATTGATTTTCAAGTTTATCTTTCTCTCTTTCAACTATGCTTTTGGAGAATGCAAATGCAGTATTATATCTTTAATTTTTAAACAAAAAGGCAGTGTATCCTTTTGGGCATTGCAAGACAATTTGGGAATTGATTGGTCTTCCCCAAACCTTCTTGAAATAAAAATGTACCTTGAGCATGCAGAAATTTAGAGAATAAAGGTAGACAGCAACCCACATGATCTCACCTCTTCTGTGGTTCCTTCCAGCTGGCTGCACTTGGGTTACAAGCAGGTACACAATTTGTAACCTACTTCTGTTTTCTCTCGGTTAGCTCACACACACATACACACACACGCCGATTCAGTCCRTGAATGAAGTGCTCTCTGGAGAATAGGATCAGCTCTGAAGGAAAGGAGAGAGTAAACAGCAGTAATTGCAGTTGGAAGTGATTTTCTTGGTTAAACAGTGTATAGGTTTCTGCCACAAGCTGAGTAGTTCAGAAGGGATTGGTTGCTTTTATTTGTTTCATTCAGGCTTGGCTGCCATGCATTTGTATTACACTGTAGTAGTGGATCTCAGCAAGCGGAGCRTATGGATTTCAATTGGCACCAGGAATGCAGATGGCTGCAACAACTTAGCTTCATGATCAATTAAATCTGCTAATTGTTCCACTCCTAGGTTTCCTTTGTAAGGTGGGGTTTCAAGCATGTGTCAGCGTAGTTGAGGCAGCGAAGAACATTTGATGATAGTTTTGAAACGTAAATGGAAGTGGGAAATGATGTGTATAAACAATTTACACCATTCTATGGAATATATGATTCTAAACCTTGTTTGTCTCTTACTGTATTAAAAATTGTGCCTTTTCCGGTGATCAAAAGGCTCTGCTAGTCCCTCTTTTGAAAACATTTTAAATATCTAATACATCTGGCAGCTTTCAGTATGGGAGAGCAGATGTCAACGTATAAATGTCAAGAAACAGTGGCAGTTATTCATGSCGTGAACCATTAGAAACCTCATCTGACTGTGCTGGTGGAGACATTGGTATGATCTAATCAAAAAGTGAATGAATAGGCATAAATACCAGGAGAAGGAGGCCCTGGGTAGTGTGTGTGTGCTCTCGGGTATGTGGTGTTGTGCCGTATCCCAGCCTGTTTGTGTTTTTTTCCGGAGCATGGCAACGCAGCACAGTGGGCTACAGTCTCTGCGGGATGTCAGCGTAGGTTTGGTACAGCCGGCAGGGCTCTGCCAGCTGCCGTCAGCCAAGGAGCTGGGCTCTTGTTGCTGTGCACCTCTGACAGAGCAGAGCGGGATGAACATCAGAAACAGAAGCTCTGGAATGGGCACAGATTTTCCAATCAATCTGTGATTCATGCTCATTAGCTTTGAAACACTGAAGAAAGGCGCTTTATGAGCTGGCATTTCCATTTGTGCTTTAACTGCTTTACCCAGAATGAAGACAGAACGATGACTGCAGCGTTTGAGAAAACAAGGGGAAGAGAGAGATGGGAAACATGTTCTGTGCCTTGTCTAAAGGTCACTGCCCCGGTTAGAGATCATGGCCTCCTACTCAGCCCTTGGAACTGCTGATAGTCTCTTATTTGGTTGAAATATAGGTTAAATGGGTCAAGTGTAGATTTGTTAGATGGTTTTTTTGGTAACATGTTTCCTTTCCTTCTGAGTTGGGGAGGAAAGGGTAAATATCTCTTCCTGTACCTTGTGTTCCCAACCTGAAAGACAAGCCCGGCGTTCATCGTTGCATTCATTTTTAATTAACCTCTTCTAATGGTGCAGAAGGTGTTTTTCAGGAAACCATGGCCCTCGGAGAGCTTGCAGTTGGTGTAGTTGTGTTTGGAGGTGTGTGAGGGCTTGTGGTTAATTATATGTGRCGCCATGTACTTGTACGCGCCTCTCTCCCCCCTGCTCGTCAGCAGAACTGCTTTTTTCACAGCCACATCCCCAACAGAAGCAGCAGGCGATGGCTTTCAGTTGGAAAACAGCTGCCAGGAACTCATTATGCTCTAATGTACGCTTTAAGATTCAAGATTGCTCCTTTGCAGAAGGAGGTTGGGAGTGTGGCCTATTCAAAATGTGGCTGACAGCAATTAGGATAGTGATGTACAACCTCCCTTTCCTAGAAATCATTGTTATAGACCAGTTGTTACCTCTAAACAGAAATAATGCAGTCTGGATTGTACTTAGACAGCAGTTCTGTCTATGGTATCCCAATTTTTTTAGTGGATGAGGGAAAAAATCCTGCTGGAAATCTCTTCTGCACATTCTAGTTTCATCCAAATGGAAACCGGGTGCAGTTAAAAAAAACCCAAATGACAAAACAATTGCTGAATGTAAGTAGGAAATACAATTAATGAAATCCACCCTTTTCATATAATCAAAGTGACAAAGATATGGTTACAAACCAGTTGAGTATGAGTTGGAGTCAGGGAAGCTTCATGTGTTGGATGTCGATGCTGGAGACCATGGTTAAGGGATCATTCATACGGGCAAGGGACATTTGAACAGGGACCTTAATTTCTTTGCTGCCACCCACCCTCTTGGGAGGATCAATGTGATGATGAATTTTATTTTGTTTTGTGTTTTGCCAAAGGAGGGAACAAACGGTTAACCATTTACTGAAACTTCCTGGGAAAATGGATGTAATCGATCTCCCCGAAAGAGAAGCCCTAGTTAATACAGAAGGAAACCAAATGCCTCAGATTCCAGTCTGAAAATCTCAAAAATCTTCCCGGTCTCCAAAGTCTGTAATGCAGCTGTGGCATTTGTAATTGTGGGTAGAAGTAAGTTCTCAAATAGGTGGGGCTGTGGGCTTGGGTCTCTCTCTTCCAAGCCTGAGGCCACAGTAGGACAAATGATGTAAGATGAGGCTGCCACCAGTTGAATGTTCTTCCTGGGAACCACAGTAAGAAATTCATCGGGGTTTGAGCTCACCTTTTCTGCCCTGCAGAGGACACAGGATGGGAAGGGATGGAAATGAGCAGCTGGGAGTGTAGAGGAGGTGAGGCTGATTCTATTGTGATGGTTTCAGTATTTGACTAGATCATCAGGGAGATGTTTTTCACTATTATGTACTTATGAAAACCCTTTCTTGGCACAGCTTGAAAAGCAGGTAATTATTTWGTGCTTTTTTCTGTTTAAAATGTGATTTGCAGGAACACGAAATGAAAGTGTGATTTATATTGCTGTAATGCTTGGTTCAACCAACGGAGATAGGGCTGCCGTTCTAGTAGTGGTGATATTAATATGCACTCATTTTCTCAAACTGCTTTTTTCATCATTGCAGCTGATGTGCTTTATGGTAGAAAATTGGTATCACTGCAGGCAGTTGCTTTGCACTGCTTTGCCTGGAGCAGCGTCAGGTGCAAGTGCCAGAACAAGGCTGAGAACCAAGGGATCCTCACTCTTCTGCCTCCCTCCCACTGCTGGGGACCAGCTTCAGGGGCCTTTACTCCCTGCACCCTTCCTTTTTAAAACCTTGCCTCTTCTCTGTGCTCTTCCTGCCCTTTATGTTTCACCCAACGACCTTCTGAGCCCAAAGTCTTTTCTCAGAGCTTACTCAAAGTATTCAGGGACTCATTCAGGTTGATATGCTATGGAAAGCAGACCTTTATCTTAGCTGTGTTCATACAAAACCCACAGCTCATTTTCAGAGCCTGAGTCAAAGCTTGCTGAACTTCATGGAAGGATTTCCCTTAACTTCAGTAATTTTGACTGCCTTTTAATGGCTTTGAGATTCATCCCATCAGGAATGAGCTGAGTATTTTCTTGTTTACCTTTGACATTTATGGCTACATGAATAGCTGAATTAGGACTGGTTTTCAATATACTTAGGGCTTTGATTGATAAATTCTGGGGCCAGGTGTTTAATCCTTCTCTGGGAATTTTTTCCTTGTTACCTAATAAAATTACTGGCTGGTTTTATTGCAGTAGTAATGACAGCCATTAGTATACATTGATATTTGTGGAAAACATACAATACCATCAGTCTATTTCCCAGCTTGTGCCATAAAATTCAGCAGATACCTGTGGAGACATGCAGTTACTCCTCTTCCTGAAACATGTCCATTCACCTTTAAAATATAAAGGCAGTTCTCAACTATGAGCTACTGTATYTCAGCAGTAAGGACTGAGTAAGTCTATCACATATTGCATTGAGGTGGTGAAATGCATAGGTAGATTATTTGTTCCAGATGGCATTACAACAGTTTCTTCTGGGGAGAGTTACTTTCACTGTTTTTTTTTTTTTGTAATTACTTTTTGTAACCTGCAGAGTTCTGTTTTGCTAGTTTCCTACAAACCTCTCAGTGTTGCTGGAAATCAGGATGAGTTTTTGGCAAATCATTCTGCATCGTTGTTTCCAAAATATGAGGTGAGTTTCCTCTTTATTGTGCCTGAATTTGAACACTGTAACACTGCCCTCTTACATCAGACAAAGCCCCCAAGCTGTAGCAGGTTTGGTGACTGGTTGGAGGGGTTCCTTTCACACAGTCAGAAGGTGACTTCACCAAAGCTGTTACACCAGTCTGCATTTCTGGAAGCCTTCATCAGTGTTTTTGGTGCACAGACAGTACAGTCTTGAGGATGATCTAAGATGTGGCATATCCATGTAGTGCTTCAAGGACAACAGGGAGGGCACATTAATTGTGAGATGTGTTTGGAACAGCGTCACTTGTGACAAGAGATTTCATCTTAAAGATGATGAGTTTCTGTCATTGCAGGAGAAATGTCAAGGGATAAGGATGATGTCATTGGATGTTTGTGCTAATGGAGAAGATACTTAAGTTTTACTTACTCTGATGTGTTTTTGGTGTCCAGAATTTCAATCTCGTGTTGGCTGTGCTCGAGAGCGGTGGGGAGGGCAATGCAGGCGGTTATTAGCATGGGATGAGTGTGGAGAGGATGAGCTCTAGAGCTGCACATGCACAGTGAGTTGCTGGTGCAGAAGAACTACAAAAAAAATTCCAGGTGTGGAAAACCCTTACAGATAACAGCAGGGATTATTAGGGGCTTATTCTGTTTTAATTAAATTTTGTCTTACAAAACATTTCGGGACAGAGGTGAAAGAAACATACTTTCTTTACATTGACCTCAGTCAACATCTGTTCAAGTTGACATAAATCTTCAGGTTTGGCCTCGAAGGTTCAAATGGTTGCTGCAGCCCTTTGTCCGCTCCAGCTGCTGTCACTCCATGCAGTGCTCAGGGGATTTTTTTCTTAGGTGGTTAAATGCCTTCCATGTATCTGTCTGCTTGAATAAAGAACTATTCTTCAGCTGTTCTAAATGAAGAAATGTTTCTGTAGCCTCTGGGAACTTAACTGCAGGGGTTTCACAGCTGGATTGCTGGCACCTAATACAGTTGCAGTGAAATAAAATGGAGGCTCACAAAAAATTATGGAAAGGTTTTTAGGAAAGTAATTTGAAAGCAAAAAAGGAACAACTTTGAAAAAAGAATTGTGTTTTGAGTCTAAAAAATACCGGGGTTTTCTTAGTATCTCTCTGTCTGTAGACATAATTTTGAAAATATGTTTTATCACCCCCCTTCCTTCATTTCTTCTCTTGATATTTTTAAAGAATATGCCTAAAACTTGTGTCTCACTGGCCTCGGCTGCCAGCCAAGCATTTTGTTCAGAGTTTATTCAAGCCCTTGTGCTTATGCCAGTCTCATTGTCACCCCTGTGCAGGTGCTGGGCTCCCTGAGAGGGGCTGTGACAGCAGGAGGTGGCAGCCTGGGCACAGCCAAGATTAATGAGAGCAACTTCCCCACCRCCTTCCCAGTCTTTAGCGGAAGAGGTGCCTTCCCACACTTTGTCTTTAAAAAAGGTCTCCTTTTGGTTTAGAATATAAAGAAGTGAACCCCCAATGTTTCGTGTAGTAAATGTTCGGAAAACTTTAGATCTGGGAACTCCAGACTCTTGTTTCCTCTGGCAGTTGGTGACAAGAGTTTCAGCTCCTCCACAGTGAGTGATATATTTTCAATTGTGCTGAATTAAGCCAGGTGGTGCTTTATTTGAGGATATGCCAAAGACAGCAAATAGGATTAGAATTAATTTGGACCGCTGCTTTAAAAAAGTGGAAGGCTATAAAGCAGCATGGCATTTTAGTTCTTTTGGTACTTAATGAGTAGATAGTTTGAAATGTATCTAATTCTCTTACAGGTTCACTAATTTTTTGTGTTTCTGTATTGCAGCTCTGAAGGTGTTATTGTTCAGAGTAACTTGGGCATGACACTTCAGCTTCATGTCATCTACTCTGTATTTGCATTTGTGTATTAATTTGAAATGCTATACATATTTATTAATTGTAGTTTACATTTTTAGAAAAGTAATTAATATTTAAAAGCCTTAAGAGAGTTTTCAGAAGGGTTTGTATCAGTTTGTCTGCATTTATTTGAACATTTCTAAGTCAGCATGCATTTACGTGTATATGTCACCTCAGAAATGTATAGTTGAAGGGGCTGAGAATATTCAGGGTAACCTGCTAATCACACCCAGTTTAAAGATGTCACTGAGACTTCCTTAAATCCCAGACTGCAATCTTGTAATTCCCTTTGGTGAAAGGTATTTCAGTGCTTTTACCACGCCATTTTAGCATGAGTAGTGCTGCTTTTAAAGTGAATCTTGGAGATAAGCTCTATTCTTTGTTAATGACTTTGGCAGTGAAGTATGAACATGCTCATTTTGGTTGTTATTTGCAGACAAGAAATGGAGGAATTGACTTTGGATAGCTGTAATGAAAGTTACAGATGAGGAAGACTGAGGAATGCTGAGAAATAATTATCAGCTTTTCTAAAAGAGGTGTTTAGTGGGAATGGTGTGTGTGGTTTTTTCCTGTGGGCGCAYATGTGCATCTCACATGTACGGCACAAGGTCTCCTGGGTGTTGGTAGCGGGATGGAAATAGGGCTGAGGAATAAATCTGGATGTTGCACCTCAGTTTGTGTCTTRGGTCTCCATTACTCCCTCTCTCAGTAGTATACCATTGTGATGTTAGAAGCATAACTCTGTAGCAGAAGGGGTTTATGCGTAGTCAGTCTTAGCTGGAAGGTCTGAAATCCATGCCTTGCTTTCACTGTGTGGTATCCGGAGATGGCATTCCCATCTGCTCCAGCCACGGAGCACAGTTACCTACAACCCCTATGGATGGTGGATGTCAGTCCTGGCCTTGGGCTCTTGTACAATTGTGTTATTATGAAAACATGTGTATATCTGTTTATCTGTTCTCAAATATTATCTTTAAAAGGACAAAATGGTGTTAGTGGTGGTGGCTGCTGTTTCCTTCTTACATCTCCATGAGCTGCTTCATGGGAAGTGCCGGATCTGGGGAGGCTACTGCCCACTGCCTGAGGCATTTTAGCTTTAAATAAGCTTTTCTCTCTGTGCAGTTCTTTAATGAACAGTAGGACTATTAGCTCCATGGTTTACTGAGATAAATTTAAGACATTTTAATAACATGAACAGAATTAGCAAGAAAGAATTTTATTTAATTTGATTCGAGCATTATTTTACCCTCATTTTTCAGGCTAGGAAGGCCCACTTTCTCACTAGGCTTTTTAAAGCATAACTGGTTGCAAATTAATGAACCTCTGCTGCTGACTTTGATCTTTCAGGTTCATTGCAACCCAAGCCATTCTATGATTCTACGACTTCATTACACCCTCTRTGTGTCAACAAAGGAGTCAGAGTACATTAAGGAAATGATGGTCAATTTTTATGCTGGATGACAAAAACCACTTTAGATTGTACYAAAATTCATCTGCCGAATTGGTAGTTAGTGTATGAAAGGCACCAGCCCCATTTTTACTGGAATAAAGTAGGAAAAAAAAAAAAAGAAATGCTGAAATTAATTTCATCCTTTGTCTTATCTATGGTAATTTCTGGTTTATATGTTAATTTTCTTGGAACAAGTGTCCAAATCAAAGGCAAATCTTCATAACTAAGATGTACATTGGAATTAGCGTTATCTGCAGCAGACTTGGAATTTTTTCCTCTGATTATTTTCTGAGGAAGGCTTTTTATGCACAACTAGGCAATGCTTTTGAAGAGGCGAATGGAGTAAGGAGATATCTGTGTTCTGGATTTGTGTTGGAAATAACAAGTAATGCAATTAGTGGATGACTGCATGAACACCAGCAATTACTGCTGAAGAATGTATGAAATGTGTGAATGTAGAGCCGTATTTCTGGATCATCTGTACTGGCAGAAAACCAGAAAAACTCCACTCGGATGGGTAGAATTATTGATTGATACATTTTAAAATTTTTTGTCTAATTTTGCCCAGTTCTGATTTTGAAGTTAAACCAGGTTTTGGGCAGTGTGATGAGTAGGGAAAGTCTGATTCCATCTCCTCCCCTTCTCATTGAGGGAGCTCTCCACATGCGTTTTATCTTCCAAGCTGCTGAAATTTCTGCAGATCCAGTATCTTGTCTTTAGCATTCATAGGTCAGAGATGCATAGCAAAGAATGCTTTCCTCTATTGTAGTAGAAAATAGCCTTATTTTGGTAATTTTATCTCCGTCTATTCCATACCAGTTTGCTTATGCAGGTCCATTTGAAAGGCCTTATTAAAATAAAACCGCCTCAAAGATGGTAATTTATTTGACATGATTAGGTTCTTAACAAATTCACTTTGTCTGCTCCTTCTGATCATTATTCCCTTTATGTCAGGGCTGCTTCATGGTTATGGAAGTCCTCTGCGTAGTTTTGTGAAGGTTATCCAATTTTCCCTGCGATCCAGTCAGCAGGGAGCCATTTCCATCCCAGTTCTGCTGAGCCATGCAGGTGTCACCGGGGCAGCTTTGCAGCTGCCTGGGGGGCCCAGCGGACACGCGGACAGAGCAGGTCCCGTGGAAGCGTGACAGTCACCGTGTTCTTGGGATTTCAAAGGGCAGAAACATTCCCAGGTAGGGCAGCAGAGCCTTGCTAAAAGCCTTGCAGTTTGACTGTTTTAATAGATTTTGTTTAGTGTTTTTCTGTGTATCAAAATTTTGGCTGATCAGACAGGAGCTCTTCTTTCTCTGCTGTTTTCCATGGAATTGTGGAATCATTTAGGGTGAGAAAACCCTTAAAGATCATTGAGTCCAGCTGTTCCCCCAGCACTGCTAAGCCTTCCACTAAACCATGTTCCCAAGTGCCGCATCTGCACATCTTTTAAATCTCTCCAGGAATGGTGACTCCACCACTTCCCTGGGCACCGTGCTCCAGAGCTTGACGTTTCCTTTTTTTTTCCCCAGCCCTTTTTCCTTAGTTCCGGAACTTAGGTACAAATTGAGGAACTCAACCTTTGCTATATTTTGTTGCTTTTGAATTGTAACTGTTTTCCACAGTTTGGTTAACAACCTATTTCACTGCTACTGTTACTTATACCACCTAAATATAAGGAAAAGAAGGGAAAACAAAGGAAATAAATACTAGTTCTAGCTGCTGGTACCGAGCACGTCCAGTTTCGCGATATAGAGACTTTGTCCCTAAGCCTATTGCCACTCCATCGTCACCAGTTTCAGTCTCTTGAGATTTTGCCACCTCAGGAACTCTGCAGRGGATTATAGTAATTAGCCCAGTCTGTCAGAGAAAGCTATTCAGCCTCCTGGAACAGCGTGGCCGGCTTTTGGATCAGTGATGTTACCACCCTGGGATGGAAGAAAATGGCTAAGGTGGTGTGTTGTAAGTGACCAAATGGGTCTGATAGAGGATTGAAATTATACAGAAAGAAATGTCCTAGTTACCACATTCCTTCTACTGTAGGACCGTTTCCAAGGACGGGTCCTCACCAAGCCCTAATCAGCATGATTCCTTTGGCTTGTCCAGCAGATCCACATCAGGTGATAACAGAGGACTGACCTTTCGTGCAGTGTGATTTTAAAATGAAACAAAAATACGTCACACCAGTGACAATTGCTCAGGCTGTAACATTTACAAATGTGTTCCTACTCTGGAGCTACCTGAAGATGCATCTGCACCTTGGAATTTAATTTGGAATGTTATGTATATGTATGTAAATCGTATCTATCTCTCTCTCTCTCTCTATCTTAATTGTGTGATAAATACAAATAATAGCTGTATTTTGCACCTTACATCTCGTGGTGTCTCAGCATGTTTATTGGAGCCRAAGGCTCCATACTGTATGTTTCTGGCATGGTAGTTCTTAGTCTTTTTAGTTGTATTTATACAGATGTCCTGAGACAAATCAAGGTGTAAAACATCAAAACAGGTGATCTAGAGCAAGTTAATCAACCTGCAGGTACACTTAGTCCCAGGTTGTGTGGCTGTTTACACCCCAGTGCAGACTGCTCTCATGAGTGCTGCATAGTGCTGAGATTAGCATCCAAAAATAGTTTTAGCTTGGGCATTTTTTTTCGCCATCCCTAGGTTCCTCATTAATTTTGAGTCCTGACTGACAGTGATTGTTGTTGTTGAAAACAATAGTTTTCTCTGCAGAAATGTTTCAGCAGGGTGGAAGTTATTTCTTGTGCTGTTCTCTCTTTTTCTTTTTTCTTTTCTGCCCTTCTATAAGCAAAGGCAGCTTTTACAGWGGGAAATAGATATTTTTATGATCTGCTAAGATGCCTCATTAAGAAAGTTGTACTGACAAGTCAATATCCACCTGAAAAAGTTTCACTAGAAGTTTTTATAACCACAAAGAGATGTTTTCACTGTAACTTAGCTAAAATACTCCTGAGTTTCTATAGGAAGTTTTATTTGATGATCTGATTCCACACAGGGTGCAAATCCCCGTCCCAAGCACYGACAATTCACTTCTCCTCAGACACCAGAAGCCTCAAGCTCAGATTGCTGCTCTGGCTCAGTGAGAAGTGTCAGACTGGAGGCAGGGGTAGGAAACCAATTACTTTGGGTTCTGTTCCGAGAAGTGCTTATTTCTATCTGCATTTGGATATAGAGTTGTCAGTTTGTTTGTTGGAGCCTTGGACAAGCAGCAATAGGTTRTTTACTGTAATGAATTATCCACAGTTTTAATAAATATTTACCCTTGTATTGGGGAATCAGTATATTTAATTTTTGCTAAATGGAATAAGTGATCTGAGCACAATTCAGACAAAAAGTTCAGGCAAGGTCTAAAGGTATCTGACTTTCTGTTAGAGTAAATTATGCCCATTGCAGCGGAATTGGACCAGGTGACCTTTCAAGTCYCTTCCACCCCAAACTATTCTATGATTCTGTGATTTTGTGTAGGAGTTTCTAGAGATGTTGACTCCTGAGGGAAGAGCCCRGGACCCAGCAGTGAACTGTGTCCCCAGGCAGGGACGTTTATTTTGAGTATCATGGTCTCTCCTCCACCTCCATGGGATTGATAGCTCAGTATCCTGATGCTGTCTGCTACAAAATGGTTGTGTAAATTAGGGGAGTTTATGAATTTTCCAAAGTGATATCACACTTGTTGCTAGAGATACAATATAATATCAATGTGGAATACTATTATACTTACAGAGAATATAAGAGATGTCTAGAACAACTTTTTTTTGGAAGTGTTTTAAGGCTCTGGGTAGTTACTTTGAAAAGCGTGAGATAAAAAGAATGCAGAGAGCCTGWAGATGCATACATTTAGTTTTTAACTTTGTTTGCTTCTCAATGTTATATGTGAGATTATTTTTTTTWAAATTTTATTACTGCCCTAAAACCAAAACTAAACTGACTTGTGTCCAATCACAACACAGAAATGCACAGAAATCCTGCAGAAACTGAGCACTGACACTGTTGCTAGAGCCTAGTTAGCTGTCACACTGCTGGGCCATGCAGCCTGTCAGAGTTAGAAAAAATTGTTATTGTGTATCAAAGTGATTGATTTAGTTTCATTCACAAAAAATTCAAGTCTTGCTCTCTCTGTGCTGGAGAACTAAGCCACCATACACTGATGCTGAGGTGACGGGAGTGTGTGTAGGTGTCCTTCCATTAATGGTTAGGGTAAACAGGCTTAGGTAATGTGTGTATTAGGAAACATTTACCATAAGCCAACAATTTTGGGCAGATTCTTTATAGCAGGTGAGTGATATGGCTGTGCACGGTCAGTGCTTGACCTGGCTGCTTTGGGATTGGCTCTAATTGATCTCTCTGAGCTCCTGTGTCACTAATGACTGTGAAATAGAGTTTTCTCCTCACTTTTTCCTGTGAGAAAAAGCTGTCTTTCTTCCACATACTCTCCTGATTTGCAAAACAATGCTTACCAAGAATTCCCCACATTTTGTGGTTTTCTCCTTGGCAAAACATTAGCTTCTTATTTTTCCTTTTCAAACACAATTCCTGCTACCATCAGTGAAAATTATAGGGAGATTCTTCAAAGCCTACTAAGTCAATAGAAGCCTTTCTTTGACTTAGTTGGATTTTAATTTGTAAGCATGTAAAAGAGATAAGAAATCCCTAATTATAATTTACTAATGCATTTTAAGACTCTTGTTACCAGAGGATTCTGCTGAAATACAGTTTAATAGAGCTGGTAAGGCTGCAAGAACTCATTTTCTTCTGGATTGAGCCCTGGGTCAATTAGAAATAAGCTGACTTATCTATTGTACTTTACAACAGCCCTGTACCCCAACTGTCTTGTTCTTTAGACTCTTTCAAGATGTCACTCTGATGGATCTTCATCCATCACAGTGTTTGCAGAATTTGGTATTTCACTCTTCTGCTGGGTCCATGGCAGGACAAGCAAGCTCACTGCCAAGAACAGCGAAGGGAACATCCTTCAGAGGTTTCTGCATCTCTCCACTGCTTTTTTTACTCTAGTCAGTGATTATTGAGCAGAGGCTCTAGGTAAATATGTATACAGATGTCTGTGTGTGTATAGAGAGACAGAAACGGGCTTGTATGAGTAAAGAAACAAAGCAATGTACCCAATGTTTAAGACAGGAGAATCCAGACTACAACAAGAGTCTAAATCAGTGTATATAATCCAGGAAGTTTTCTGGGAATTGCATGGCTTTTTTTAAGGGAAAAAATGTTGCTATTCAGTATCAAYGAAGCAATTTGTTTTRTGGTGTTTCAGTAGTGCAGTTACAYGGAAGCTCAGGCTATTCCTGAGAAAGTCGGCAAAGCAAAGGCAGAGAAGAAATGTAGCTGGTTTGTTATACTCTGTAGATGTTACAGTAAGTACTGTAATGCCCTGGAAGGTGTGGATGAAGTGAAAACGTACTTTCTTCCTGTGCTTTAGAGAGTAAGGGAAAAAAAGGGTGGTTGGAAGTGGAGGTCTGTGCTAAAAAAATTCATCTACATGATGGTAGGTGTGTGGAACTTTTGGTTTTCTATTTTTATCTGTGTGCATTAATATAAAAACATATCTGCTGTCAGAGGCTTCTTACTTTTGTAGACATGTTTATCTGCTAAAGTTACCAGAGTGCTTGGCAAAACCACAGAGAATGTAGCACTCTACACATTTTTACAGAATTTCAATATGTTTTGCCTGAAGAAAAATAGCAAATCAGCAGATGAGCCAGAAATATTCTGCAAGTGTCTGCTCCCTCTCCAGCTTCTGGACTACAGTCCCTCCCTTCCGTGTTTCTTCCTCATACTTGCACCAGTGTTTGCTGTGAGAGGCAGATTTGCAAAATTTGTAGGAGTGTGGCACACTGATGTGGCAAAGCATTTGTTATGCAGGTCCTTTGAGTCTGGGAATCCGGCAGCCCTCATTGGCTCGTGCCGTGTCAATCCAGCAGTCTGTGCGAGGCTGCTTTTTGCCCAGCTCATGCAGAATCGCAGGCTCTGTTGCTATGGGGACCGGGGCTCTCCGCAGTAACGATCCGCCCTAACGATGCCGTGTAATCGCAGGCAGGGAATGCGCACGGAACCAAGACCCGACACTGATCCCTGCTGGTCTGGACGTGTCCTTGGCTCKCATGCTACTGCCTTTTTTCCATGCATTTGCACTGTGGCAGCGGTCCTCAGGTGCCCTCACCGGGACCCTCCTTTGTTGTGCTGCTACCAGGAACAGGGAAGGTGGTGTAATTCAGGAAGGATGAGCCTAAGCAGACTTGCTGCCCAGCTTTCTGGTTGTCTACAAAACACCAACTGCTGCCTGGAGACGGATCTGCCAAAAACCTGATGGGGAGGRTGGAGTAGGGACACCCTGGGTGGAATTGGGCTAGGAGCAAGGGTATGGGGAAGTACTGCTGTGTGTCAAGGATAAAGCATTGAAGAAGAGGGATGGATGAGACTGGCTGCCAAAAGGTGGAAGGAGATGTCAGCAGATGACCCTTTAGTCCAAGAGCTTGTTTGGAAGGCAGGTGCCAAGCTGGCGTTATGTGCAGTGCTGACTGATGGGAGGTTATTCTCTTTCTGTAGGTTTTTATAACTGTCTCATCCGAGGCACGTTCTGTGTTTCACCAGTTCTGGGGTACAGTCTGGTACAGGTACACATGGTGACACTGCTGATGCTGGCTGGTGACACGGTAGCCTGACACTTCGTGTGTCAGGTACAACGGTGTTTCTGAGCACCCAGACATTCCCAGGAGCGAGTCTGAGGACAGTTATGCATAAAAATTAAGAAGTGCTGGAAATCAAGAGTGTGGTGTCCGATTCAGACCTCTGGTGGTGACGTTGTGCTCTATTTTTCCATGATATGTATGACTTTTATAGGGCACAGCTAGACCTGAGTTACACGGGACTTTAATAATCAGGGGAGGGTGCCATTCTTGCGTGGGCTGTGTTGGAAATGGGATGTCTAAGATGTGGGATAATGAGGAAGAGAGCAGAACTGCACATTTAGGAAATTGAGCACTGCCCTGGAGATGCAGATTCTGACTTTGTTGACCTCAGAGGTCCTGCATGATGCTGCTCACATGGGAAAACTTGAGTTTCAAGCACAGCCAGCAGTTATGTATTCCCTCCTTTTGTTTGACAGCTTGGCATGTGATTCATGGTGTACCTGTACAAGTTCTGAACATCCATTATAGCAAATGAAGCCCATAGAAATGTCACTTTTGCAGTACAAATGCTACGTGTAACAAATATATCCTGAAAAATAAGATTCAAAGTGTTTCTGGTTGGTGCAGACAAAATTAGAGGATACATTTGGCCTTGTAAATTGAAGATTAAGTGCCTTTCATGTCCCAAAGCTGTTCTTGAAAATAAATGCATTAGTACTTATTTCAGCTATATATATATATAACAGAGAGAACTACAGAAAGGCCTGTGAGGGAATTAATAATTTAATCTTCGGAAATCAGGTTTATCGTGCAGAATGAAAGTCATTCTCCCACCCATTGAGCATCCAGGAGAAAATAAGTGCTCAAAGCTGTTTCTTAAGTGCGTGCTGYCCGGGCCTGCTCACTGAAGGCAGCAGAGGTCTCACGTGTATGTAGTGTGTGATCCTTAATTACAGACTATCTCACAGTACATGCATGTAATGGGGCTGAATAGACATTTTGGTCTTAATTAGGAATTTTTTGCATTTGTAGTGCTTGTCTGCAACCTAAACGTTCTTACACTGTGCACTGTTTCATGCACATTGCGTGATGTCATGATAGAAGTGTGAGTTTTCTGTTAGTGCCTGAATTAGTCCATAAGAAATGGTGATTAACAACAAGCTCTTCTAGCAATGCCCTTCACATAAAAAGGCGTATGCGGAATTTGGATCTGCTGTTCATCAGGATTTTTGTGGTGCAGTTGACCCCCCTGCATTTTCTGAAAGGCTCCCAAGAAAGGACAACCAAGAGCAACTCGAGAGGTCTCATCAAGGAGCATCATGGCTCTCATTTTTCACAGTGAGCATTCAGTGTTCAGCTCCCAGATCAGAGGGGTTAATTTCCTATTTGAGCTTGTAATGATGAGGAGACCAGAGAGGAGAAATGGCTGTAGGCGTGCCTCTTTATGCTCCTCAAAATGAAGAGGATTTCATGTCGTTTCCCGTCTGATACCACTTTCTTCCCCAGCCCCCTCACATTTCTCCTAGGCTACCAGCTGCATCTTCCCCCACACGTCTCACCTTGGGTGCATTTCTATGTGATGCAAGGTTAAGTACATATCTCGCAGTGTAAGATGTTGTAGGAGGTGAGACCACACGTAGAATCCTGCCAAGCATATTTTTGTTGCAGAAATTCCTCTTCCCAGCATAGGAACAGGTTAAAACAGCAACAGTGAATGAATCCGAGAGAAGAAACTAAAGGGCAAAATAGCAATAATCAGGTTTCTTGTACCCTCCTGTACAGAACGGCAGCTGAGGTGACTATTTCTGCACACACATGCAGTTTGATGCGTGATTAATTCAGAAATAGTCCCCTTACACATGACTGCACAGCAGCAGCTAATCCGAGATCATACAGAGTAAAAGCCAGCAGGAGACTTTGCAGAGGTTGCTTCTCTATCCTTGCTGGACACAGTTTTCCCTCTCTCTCTAGGGGATGATGAGGTGGTGGAAAACACTTTTCTCCAAGGCACCTGTGTTTATGGCTAAAAAAGAATTTGTCTTGCATTTGAAAGTGAGAGATTTGTCCTTCCTGTGTGTTCAAAGTGAGCACTAAATCCCAAATGCATTTTTGCTGATGGCCGGTGAGAAACCCTGTGCTGTTCTCTCTCCTGGGGAAACTCTCTGAATATTGTGTGCAGAGTTACACCACAGACTGCATGACGTAACCTCCTCAGTGTGTTAAACCAGAACACAGCAGCAAATTTGCAGAAATGAGAAAGGCGTTGTGGTGCAAAAAGTAGGAGGCACCATGCTCTTCCCTGGTAGTACAGAGAGCAGTGGAAGCATAGTGGTTCATCTTAAGTGCAATGTAAAATCACACGTCAGGGTCATCTGGTCTGCTCATGTGTGTGAGCACCCATTGCACTGCAATGAACACTTGGTTAATTTAGGGGATGGCTGTGCTCAACAGCACGCTGAGTTGTGCTGTTTCTGGTTGTTCCACTGGGAAGGGTTTAGAAAGGAAAACCACACCTGGGGAGCCGTGGGTGGCTGCTGCCAGGGAAAGAGAGCTCCAGGCACTGGGTGGGAAAAAGAGCACTATCCCACTGCCAGAAGGTCAGGAGATTGCCTGCAGATTTTTTGTAAAATTGGTGTCTTAAAATACCTTGAGTGTCATCACAGAATCATGGAGTAGTTTGGGTGTGGAAGGGACATTTTAAGGCCTTTCAGCTCAAACCCCCTGCAACGAGCAGGGACCTTGTCAACTAGATCAGGTTCATCATCAAAGTCCTCTCCTTAGTTTTACAGCAGGCTTTCTGTGAGGAGGAACTCGGGATGGTTTGCTGTTTAGTTTTCCTCTCCCTGCTTGCTCCAAGGTGGGAGAACATGAAGTGGCAGCACCTCTCTGCCAGGGCTGTGGTAGGAGGGGAACGGAATCAGCAGCTGTAGCAGTGCTTCAGGCCAGCAGAATTGCCATTTCAGTGTCCTTGAACAGACAATCTGGAAGGGACCTTTCCCAAGAGAAGTTTAAAATTAGTGGAAAAGTAGTTTGCTTTTTATTTCAAGCAGTAAAAACCAGCTGCCCGGTGGACAACTTTTTGTTCCTCTAAACTTCGTTAAGGTGTTAAACAGTATTAACTGTATCAAAGGCTGTGAATACAGTCCAAGGCAGTGAAAGAGTGAAATGCTGGCGCCCGGAGATCAGGTGCCTGCTTTTCCTTAGGCCATGGCACTGTGGCGATGTGAGGCTGCTGGGGACAGCTGRGGCTGGAGTGCCACCGTGTGGTGTTCCGCACCAGCGTTGGCAACGCACTCTACTTGGAGGAAAAATAATCGATCTATTAGTGGGAAAGAAAAGCACAAGCATTAAGCAAATCAGTCTTTCCCCTCTCCAGGCTCAGCTTTGCTCCTTCACTCCTGACTCCTCTGCACTCCTGCAGCAGTGCAGGGGATGCTGTGGTGTTACAGTACATAGTGATTCCTCTCTGCCACTCCTTCCCTCTCTTCAGTTGTTGAATTAAAGACTGATTCTTTTTCAGAAGTCTCTCTGCTGTGCATCCTTGTGTCCTCAACGAAGAGAGATGATGCCTAAAGGAGTGGAAGGAATTGGTAAATCCTGTTTGCTGGCTCATTGCCGTTACGGAGAGGTGAATCCTAGGGATTACATGGTTCTATTTAGGATATTGAGAAGTTTGCAAATATTTATTTCAGTATGGAAAAGATGATGTCTCAGGATATTGCTGCATTATGGAATGGTGGACAGTGCAGTGACCTTCAAGCCAGCACCAACAAAGACCAGAGAAGCATGAGAGCATAAGGCTACAAATTAACCCAGCTGAAAGATGGGGCATGAAGTGCTGAGGTGCCTTTCCTGCTTTTACACCTGACCAGTGTGCTCTGCCACGTGGGTGTGTTGGCTGACTCGGTACTCTGACATCTTGCTCCATTGCACAGTGTCAAATCTTTGTCAAAAGACTGGTGGTTATGGCTTTACTTGGAGATTTTGGATTCAGAGAGGTTTCTGAAGTCCCAGATGAATATATTAGTGCCTGACTAGTCTGTTCCTTCTTTTTTGAGAGCTGTTCTACTTTACATAAATAAGTGTTTTAACTGGGCCATTAATTCATTGAGGTGATAGGACACCTGGGATTTTAAATCTAGGTTTTTCACATCCCTGGTGGTGTGTCAAATGTTAGCTAGTGTTTGTCTTCCTTACCTCTCACTGGAAAGTCCAGCTTCTGCCTATTCCATACAGGCCTGTTAACTCCTGCTGTGAAACTCATCCTGTATAATTGGTGGTGCAAACATCAGGTATTGAAAGGAATTCTCTGTCTTGAAAGAAATTCTCAGTCTGGCGACTCTGTGTGTCAGGAAGGAGGATTACCTCTATTACACACTCTCCTCACAGGTGCTCCAGGAGCATGAACAGGGCAGAGTTGAATTAAAACGCTGCCTGTAATCCAGTGCTGCCTGTTGTGGAGATACAAGCTTGTTTTACTCTTTGCAAGATCTTAAAGATGATAAATTGAGGGAAAGCCTGGGGTGAAGTATGTTTTTGGTCTGTACTGAGACATTTAAAGTTCTTTTTGTCCTCCTTTGTAACATTAAGTCTCTGCTTGCTGCCTTTATCCCTTTCCAATGCAGGGCTCAGCCTTAACGTATGTGAATGAATCATCTGCCCTTTTGCCACAAATGCACAAATGATATGTCCAGCTCAAATCTGAACCTCTGGCCTCTGGCAGATGAGGGCCAGCTTTGCTTAGATTTGTGCAGAAACATTTCTAGTCCATGCCCACCTCAGTTGGCTCTCAATTTAACCCCGATCAGCCAGATGTCTGATTTCCAAGTGAGAGCATCCCATTTGTGACTTTCAGAGTAAGGACGAGGAAATGGGTAAATTGCCRTAGTCTTTTATTCATCGTTTTTAATGCTGTTGTCTTGGTGAAGTGTTAAATCACAAAATATTGTAACGGTAGCGAAGGGATGAGCTCAGCTGGGTTACGGTGACGCTCCCGGTTCCATCAGGCGTGTCAGATGACAGTGTGCTCTGGCAAGGATGCGTTCTTGGTAATGAGCTCTGCAGTGCATTTTCACATCTCCATAATAGCAAGAGGTTGTTTGGGAAAGTGGTTCAGACAGCTCCCTTCTGGTAAGGTCTTTATTCCCAAGGCTCCCAAGAAGTCACAAAGCGTTTTTCAGAAATTATTCTTGKAAGAAAGATACTGCTTTTAAAGTGGAGATGATTAATTTAGACAGAGCACTGCCTTTGTTCTATGAGTTGGAGCCCATTCCTGTTAGTTGTTTGAAAAGACGTTCTTCATCCTCATCTTCCACAAGAATTAATGGAAATTGAAGGCACTTCAGGAACAGATTCATGATAATCTATGTGTTTCTATGTGTCAGACACATCTTGATTTGGGGAGTGCTTTGTTTCACATAACTGGAGGTGTACTGGTATGGACAAGCTGTTTTACCTGATGGGTTCACAGTGAAAGAAAATGCCGTGGGTCAAATATACCCTTTATTTTGGTGTATCTTTGAGGAGCTTTGCAGTATATGGTCCCATAAACACAGGCCTGGAACCCCAAAAATAAAAATTATGCTAGAGTATTACTTCTAGGAAGGACAAGGAAAGAGCTAGTATTCAAAAGTGAGATTTACATTACGTTTTTAAGTCGTAGAAGGACAATAAGCTACATCCTCTGTGATTTCCAAGGAATCTATGTAATTAGCTGACTGAAAAATGACTTTTAAAATTGCTATTACTTAGAAAAGATATTTGTAATAGGTTATGAATTGCTTTTAAAAGGTCACCTGGCAGGTGCTTACTGAAGAGTGTAGATGATTGATCCAAGACCAACGGAAGCTCATGTGGGAGGCCTGTACCCTGGTGGGAGGCCCATAGTTGCTGGGTTTGGTGTTCAGACCTGGCTTTCTGGCTTTTATCTGTCGTGTAGGGGATAGCGCTTGGGCTGCTTTGGTGCTGAAATAACTGTCGTGGGCTGCCTCAGAAACGTGGTCAGCAGGTCAAGGCAAGTGAGTCTTCCCCTCTGCTCCACTCTTGTGAGACCTCACCTGGAGCACTGCCTCCACCTCTGGGGGCTCCAACACGGGAGAGACATGGACCTGTTGGAGGAGGCAGAGAGGAGGCCATGAAGATACTCAGAGGGGTGAAGCGCTGATGCTCTGGAGCCAGGCTGGGAGCTGGGCGTGTTCAGCCTGGAGAAGAGAAGGCTTAGAGCCCCTTCCAGTGCCTAAAGGGGCTATAGGAGAGCTGGAGAGGGACTTTGCATGGGCACATATGGCTAGAATAAGGGTTAATGGCTTCAAACTGAGAAAAGGGTAGTTTTGGACTAGATATTACTAAGAAATTCTTCCCTGTGAGGGTGGTGAGGCCCTGGCACAGGTTGTCCAGAGAAGCTGTGCCTGCCCCATCCATGGAAGTGTCTAAAGCCAGGTTGGACGGGACTAGTGGAAGGGACTGGTCTAGTGGAAGGTGTCCCTGTCCATGGCAGAGGTTTGGAACTGGTTGAGCTTGAAGGTGCCTCCAACATAAACGGTTCTGTGATCCTATGAAGTGTGAATTCATGGCTGCCTTAGCATTACTTGACCAGGAGAGGGGGATCGTTTGCTATCCGTTCCCCGGGCACTCCTGGTGGGAAACACACCACTGACTGCTTCACTTGCCTTCATGTTTCTAACAGAAACAAGCCTGTGCCACGGGAAGCAGATCTAGCTTGCTTGGATTTTGAAACATTACTTTTCAGCGGATGCAGAGGGGGACCAGTACGTGTCTCCAGCCGTTCCCGACCCCTCGGCTTTGCGTCCTCGGTGATTCCCTCCCGGCCTCGGTGCAGCCCCGCCCCAGGCGCTCTCCCGGGTGCTGGGCGCTCTCCAGGGTGCTGAGTGAAGGCACCGAGACACCTCTGCCAAGGGTGCCCGAGGGCAGCACAAAGCGCTCGGCCTTGGGATTCATTCTGTAGTAAATTTCTTACTCCTTTTTGCTGTCCTTTCGAAATAATCATGTGCTCAGGGCACTGTTTGTCTGTGTATGTGGAATTCGGTACTCCATAGGCAATAATGGTATGTCTGTATTGGTTTGGTCAGACACTGGGACCACTGAAGTTATTTGGTGGGGGGAGAGACTCCAAAAGGAAAGGAATCTCACCCTCTTTCCTTGATGAGGCAAAGGTGAAAAACATCTAGCTTAGAAAAAGTGTTTTATACGTTAATGTGTTTACTATGGTTGTTAATTTGGGGTGTATCTAAAGATAGTGTCTGGCAGCTTTTGAAAATCCTTAATGCAAAATGTTATCCTCTGTTTTTATAAGCAAGTAGCAGACAGGTTTTCTCTTGTTATAAACAGTGGGAAAACCCATATGTGTACGTACAAAATAATAATTGTATAAGTAGCAATTACTCAAGCCTGTGATTTGATCATTACGGGCAGGTAAACTTTGAATTCAAGTTAGGTAGGGTCCATTCAAACATGAASTCGTATGACCTGGTCCAACGCTGAACTGCAGGCACACTTCTACACGTAACAGTAAGGATGCTTAAGCAGAGCTGATTATGTGCAGCATCGAGGTTGCAACTGAAAGGATTTAAAGTGGATGAGATCTGGGTCACACTGGCTTAAGGCTTCCACCGTAGTGGCAAACAAGTCAGTTTTCCTGTTATAAGCTCTTGTTGACCAGATATAATTATTTTTCATATCGTTATAATTGGTAAAGTTCTTTTTTTTTTACATCACCCTGTTGGCTTTGAGAGAACAGAATTCTTTTTCCAGACCAACAGATGTTCCTGTTAAACTGTTTATACTACATACAGCACTATAGTACAGCCACATTATTGTAACAGGATAATTTCTGAATGGAATGAACTATTACATCAGGTAGGCCAGTGGGGTTAGAATGAAGAGCCCTTCTTTCTTCTTTTGACTCCTCAGGCAGGTCATTGGCAAAACTCGCTTTGTTTCTGGGAAAACAAGTGGTAGGACTTGTAAGCTACAAGTGGTAGGATTGATCCATCTGGGACACAAGTGAAATGTGTGTAGGTACCTTTTAGTGTATATAACTGGCTTTTTGTGACTTTTTCCCAGACAATTACCCTTAAGCTTGAAATATGCCCCATGTCAGGATTAGAGAAGCAGCCAGGATTGGAGAAGGAGCATTCCCTCCGGCTGTCGGACCACTACGTGGTAGCCAGGGAGCAGCAGGATGAATGCAGACCCCAACAAGCTCCGCTGCTCTTGGCTGTGGGTGACCTTCCTTGTCAGGGGAGCAGAGACCAGGTTGGGAAGCTGCACCTGCGCAAGGTGGGGCCCTGCCCCTTTTCAGCAGATCCAGCAATGTAAGTGCAGGGATGAGGGAGTGCGAGGAGGGAACCTGAGGAATGCAGTGTGGACTTGGGCAATCGGACCTTACTTGTCTGAAGCACCTTCTGGATGGTCCCTTGGATCCCTCTTTGCATTAAGAGCAGCTTCTGCCCCCACAAGATCAGAACTGAACACAGTAATCAAAGGCAAAAGCAGGCAGGGCGGGAAGGAAGATGAGAAGGCACATTGCAGTGTTGAATTTAAATGATCAAGGTCCTGTTCCCAAATCCATTGAGATCAATGAACTGTCTGCTGTTGCCCTTAGCGATCTATTGCGAGAGGCCCTGTTTGACTTAGTTGAAATAGAATGTGACGTCAATATTTTCAATCAATATGAAAGCTCATATAAGTGGAGCAATATTTAGAGCTAATGCAACTTTGCAGGCATTGGAAAACCACAGGATGGGCCCTCTTGCTAGAAATATCTATCTCTAGTTTATTTAGGATTCTGATGAAACAAATACTGTTCTTGAATTGCCAGCTTGGACATGGCTGGGATGTCTTTACCTCATAATTGGGCTATTTCTTTAAATCAGAGGCATCAGTCTCTGAAGGGCCTTTCTGCATCCTTTTCTTGGTGTTCAGAAAGTTGTCAGTGTGTGCAAAGCCTTGCTTTGCCATGGCACAGCTTGAACAGCTGTAAAGGGTGGCTGCAAGGGCTTTCATGATTCTATAAAGGTGATTATTTTGCCTCTTTTCTGGTCTGCAAGCACTCACCTGTGATAGTGGTACTTTGTGTAGTTGGGCTGTAGAACTCGGCCTTCACGTGTCATGGATGCYGGAAATTCAGAAAGATTCAGAGAGAGGCTGCACAAGTTCATGGAAAGCAGCCTGTGAGGATGGCTACATAAATGGAAATGCCTGGCACAGATGCCCAGCAGTCTGAAATGACCAGAAGCTGGGAGAGTACATGAAATTATCATCTATGTTTGTCTTCTTCTACCCTTTGCTAGAGATCCAATTTTTGGCCTCTGTTGGAGGTGGAAGACTTTGATCTCATCCCACAGTGACTGCTCTTATGTTCCTAGGAAAATGTTATCTCCATTTCTTCATCCATAATATAGGAAAAATTAATTTAATGCAAACAGATCAATATTTTCAATAACTCTYCCAAAATAAAGGTAGCTAAGCAGCATCTCTTTTTTCCCCCAGGATAATTATTAACTGCATTTAAAGTTCGTCAGTGTTGAACCGAGCACCTTCAAGACAGAAGCTCACTGTACAAGGAAAGGTGTGCTATTGCAAATATCACTGTGTCATCTATGATATGTTTTTAGTGCTGACCACTAAAGGTGTCGGTGGGTGGTGTGGGATATATACACAGGTGGTCTAACAGAAGAGAAAAGAAAGATGTTATGACTGGTCTGATTTAGGTCTATCTGTACTTCACCTTGCCTGTTTTAGTTTCTTGTTTYGTGTTGCTGCTTTTCAATTAACAAAAGAGATATACTCAAGGTACAGAAAAAAAAGCCAGGACGTAGTTTTATATATCATCTGCTCAGTTCCAGTTCAGTGACACTAATTTCCAGCATGAAACTTTCAGGAACACATTGTCTTTGCATATTCAGTAAAACAAGAATGAGGCAGTGTAGGGCTTTTTTTTTAACCTGAATATTTTTTCTCTCAGGAAATATAAAATGAAACCTATACAGCAGGGATATGTGATTGCTAACTCAGTTCCAGAGTTATTGTACCTTTAGAATGATGACAATTACTACCATGTGACTAACAAATAAGGGTATGGGTTAAACAATGAGTGAGACAGGAGGCAATTTATAGCTGTAGCCTATGCTTCCATAGTTAGCTTTGTGCTTTTACTTTCCACAAGGATTGTTTTGCTTCTTTTCTAGGAATACATAATTCTGTAGGTACTGAAATGGCTGAATATGCTAATACACACAATCCCTCTGAATACTCTTAAATAGTTGAATGAAGTATATTGTTACTCTGTTCAGGCAGTCCAAATATTTTTGTACCTGTCAAAAAAATTCTTCACCTCCATCTGCATCCCTCAAGAGGAGGTGTTCAGAGAAGAGCTTCCTGAGCAGAGGGAGAAGGCTTCCCACCTCTGACATTTAGCCTGACTGGAATAGTAGCAGGGGGAGGTTGGTATCCGTGCTCGTGGGTGGAGGTGAGCTAATTCTGAGTCAGGGCTCTCCGGTTTCCAGGCCACTAATGGCTGTGTGTGCACACCTCCAAGCCTGGCCTAAGCTGTCCTGCCTCGCAGCAAGAAGCAGAAGTTTAAATCAGTGCACGGTTCATAGGGGTAGAGATGGTGGTTGTTGCAGATTTGCAAAATACCTCGTAGATGCACCTGTGGGATATCATGTACAAGTTAGGCAGGGCATTGCTTTGGAAGGAGCCTAATTCCCCTATGGAATTGCAATCTGCCTTGTCCAGAAGGGTCTAAACAGCAGTAGACAAAAACTTGAGTTGCCCAGCTTTCCAAAAAGTTGAATTTTTCAGCTTGCGTCCTGACCAAACCATTGCTTGGCACAGCCCTTGCCCATTTTTATCTGTTTGAGACCAGTTTTGATTTCCAGGCAGTTTCYTGAATGTACTAATGTTTAGATTTGGAAACAACAGTCTCCATTCTGGCTTTGAAGCATGAAAGGCTTTTCCCACTCCATCACTCCCTCCCTTTTTTTTTTTTTTTTGGTACCTTTGGGAACAGATTTGAGTCACATTTCCTTGGCATGGTTTCCAGGCTCAGTTTTAACTTGGTTTTTGCACTGCCCACATGATTTATGTGGAGAGAAGCTCATCTTTGTGAGATGGACCCCTGTTAGTGGATATGCTTCAGGGAAGATAATCACTTGTTTACATCCTCTCCTCTTGTACTCAATTACTGTTGGGTTTCATCCACTAGGCTTTTATAGACTGCAAAGGCTGATTTGCTCAGCAAATCATGTCTGTTACCTGAAAGCTGGCAGGTAAAGCCCGGTGCTGATCAGAGCTGTGGCCATTGCAGCACTGCAGTGCAGGGRCTGAGTGTCTCAGCTGGTGGGGCAGGTCAGAAAACAACACCTGGAGACTGTGAAATCAGGAGATCAGGTCGGGAAGTTGATGCTTTATGCGTTTGTGAACAGGCAGACAGGAGCTGGAACCTCATTTAAGCATCCCCACCTCTGGATCTCATGCTGGCTCACCACTCAGTGTCTCTTCACAGATCACGTGGGGCATTGTACAGGTTAAAGCCATATAAGCTTTCTTATCCCAAACGGGAATTTGTTGAATCTCATAAGTTCTGTATTTCTACATTCAGAGCTAAGGATGACACATCAGAGAAAACCCACCCTTTTTCTGGAAATGTGTTCTTCTTCTGTTATTGTGCATCTGCCCACTCTCCCACTCCCCTCCCACACACTGCTTGTGGCAGCATCGCTGTATATTCTGCTTCTCTGATGTATCACCTCCACAATACGTTTTCTATGTTTAGGGGGAAATTGCTCAGTCTCCATTTTTACTGGAAAATATAATCTTCAGACTGATGTCTCCATGAAGGATTTCTTTTTGTTAAGATCTGTATACGCAATGCGATGACAAGCCTCCTTCTACTGTTCTTTAGGAAAATCTATCTTGGAACACTTCTTTCCTGCAGAGATATAAGCTGTGTCAAATAATGATACATACTTAATGTTCTTCTACCCAGACAAGRTATGTTCTTTCCAAAATAGCCTATTGAAAGTCACTTATTTTTTTGCCACACAATGATGAAATATTTTTATGTCTCTTTGAGGTTAGGGAGAAAATGTTTGTGGAACATAATAGTGAACTCACAGAGCTGACCTGAAGTTAAGTTCTTCTTTAGCAGTAATCCTATAAAGAATATTTGCTATTTAATTTCATTTTTCTTGGCACCAGTTGTTCAGTTCCAGTGTCTGATGTTTTTCTCTTGCGTAGCCTGGGTTAGAAAGTACATCAAATCCTTTGTTAACTTTTAAGTGAATTTCCTGAAAGAATAATTATTTGATACTGAGATGATGAGTCTGCATGTATTAAACATCAAAAGATGACAAATTGTTTAAAAGTCATGACTATTATAAACCCTGCTGTGTTTCAAACCCTACTCTGTGCCCAATGTATCAGGATTTAAGCATTTAGTGGCTTGGACACCTTGAACCATGATTTAGGGAAATCCTAAGACTGGGATTTTTAAGTGTGGTGGCCTGTGATTTGGTCATATTTTCGAATTTCCTGTCTAAAATCCCACAAAAAAAGTTGAATTCTAGACTACCAGCTATTAATTTCTGGTTTACAAGTGATGCTACCTGTGAGGTTCATACAATGTTAAAACAAGGCATGGCACAGTCCTGTAAAAGATTCCAATTTCCCCCTTTATTTTATTCCCATGGCTGCCTCCACCTGTCTCGCTCTCTTGGTGGCTGTTGTTGCAGCTACTTGTGTTTTAGCCATTAGCTTTGTGTAGCCTAGTTTCTCACAAATGGGAACCTCTGGGAGAAAATCAGCCTGTACGTACAGAGGAGCCAGAAAAAGCTTGGCTGGCACTCCCTGCCCTGCTACTTCCCCTGCCTCCTTCCACTAGAGAAATGTGTTTTTGATTGAATGCACAGATCACTGTCTCAAACACAAAATAGATCCTTGTTTTAAAGATGCTTTTATAGTGCTTTGTAGTTTTCATATATAATCCTTTGTGAAAATTTGGTCCATGATATTCTCAAAGTGAAACCTTGGAGTAACAACAGAAGTCATCAATGAGGATTAGTTCCATGGTGACAATAAATGGTCCTGGTCCACGTGAGCTGGAGGACCACCAAGTTCTATGGGTACCACGGTAACGTGAYGTGGGAATTTGGGCTGGTCTATGAGCTGCTGTCATGAAGAGCTCACAGGACATTTGTCACTGATGTGGTGGTGCTGTGTTACAGAAAAATCCACGGTGCTTGGCTCTAGGGACCATTCAGTACAATTCCTTGAAGTCAGGAAATATGTTACAGAGGGAAACTTGGCTCAGGGAACAGTTTCTGTGGTTCGTGGGTTTTGGTGCTGTCGTTGGTGAGCTGCTGCATCCCTGTGACTCTGGGGTGGCCAAGCCAGGGATGCAAACAGCTCTGCTGTGTGGCTGCCTGCCTCTCCCTCAGGAGCTGCCTGGAAGAGGTCAGAGCAGTGGTGTTGGAAGGAGCTGAAATGGGATCAGTTCTCTGCTAACAACTAATGCAAAGGCTCTTTTGATCTACCCGCGTCCTGTTTTGATGAATAAATGCTAGATGCTAATAGTGATAACAGTTACCCACGGAGGCGGGAGTAAGAACTTTGATGTGCTGGTTTAGCAGGGGGATAAGCAATGAGGAGATGACAGACCCATCTGTCTCTGATATTAACGCTAGTAATTAGTGCTCCAAACCCAAATGATATTTGGGGAGGGGGGACGACCCTAAGTAATAACATATTGTCACTGTCTCTGTTGGTCGCTGTTGGTCCACAGCTATAAGCACTGTCCATCTTCACGGCAGGCCTTCAGAAGTTGTTGTAGGAAGTGCCTGAAAGCAGCTTTTGGGGTTGAATAATAACAAGCAGCACCCTCAGTGGTATTGTTTTTAGTTCGGTGGGGTTGAGCTGAGTGGGGCAGGCTGAGCCCAGATTAAGCTGCGTGCTCTGTGCTCTCCCTCCTCGCTGCATTGGGTTCGCTGATGAATGCAGCTCTTCTGATGCAGCCTCACGTGGCTGCAGAGAGGCACAATGAGGACTTGAGCATTGCCAGCTCTTTCCGGGCGTCTCTCCTGCTGCCTGCAGGTGAGCAGGCTGAGCCCGGGCTCTCCCAGCCCCGCACATTTTCCTCCCGGCTTCCTATCGACCGAGTCAGCAGTGAGGGAAGACCGCGAGGAGGAGAGGAGCAGGAAGGCGTGTGCCGGGCTCCGGCACAGCCGGTTGCAGCAGCAGCAAGTCAGTAAGTCAGACTGCACCATTTTCTTCTCACCCTGCGTAAAGGCGATGTGAGAAGCTGACGGGAGCTGCCCCCTCCCCCACTCGCTGGGGATGCTGAAGTGGAGCCTTCCTCCCAGCCAGAAGACACAGCCTCTCTGGAGGAATTCCAAAAGACCTTCCCAATTTGGTGATGTGTGTTTAAAGGCCGATCTTTCTTTTCCTTTTTTTTTTCCCCTCCCTGTTTTTTTTTCTTGCTTCCCAGCTAAGTCTGAAGCCCGCCTTCTCTTGCAGCCACAGCCAAGCTGAAGGGCTTCCATCCTGCTAGGAGGTATTTTCCAGCTGCTCCCTGGTCGTGTGTGTGTGGCTGCGGGCACTTTGGCACTTTGCGTGTGTGGCCGTGGCTCTCCTGCTCCCGAGCTATGGGTGCTGCAGGGGCTGGAGCGGAGCCGTGACCTTTCCTGGGGTGCCGGAGGAGGAAGAGTGGATTAAGCTGCGAAGTTCTGGCTCGCAGCCAGTGCCCTTGCGGAAAAAATAAATCACCTGGATATCTGCGTGTGGTGGGAACGGCTTCTTTGGAGCTGGTGTTTTCCTCGCCAGAATGGCTCATGCAGCCGCTTCCATTAAAAAAGTTCGAGAGTCTGAACTCGAAGAGAGGGAGAGAAACCTTGAGAAGGAAAGGAAAAGGCAGCGGAAAATCTCTAGGGCTGATCGGAAACGCAAGGTATGAGGGGGAAACCAGCCCCCTTCTCCCTTTCCCCCCTACCCTTCCTCTGTCTGTGCAGCACTTCACAGGTGTTCGCTGCCATGTGTGATGCTCTCCCTTTCATTTTCCAAATCTTTCTTGTCACATTTCCTTTTTGCATCTCTTCCCATCCCCTCTGAGCCCTGCTGTGGACTTAGCCCATCTGCAGTGAGATGAAAGTGCTGCCAGCCATGGCAGCYCACAGCCACATAGGGATCATGCACATAAAGATGGCACACCAGTATTGCCACTTTCCCTTCATCCCCAAAAAGACTGGAGCTACTGCCGTCATTCCCAGCAAGATGCTCCAAGCCTCCGGCTGAGTTGTCAGGGAGGGAGGTGGCTGTGCTTGTGCTTTGCAGCATGAAGATGCATTTCTCTACTTCACAACAGCATTTCCCCCCCATTTCCCATTTTTAGTTCTGCTTCCCACCTCCCCAGCAGTGCTCAGTGCTGCATGTAGGACCTGCCTTGGGGTGCTGGGAGCGTCAGCTGAGCCGTGTTGCAGTTTTTGGGTGTCATTAAAGGGATTCTGGGCTCGCCGCTGTGATTCAGTGTATTTACACTGCACACTGCAGGTGTATTTGTCTAGGTAGGGCCTGGCACACAAGTCTGCAATCTGTCGGGTTTGCCTCTGCTCCTGATGGCAATTTCTCGTTCTCTCAAGGCATATCTGTTTAGATGGTTCAGATTTTGGGGAGGTTTCTCCCGATTTAACTGTTTTCTTTCTGTGTTAGAAAGAGGGACTGATAACTCTCATTGCTGGGGGATAAAAAAATAAAGAATAAAAAATCAGTAGAGATGATTTGTTTGCCAGATCACTTTATAGTTTCCAAGGACACAAAAAKATATAATAGTGGAGAAAATATTAAGATGAAGGTTCTGTTAAGCTTAGCTCTAGGACTGTGTTACATTGGGAGYGCCTGTGTTAATGTCTCCTCATTGCCGTTTCTTTCTTCACATCTCTGGATTCTCTAGTTTGTGATATGCATCAACTCATTCCCTGACACCGTGTTTTTATCCATTCTTTATGCATTTCTGTGAAAGGGATAATATCAAGAGGCATAATCTGTCCTTTTTTTTTTTTTTGCTTTTCTGCTACCTAGCATATAAAGATCTCTGTAAAAAGAAAAGCCCAGAATACAGCCATGTAATGTTTGAATTTACAGATCCTTTTGGCAGATCTCTAGAATTCAGAAGCCATCTGCTCCCTTGGCATACCTGGGAAATTTTGAATTTGTTTTGCCTTCAGTCTGGTGGATTTTTGTATTCTGAACTGCATGGCTTAAATAAAATGACCGGGGCCGTTTGATGCCTTTGGGACCTCTGGGTGTGATCTCTATGACTTTTCAAAGGCTCGCTTTGCAGAGTTCATTAAGTCACATCCAGATTCTCTATATCAAAAACAGGAATGTCATTTCTAATGTATGCAGTGCCTGGATGCTGGGCAGGGCTGCTTGGGGCAGATTGTGATTACTCTCCTAATCCCTTAAATGGGACACTGCAGCATGAGGTAGTTTTTGTGATTACATTTTTGATTGTGGAATCCTCTGCAAAACAGCCTTTTTAAAAAACGTACTTAATGTGTGGATGTCCTTGCTGGAAGGGCTTTTTTGCATGTCTGCCCAGCACCCACCCCAGTTACTTCATTACAGCGTGTGTTGTTTTTCTCGATTTTCACAAATCCTATTTCCTCAACATGTTTGATTCAGATGCCTATTGGACTACTTTAATTAAAGCTGGATAGAATTAATACTGCCCCTTCTGCTATCTCTTTTCCCAGAGTGCTGCATATCCCTGACTGCAAGCAAGCAGGCTCAGGCCGCATTCATGTTAGTAATCATGCGGGGTGATGCAGGCTCCTAATCAGATTTTCAGATCCAGGGATCACCGGTGGTCTTTGCTTAGAAAATATGGAAGACACTTCACTGTTGTATATGTTTCTTCCTTTTTAATATTCAGCCCCTGCTCCTKGCTCTCTTCCACTGCGGCTGTACCTTGCTGTTACATAAACAAGTGCCTGGCTGCACCCTAAACTTGCCTTCAGATGGGTGGGGGTGGGTCAGGCTGGGCTTTTCCCTCCTGCTCCTGCTGCAGGAGACGCACAGCAACACACGGATGAGTTTGTTTATGTCTGCATCTGTACATGCTGGTGCTGTGCACAATGCAGGGTGTAGAGCAGATCAGCTATGTGAGTATGTATGCACACCCATGATATACACMGAACAACCCAAATATAGAGTTTATGTTACATATAATATTTTTATTTATTCATGAATTTAATGAGAGAGATATCTATGAGATACTTATATATGTGTCACTTAAATTCGTGAAAAGCAATGAATTGTTTTACTGTGAAATGGGATTATCTCCTAGTAGGGACCCTCCCAGTTTTTGTTAACTTCCTTGGAAAATGGAGGCTAGGAACAGATTAGATGTGGAGGTGTCCATGAGAGGCAACATGCAAATAAATATTTTTTTGATTGCTCTCAGCACTTTAACTCTTTCTGTATAGGGGGAATCTGGTTCCGGCTTTATGATTTGTTTGAAAGGTCGTACGCTGCAGCGAGTGGATTTTCCGTAGAACAGAGATCCATTTTGTTTGTAGAAAGATCATGAGAGTGGAGGGAATGTGTCAGGTGTTGTGGACTGTCTTTTCAAACCCTCATTTGGATACATACCATGCRCCAGTACATGCTGAGTCCATGAAGTGCTCATTTGGTCTTGTGATAGAAACTTTTCCTGTGTCCCTGGAACATCCTGATTATGCAAAAGAGGATAAACGAAGGGCCATGACTTGAACTCTTCCACTCTGCCAGGGTGCTGGGCGTCTGTTCCTACCATCCCATCCTTCTCCAGGCTCCCAGGGATGCTGCAGGGCATCGGCTCATCGTGGCTCTGCCTCTTGAATGTTTTGCGGTGTGACCATCACCTGTCTGGGCAGCAGCACTACAAACTGGCTGCAGCTTCTGTGCTGCTGGTGTAGGACCAGAATGTTCTCAGATGTTGTCATGTCTGCTGCTTGACGTAGCTCCGGGCCGTGACAGCCCGCTGGCCAGCAGCAAAGCTGSGGACAGGCCCAGCAGCAGCAGCAGCGAGCTGCTCAGGTCATCTCTTGGCCATCCTCAGTAGTTCTTTAAAGATGAACAGAACTATTCCATGCTCAAAAAGTGGGAAAAGGAGTTTGCAGGCTGAAGACCCTCTCCTGCATTCTTTTTGAAATTGACTCAATTGATTTTAAAAACCAGTTGACAAGAGGCAGCTCTGCCCATCTTGCATCCAAGTTGGAAATTTTCCCTTTCCCGCAGGCAATCTTTTCTTGCAATGTGGAAAAACGGGTACTGATGCAAACACATGTATGTAAACAGAAAGCACCCTAACCTTCTGAATAGTTGTATGGATACCCAAATGTATCAGGAGCATTAAAAGCCAGGTACTAACACAGGAGAGGAGCAGCTTCAAATATGTAGATTTTATTGAAATATGGGCATGTTTAATTCCATTACACCTAAATGCAGGATATGTAAGGCCCAGCTCCACTTGCCTATCAGTGTCTTTTGAGGGAGCTGCCTATGGCTCATCCTTTGCAGAGTGAGGAGAGGGAACCAGGGTGATTACACGATGGTCACTCACTGACTCAGCAGGCAAGCTGGAATTACAGCCTGGGAATCCAGCTGCCTAGCCCCTGGCTCTGTGTAAGACACACTTGCTTCTCCCTGTCTAAAGTACTTCTCAAAGCAGGCAGAGCTTCCTGTCTCTGCATGTGACAAGTGTTGAAAAGATTTTAGAAAACCCACATAAGATAAAATTCCAAAGAAAAAACCTGTTATAAAAATGGGTTTTGCTGCCAAATAAAACTGATTTTYAAATGTTACAAATGTGGTAAATTGATGGCTGTTACCATTTTACCACTAGTGATGAGGAGAGTTTGACATCTGGTCTCTACTAGCAGTAATTGGGTATTTATTTAGTATTTTTAAAAGGTTTTAAAAACTTCTATACTCTTTTTCAAGGCCAGCTTCATGAGGTCAGCATCCTTTAGCATAAGATGTCCCACAGCATCTGGAATATTCATCATTGTTTGCCCAAAGGGATTGGGAACTAATAGCATCGAGTGAACTTTGTCCTTCGCTTGACACCCTAAGCACTGCTGAAGCTCACACAGAGCTACTGCTGGATAATATCTGCAGAAAGACAAGGATGGAGGGATTCTGCTGTCAGCAGAACTCCAGCATGTGTGGGGAAGAGTCAACATGCAGTAAGTGACTTCCATTATGGAGCTGCAGGAGACACGGACTGAGTTTGCCTTGTTTTACTTCAACAGCAGATCTTGTTTCACAGTGCCATTTCCTTTTTCACCAAAAAAAAAAGAAAGTCTTCTCACATTATAGAAAATGTTGTCAGATTTGTCTTGGATCCGGGTGAAAAAGCCCATTTGAATTTCAAGCACATCTTTGGCGCAGGGTAGGTGGGTGTTTGTCGTTGGGTAYGTGGGCTCTGCACTGAGAATGGCAGCCCCAAAGTTCATCCCTTTGGGAAGGGACAGAGTTCATGGAGGAAGGAACACATGGAGTGCTTGGGTGTACTAGGAAAAGGCATCCCAAAGAGGAKGAAGTCACGCAGAGATACAGTTCATAGCTCTTGGTCACTCCTGTGTTGGTTCATGGATGCCAACCACTCTCTCACCTGGTGTGAACCTGCTGCAGGATCCGTGTGGAGTTTGTATCAGGATAAGGAAGGGAAAGAAAGTCTCTCACTGGTTGACCTCTGTATACTGAAGCTTTCGAGGTTCGTTGCAGCTTTAACCTACTGTTCTTTCCTTAGCACTGAATATCTGTTCAGTGTGGTGTTCATTGCCTTGGCAAACATCACTGTGATTCACTAGAATTTCTGGATATTGCAAATGCCTCTCCAGCCATGAAAAAAAAAAAAAACTTTTTGGTGATTTCTAATGGAGTGTTTGCGTGGGAGGTGCCTATTCCTGATGCCCTTTGAGCATTTTCCTTCAGTATCTCAAGGYTGTGTTTTCCTTGTGGAGGTATTTCTGGGCATGAAAATAATACTTCACTAGTTTGCTTGCTTATGAAATGGAGCTTCTTTAGATGATGTTGTATTTCAGAGTAGATCGGGACTTGCTGCTGTGTTTTCTCCGTGTCCTGTTTGAGGGGTGATGTGCATGGGAACAAATACACAATGTTATGAAATGAAGCAAGCCAGGGGTTGTAGTAAAGATTGATCATCTCCATTTCCCTTGCTTCTGGTGGGAAAAGAGCAATTTTCAACTACAAGTTTAAATTTCTTCGCCTTTATATTGTTGTCTAACCATACCTTGATTTATATGTGGTATTTAAGTTAATTTCCTTGGTAATTTTTGAAATGCAAGATTATTCAGTCTTAATAAATCATACATTGACAGTATTTCAAGACACAGATCCTTTAGCTCAGTGTGGCTTTGGTATTGYCTTTGGTACTTGAATATGCCTCTTCACAAGTTTAAATTGAATTAATCCGTGTCTGGAATACTGGAGAAAATGTCTCTCAGCTCCATTGTGTGAGACATTGGACGCAGGAGGAGGAAAATATATTCCTGGAATGCTAAATCCCTTTGCACTGTAAAGCTTGCTGAGTGCAATCCAATGTGATGGCGTACACCTTGGATTTTATGGCTGGATTAACTCATTATGTGATTGTTTCCATAAAGTTACAGAAGTGTCCAAAATGCCCAAGTTTCCATCTCTCACTTTGTCTATTTCAGTAAAAAGAACTTTTGCTGGACTTAAAAAAGAGCAGCCAAGAAAGGGTAGAAGTGTCAGCACCTGTGTATGGTGACTGTCCCCCTCTTGTGTCTCTGCAAATTTAACTTATCAGGAATGATTAAAAAAATGGAGAGAGCATTTGCACATTGAAGGAGACCATCCCTTATAAACTTTTTGGCTTTGGGATAGTTTTGTTTGCCTCCTTGTAAAATATCTTATGTCTTTTAAATTCACAATGTTTCCTGCACCACTAGAAGAATTATTATGTGATGTTTGGGCAGCTTTGTGTTAAGCAATTAAAAAAAAAAAGTTTAATGAGGATGTCAGATGTTAAACTGTGAAGTGTCAAGCTTTTCAAAATCTGTCTTCTGTAATTTAGTCCCTCAGGCTTTTCCATTGAACTCCTGGGGAAAGTTTGGCACCCGAAGTAAGAGTGGCATATGAGCACTGAGTTCATAGTTTGATGGTGAAACCTGGAGCCGTGCCCTGGTGTTATATTTGCCAATCTATAGTGCATCCAGAGGGTGGGAATAGTGAGTATGTCCATAAGCAGGGTAGTAGGAGTATTGCCATTCAGGCACCAGTCATTCCCTGAGTTGGTGCAAAATACTACAGCTGGCAGTCAAATGGATTTTCATACTTTATTGACTTGACTCTGCTCACAAAACATCTTCTGTGTTACTATTTGAGAATGTAGGTGCTACTTGAAGTTTTGTAAAAAATAGTTCCTGTTCTCTGCATCAATCCCAAGCAACTTCTTTTTTGCACTGATGGCACTGGTAGTTTTGTTTGAATGTCTGATGAACTCTTCTGTACTTAACTACAGCTTGATGAATGTGCCTGTTAGCAACCTGTTAGTAATCCTTTTAGCCCGAGACAGCTGAATTCAACGCTTTTTAKCCTGTTCTGTCCATGGAATTGTCCAGGTAGGATATTCCCCACTGTTAAACAATTGTATACAGTACTGGAGCAAGTAACTTGAATTGCTGAAATCTGACAAATGTAATTAGGTGAATTTCGGATGCTTCACAGAGTTGGCACTCCACAAGGTGCTGACACCTTGACATTGTTCAAGGATTTTTTCTCGGTAATTGTTTATAGAAGTTCCATATATTGTAAATGGATTTAGTGTTTTGCTTACAGTTTTTCAGAGTTTGCTTCAAAACCATGTTAACACTCATTCCTATGCTTCTACATACGGATCAATATGGATTAATTGCTAGCTGCCCTTTTACAAGTGACTGAAAACAAAGGCTGCAATTAAAAAAATGTCTGTAATTACCATCTATTTGTTGATGCTAATGACGAATTTAGCATGTTAACCTCTCCAAAATCTAGCAGGTTCATTAGCTCCTTAGGGCTTTGGAAAAGAGACATTTCTAGGGAAGTGAGCCTAAGTAGGTTTCAGAGTACACATTCCTGTGTAAGGTCAGCTTTTTGTCTGCCCTCAGAATCCCTTTCTGATGAAGAAAGGATAAGAACAAACAGAAAGAGAAAGGGGAGGGAAGTAACACAAGATTTAAAAAGTTACCCTGTTTGCATGTGCTCTGAAACAGTCCAGTGAGACTAATTGTCTGGGTCAGGTCAGGAAAAACTTGCAGCGTTTCATATTTAGAAAATATTAATGTGATACTGTTCTTGTACGTGACCTGAGGAAAGGTGTGGGGTTCTTTTGGCCTGACAATTTAGATCTGCCTTCTCTTTATTCTTGTATGTAAAATAAGGCAGCATTGACAAGTGGGATTCACCCAAAATGGGTGTARCTCTTATTTCCCCAGGCTGGTAGAAAATTATTTCAGCCCATAGAACCGTCATTACAAGCTTTTCTAAGCTGTTTTAGGTTGAATAATTTAAGCTTAGTTTTAATTATTTACTCTTTCTGGCTTCTGCTATGCCGGGATGTCTAACAGAGACATGTCACGACTCAAAACCAGTGAAGCTGACTGTGCAACAGGAGACTCGAGCAGACAAAAGCAAGTTCGTGCCTTGCTGCTCAGACCATGATTTCCTGGGGAGTGGCTGGAGCCACTTGAGCCTTTTTGTTCCCCTGGTTCATTTCTTTTTAAAGGCACCAGTGCAGCAGGGAGGAAAGAAATCACATGCACCATGTTGATTATACTCTTGCTGCTGGAGCAAGAGGAGGCAGTAACTAAGATTTCCCAAACGGCCCCGATATGTGAACGGAGAATAGTTATGCTCAGCAAGTCTTTTCTATTTTTGCTGATGAACGTGGTGCTGGACATCAGAGCTGCCTGGAGGAAAGGAATCATTGCTGTCATCCACATTTCCAGGCCAGGGAGACTCAGTTCCACTTAGTTAGTCAGGCAACAGTGGAAGTTGTCTCTGTTATCTCTGTTTCAGCCTCTCCACAGTGTCTCCACCGATTTAATACTAACTCTGTTTAGTTCCTGCTGGAAATCGTTGAATCACAGCATGGTTTGGGTTGGAAGGTTCTTTACAGGTCATCTTGTTCCACCTCTCTCCCCGTGGGCAGGGATACCTTCSCATCAGAGGGGGTTGCTCCAAGCCCCATCCAACCTGGCCTTGAACTCTGCCAAGGAAGGGGCAGCCACAGCGTCCCTGGGCAACCTCTGTCAGGGCCTCACCACCCTAACAGGGAAGAATTTCTCACAAATATCCCATCTGGCCCTGCCCTCTGTCAGTGCGAAGCTGTTAACCCTTGTTATTGAAATAAGGTTGGATAATATTGAAATAACATTGTTGCATCAAATAAATTAAAACCTGTGAACTTTATGCAACAGCAGAAGAAGAATGAGTCCTTTTCCAAACAATGCCTATTTCTCTTTATCTTGTTCACGGAAAGATTATGAATAGATACCTTTTGAATGTATTTCGGTAGAGTGACATGACTTTGCAGGATGAATTGAGTAAAATCTGAAATGCTGATGTGAGCCTTAAACTGCCATGCCCAGCTGCTGTGTGCAGAGCAGGGTGACTTTCATGAGCATGGATTCATTTTGCAAAATGGCATTTGSTGGAGACAGAAAGCGATATAGATTCTAAAAAAAAAAGTTATTTTGACTGGTCAGTTCAACTGCTGTATCGCAGCAGAATTTTCCTGAGGAAATGCACGGAGACTCCATAGCAACTAGATGAGATCTGTGCTATATTCTCTGTGCCACTGCTGCGTCTGCTTGGGAGAATCCAGCCATCCCCCACTGCCCCCACAGCCACGGCGTCTGTGCTGCACAGTCTGGCTGTGCTTGGCAAATGGCAGCTGCAGCCACTGGCCACTGCATCAGGGGTATTTTTAGGATGATGAAAAATTCCCCGAATTGTWTTTTCTGCCCTTTTCTTGATGATCACGAGGACAGCACAAAGCCTGCAGTGTTGTCTGAAAGGTAGATAAACCACTCAGCCACTCCTTTGGTAGTAATTTWTTTACTAACTTCTCCTTTCCTGGGATGCAGGTATTAGCAGTGGGTACTTTAATAGAGCTGGTTCCCTCAAGTGGTGCAGGGTATTAGCCTGGTGAATGATGAGGCCCTGGAAAAGCTTTTCCAAACAAGTGAAATCAGAAATAATTAATAGCCGTGCCCAGAGCCGGCTCTGCATTGCAGCACGCGTTCTCCCAAGCTTAAGGAAGTACGTGCTTGGCTGTCTTCCCCGGCTTTCTAAGGAAGCCTAGGACTTAACCTGTTTGGTTTAGGATTTGGTGATGCTCCCTGTGCCTTCGGTGTGGCACTGCTGATGGGAATGCAGTTCCAGCAGGAGCGCAGATGGGGTACGGTTCCTTGCAGAGGTGAGGTGCCAGCATGGGGCTCCTGTGTCCCTCCCAGTTAYGTGGAGGATTTGTCCCTGCAGCTCTGGAACAGAGCTCTGACACCAACCATGGTGTGCTTGCTCTTAGCAGTGCTTGGAAATTCATTAAAACAGAGAAATGAAGGAAATTCTCCCAGGGCAGCTTAGGAGGAACCAAGGTATTGCTACAGCCGATGAATGTGCAGGTGGTAGAAAAGGTTAATTAACACCAGTTTTCTCTTTATTGCAGTTTAGCCATTTTGGAAATCGTCTGGCTGGATTTAGCAGCACATATTCCATTATTTTGGGCAATAAACCATCATTATGTTGTGGTCCCTACATAGTTGTAGTAATGATCATTGGTCCAGAAGTGTGAAACACAGCGAGGAGTATTTAATCCTTTTTAAACCAACTTTAATATGCAAACTTAATGTTACAAACACAGAATGCTTGAGAGGAACCAGCCCCCTTCTGGAAGAGCTGTTTGAGATGGACAAGGATAATTTAGAGAGAGGGAACTGTAATTAAAGGTTGTAAAGGAACGCTTGGTTTTATAACAGTATATATTATAATCTTAACTCATTGAAATCTCTGAAAGATTTGCTAATGATTTCAAGAGATTTAGGATTTTTTCCAGATTATTTCAACCAGGAGATAATTCACTTCCTATTACATAACCATCTTAGTGATTTATGTTTTCCAGTGTAATTTTTGAATATGTGTGCAGTTTCTGTAATATAGCTCTGTGGTCAAAGGAGAGATTATTTATGGTGGAAAATATCACACAAATGTACCTTGAGGTTCAAAATGTTCTTTACATAAGTCTTATGTTCTGTGATGTGTCCTGTTCAAGTCACCGTGTTGTTGGCACAAGGAGAGCCTTGATGTTCTGACACTATTTATAAATTTGTGAAAATGTTTAAAAATAAGTTCTTTTCTGCTGTGCAGAGACAATACAGCATCAGGTGGTGGTCACTGATTAAGCAAGAAAAAGAGTCAAAGTTTTGCCTTGTGTAGGAGTTGTCAGACATTGGAAGAGGCTGCCCAGGGCAGTGGTGGAGTCACCATCCCTGGAGGGATTTGAAAGATGTGTGGATGTGGCACTTGGGGACACAGGTTAGTGGTGGCTTGGCAGTGCTGGGGWWACAACTGGATCTTTTCCATCCTAAATGATTCCATGATTGTGGGTTGATCAATGAGACCGTGGGTTGTAGAGAATCTGGTTGACAGAACTGCCCAGGGGTTTCTTTGCTTTGATTTTTGTCCTTGACAGTCCTTTAGTGCTAGAGGGAGTTGGAGCGGTGACTGGGAGGGGAGTGCCTGGCCAGGGATAAACTGATCCTGCTCTGATCCAAAGGCAAAGATTGGGTCTACTTCAGTGAGTGCTGGAGAGGGCTCATAGAGAATGGATAAGAATAGACAAATATTCATTTAATCAGACAGCTGCTTCCCCTGTGGTGTTGATATCTCCCCATAAATGAGTCATCTCTGCAGTAATAAAGAATTTCATTTGTCATTGTGAATGCAGCAGGACTTTTGGAACTCTCACATAGGATCTGAGGTCTTTCACTTAATATTCATTTGGCCTGGGAAATGGTACCCTACTTCAARTATTTTATTATACAGAATTCCTTTGTTTTAGAGTATCATTGCGTAATATGTGTGCTTTTACTTATCTTGGTCCTTTGGCTATTGTTTATCTTACAAAATTCCTTTTTTTCCCTAAGAAGATTTTTACTCGTTCTGCATGTGAAATGCAAATTCAAGTGGGAATTGAATGGCCTGGGATGTGGGGCTTTGTCAGTGCTCTCCTTTGTGACCTCAGGCTGAAATATTTACATGTACTCTTTCACTTTATCGATGTTGAGTCACATTACCATAGTACTGCTTTATAGGCATTTATGTCTCAAATACACAACATGTTTTGCTTTTGTTCTGGAAGATCATCTGGATTGAGTTCCTGAAGTTACAAGTCTCCTAGAAAAGGATAAGTTTAGCACATTATTCCACAAAATAGGGAGTTGCTTCCAGTGGGATGGCAATCTTGGTTCCTCTTCCCTATTTTTTTTAAAATTATTTCTTTTCTGTAGTACAGGCTAAAGAGAGTTCAGCAATATTTTTCCTGTTGATAAGCACTCTAAATGAAGAAGTCCATGGGACTTCCCTGCTCAGGCTGGTTGTAAGAAGAAGTGCTGCTGTCTGAGAGGAAGGGCAATGGGAGGCAGGTCTGGATAAATTAGAATCTACTTCTGACCCTCCCTATTACCTAATAGTGAATATATTCATTTCCCATTCCATGTAACTGAAATTTTATATATCTCTGTCCCTGTTGGTGTTGGGAAGATGCTGTCAGACAGGAAAGATGGAAATCCAGCATTGAGAGAAGGCATTGGAGATGGCAGTGGAGACTGGTGACCTATTTTCCATCTTGTCTCTGTCTCGGGACCAAATTTTGGTGTTGGGCCAT
The DNA here is from genome assembly GCA_018881555.1 of Amblyornis subalaris. Taxonomy (NCBI): domain Eukaryota; kingdom Metazoa; phylum Chordata; class Aves; order Passeriformes; family Ptilonorhynchidae; genus Amblyornis; species Amblyornis subalaris. The sequence goes on along the minus strand of JACAXG010000118.1, from coordinate 1,460,520 downwards.
GAAGTCCAAATAAATGAGCTGTAACAGTGACAGAACAGGGCTGGCAAGAAGTCATGCAGATGGGAAAAGATGCTCCCACTTGGATGAGTCCTGGGTATTGTGAGGGATGTAACTCTCTATTGCTTGATTTGAGTTCTGCTGCCTGCCCGGGCTCTGTCCACCTTGGAATCATGGGACTTTATACAGGGTGGGTGAGGGAGTGGTCATGGTTAAGGGTTTTCTCAATTTTTGGGACACTGCGGGATACATAGTATAACTCATTAACATAATTTCTTTGATAATGATCAAATATTATAGTTATAATGTGACATAAAATTTCAAATAAATGCCATAGCACTTTTCTTGCCATACAAAATGTTGAAAGAAAACTACAGGCTTTATGCAAGATGATTTAGTAAATTTTTCTGTTTCTTGCTGGCAGTAGTAAACCTCTGGGTTTATGTATGTTTGGGTTTTTTGCTGGTTTGTCTATTTCAATTGACATTAATGGAGCTTACTAGCAACTTACTTTGGTTCTGTTGTAATTATGCTTTTCTTAAAATTGCATTATTGGGTTTTGAGAGAATCCAGTCTTTTGTGTGGATCTGTTCATGCTGCATGTTCCTTGCCATAGTTTATGGCTTCCAGGCAAGCCAGATGAGAATTTTTCATTAGATATTAGTATCTTCAGAGATACCAGACAGGGAAGGGGGGAGCTCCTGTTTGCAATACAATTGAAATTTGGAGTTGTATTGCTCCATAAGGGAAGTTTTTGTGTGGATCCCATCCCCTGGGTGCTACTGAGAACTGCAGAGAACCTGTGAAGTTCCTCCTCTTTATGAGTTCAGAGTTTTGTGGGGTTGGCTTTTAGCAGTGTGGGGGTTTTTTGTGAAAGGTGTTGTCCTGTTCTATGGATACTGAAAAGCTTTCAGCGGAGAAATCTTCCAGCTCTCACAGTATTCTGTAAGAGTCTGTCTTTTCCCATAGAAACTATGAAAAACATCGAGTTGCTTTCTTTTAGGAAAACATCTTATCGGGGACCTTTGAGTTGTTACGTAGTATTGTTATGATATGTCTAGAAAAATATTTGGAATAAGGCATTGTTGAATTTAGCCAATCACCYTGAGAGGTGGATGGCCAGGGGACCAATGGCCTTCTGGCATTTAGGTGTTCTAAGGTATAAAAGAGGTCAGTATATTAATAAATAATGCCATTTTCACCTTCTACTGGATGCTATTTGTGTCGTGATTTTGCTCYGTCCCTGATACAACAGCAACACTGTTCCATTCCATGCTTCCTTGAATTTTCTAGTGCCTTAACTACAAAACTCGTATTTATCTGATTATCTCTTTCTCATGTGTTTATTTCTCATAAGAATGCAAAGTTGTTCTTAAAACCTTAGTAATTTAGCCTCATGTTTAACAGCCATAGGATGTGCACCATTAATGTGCATCTCACAGTCATGAATGGCAGCTAAAGAAAGTTTTACAGCATTCTTAGGATTTCTCTGTAAATAAACTGCTCTGTTTTGTCACTGTGCCTTCTTTGGCTCTCTTTAATTTATGGGTGCTGCCGGTTTTAACAGTCCTGAGAGACTACAGTGCCCAAACACTTGCTTTGTCAGTTGTTCATAATCTCACAATTTCTAATTTTTACATAATTCAGAATTACAACGGAATTTGATGCGGACTTGGTTACAGATGATGTGCTCTTCACTATGTCCTTTGGTATTTCTATTAATTTCATGGAGGTGGTTTGTTTTTTTCCCTGGGTGGCAAGTCTTAAGTAGCTGATAAATGATGTGAAGGTGTGTTTCCCATCAGAAGATCTCAAAGTGTCTGTTTAGAACTGTGTGTATGGCTGCGATAACGAAGTTAAGTCAGTTACTGAGCAGACTTATTTGCTTATTTGTTTTTCATGCTGTTCTAGCCCTTGTTTGGATGATTTATGTAACTATAAGGCACAAATTGCTTGCTTACAGAAACAAAAATTCTCGATTGTACTCTGTTAGAACCCTTTTGATCGTAGAGAATTGCTTTTGGAAGATTGTCATCTTTTATTTATCATCTACTGCAACTCCTTCAGCGTGGGGAAAGGCAAAATATTAGATAGGAATGATACTAAACCCAAGCTTTCAAGTACTGTTTGTTGACATGCGATGAATAGAGCACATAATTTTTCCTTTCATGACTCACTCTTTCTTCAAAGATGGGGGAGATAAACCCTTTGGAGCTTGCTCCAAAGTGGATGTGTCTTCATCTGCACCGGAGCCTTGTTAAAAGCAGAGACTTGGAGTCAGTAATGCTGGATTCTGTTTTGGTTTTCTGAGTAGCTGTTGCTGCGATTAGTTGAGCACATAAAACACAAGCTATAACATTGGAGAATAGAAAAATTGCAGTTTTACGGTTGTAGTTCAACTAAATGTGGGTGCACTTGGCACAGCCAGGTTGTTTTAAACATTGATACAGGTACATTCAGTGTGTGTGTGCACCTGTACCTAGGTCAGTGCGCATTAACCTGTATTGGCRTATGAATTGTGGGCATTAGGTTTAGTTTCCTTTCAGTGGCACTAATAGTCTCTTTGTGATTCTAGTTCAACCGTAAAGAGCAATTTGCKAAAACAAATAGCTTAATACTCAAGATATGAGTATTTTCTTATGCAGATGAATAGTAACTCTTGTTTCCAACAGATGTATTTAATGGGTCCTGAGATAACAGACAGGCACAAGATGCAAAATAAAATAGAAACTGAGTAAATGAACTATGGATTTTCACTTTCGAACCTGTGCTGTTCCACTTGGTATCACATACCATTAATGATGTACCATTACAGCAGCCATTAGAATAATGGGAGAGGAAAAGCTAAAATCAGGGGTACAATACTAACCAAAAAGATGTAATTCTTTGAGGATTCCTGAGAATATGCGCTTTTTTTTCCCTTTTAATTGACAAATGCAGGAATGGAAAAAAAAGTTGCATATACATTACATCTGATGCTCTTTCATTTTCACGCTTAAGCTGACAGGTGATCCTGAAACTTGTGTATCTGTACTCTGTTTTCAATCTCTTGGTGCATTTCTCAGGTATCAAAGACCTTACCAGAACATATGCGCAGACAGTAGCTACTGTTCAGACAAGAGAATGTTTCTCTACCCAGCAATTTCAAGCAGTTTTTACAAACAATACCTTTACACAGGCATAATTTCAAAATGATTTAATATTAAAATAAAATATGGTTTTTTTTAAAGGCATTTTAAAACCAGGATAATTTCCCTAGTTCCACATTTTGTGCTGATTAATATCCATGCAGCACTAAAATTATTTCCACTTTTTCTTTCTGGCATGTTATATCAATTTATGAACAAAATATTCAATCTCAGAGCAATCAATTCAATCTCTGTTTCCTCTTGCTGTTTTGCTCTGGTTTATGATAATTAATTAACCTCTTACTGCCCCTTACCAGCGTTGCAGATATTCCTGCTGCCTAAACAAAAAGGAAGAGGACAATTGACTTCTAGACAGGAAAATATTTAAATTTCAATAAATGTTGGGCATTAGCCTCAGTAAAGTCCATTTTGGTAAATGTGACTGAAAGGGAATCTGTTGAGCAAAGGCAAAATTATGTATTTAATGAAAGATTGTTATCTTTCATTCCTCATTGAATTAATTGATTCTGTTAAACTACAGTAAAGCAAAAGATGCAACATGTGGAAAACTTTATTGGATACCTTGTGTTCCTAGATATGAGGCATACTATCTCTTAGATTTTATATATGAAATAGATATTCTCCCCCCAAACTTATTTTATATCAAAATAGGCAATTTTGGTTTTGAAAATTGTATCAAATTTGTAAGAAATCCAACAGAAGCAAGAACTTCAGAAACTTCTGTATTTCAACAACAGTGACTGGGATTTTCAGGGGCAGCAGTGAGCTCCTGCTGATGTATTCGAAACAGAAAATTAGATGATTATCTTGGAGAATTGAGGCCTTACTTGATATTCCAAATTGGGAATGCGATGGCTTCACAATACCCTACAAGATGGTTTAAGGCAGAATTAGTATCCTGYCTGTGTTAAGGAAGAAAAATTAGAGCTAATAAAGGGCCAGAGATTTGGTTTAGATTTAGACTGATACAAATAGGCACCAATTAGAGCTTAGTGCCACAGGAGGATATAAAAACATGAAGTTCTCAAAAAATGTCTTAGTTCTGGTGAAATGAAAAAGGAAAAAGGCTATTTTGGGCATGACAAGTGATAATTTACTTTATAACTGTGTTGGCATAGGTGGGTCCGAAATGCATCTTAACCCTTTACCCTCAGGGTATTATCGAATACTTCTCCTTCCACTGATTTTTGGTTTTGTGATTAGTCAACAAACCCTGTGATAGTTCCCTCATGCTATTCAGTGCTTGATGTTAACACGTGCCTTTCATTTCCGATAGTGGGGAACCAAGGCTGAGAGAGAAAAGAAATATCAACTGTCATTTTTATGAGAAAAATATGTGATACGCTCAGAGGCATATCAGTTTATGTATCTCTATGAAAATTTGGGTTGTTTTTACCTTCTTGTGCCACACCCATCATCCAAAAGCTCCCGTATCTGCAAAATAAGGATATGTTTTATCTGTGGAATGCTGGAGGCTCGGGTGCCTTTTTGTATACATTCTATACTCTCCTATCCGTGAAACAATTTTTTCACTACTGTGCCAGCAGGAGCTGTAGCTGCAGTGATTAAACCTCAGGTTATCTCTTTCCTTGTTCTCATAATGACAGAAATATATATGGTATCATTTGGATTAAGAGCTGTCCAGAGAGGATCATTAGGGTTAATGTGTTGAATGATTCACCATCAAAAGCAGAGCAAGTCCTCTTCAAAATGGCTCAAAATAGATTTTTGCAATTGATTGGACTCAAAATATTTAAGCGGAAAAGGATTTGCTGCTAGGTCCTCTGGAGCAGACAATTGCCCCTTTGTAAAGACTTTGGGAATTGCGTGTTGTAGTCTTTGTACCAACGTGCAATAGATACTAGAAAGAAGAAAAGGCTGAATTTTTGGGAAGCAGTGATCTCATCAGTGTCGTTACTGTAAAGCATAAAGGGAGACATAAATGATGTAAAGTCGTGAATCATCAGAGTTTATAATCTACATGAGCTCAATATCTGACACAAAATAATTATTAGAAACAAGTGAGCCGTGTTGTACTTGACCTTCCTATAGAAGAATCCTCAAGAATGAAAGACTTTGCATTTAGGAATCATTTTAAAGTTCAGGATATCTCCTAGAAATATATAGGTCCCATTGTACTCTCTTTTCTCTCTGTTTTTTTTTTTTTTTTTTTAAATTACTATGTTTAACCATAAAAGTATAATAGCAAATGGCTCTTTGGGGAAAGATGTAACAATGATAAAAGTGGGGATTTATGTTGCTAACAACTGTAGTTTGTCTTGATACTGGGAACTCTTTGTCTCTTTCTTCATATTTTTCCCTTTTATTTTATATCCCTTTATTTTGCAGCATTAAATACTATTACAGTGGCTCCTGAATTGTTATTTTGGCTACACTAGAGTATAATCCAAACATCTACTGACAAGCGAAGCTTTAATAATAATGGCAAAAAAGGGATAAAGAAGCATTTTTCATGGCAGCAGGGCAGTTTTGCTTCTATTGCTGCCTACCTGGGTGCGTGTGACTGTCCTTAGCCGTTTCATCTTACAAGACTCAAGCTSTGTGGTTCCTGGATTGTGGAATGGTAGCCCTTAAAATGAAGTCTCCTGGAGATTAGCTTACAGTTTTGATTTCACTGCTTCTCACTTGTTAGGCTTTGAGTTCTTGGCTGGGATTTTGCAAGGAGCTGCAAACCTGTGGGTTTGTACCACGCTATTTAAGGGAGTAATTGAAGTTTGGAAAAGGTCTGTTGTGCTGCTGAGGAGGACTGAGGTGCCTTGGCATGAGCTCCGTGCTCGCAAACTGTGCCTCTGTGTTTGGTTTCTTCACTGCTGCCTGCTGGGGTGGATTTGCAGTCCAAACAACACAGCAAAGAGCATGGGAATTGCAGAGATAGAGCAACATGTTCCTCCACAAAGGCTTTGAACCCTCCACCATGAGACATGTGCTTTGTTAGAATATGATGCCCTAAGTCTGGCAGAACATGAACGTGTTTGCTTCCTGAGTAATTTGCCCGAAAGACTTCAGGCCATTTGGACAAATAACAGTAATATTGTTGAAGGGCTCTGGCAGAAAACTTCTCCACTGCTCTCYCTCTGATGGCTACACAGATTGTTGCTTTCTACAGGCATTATTTCCCAGGAATGCCTGTTACTCAAGTTTGGCCACCCTTTCCCCCTGTGTTTTCCAGTAAGTTAATTGTTTATTAAATACCTTGCTCTATCCAGGGATTTGTAGTTTTGGTTTATGTTGGAACCTTGTTTAGATGAACTTCGGTCGAGTCAAGCGTTTGGTGGGATTCCTTCTTGCATCCCTTTATTTTGACTAAACAAAGAAATTCTGGCAGTGTGTACATACCTTACTACTGTCACAGGGTAATGCTTGGGAAGAGTTGAAGGAAATCAGTGTCAGGTAATTATGGGCAGGTGAACCTTGCAAAAGCATTTCTGAAACATTTGCCAATTGCTGGCAAAAATGTCAAAAAGGCGAAAGCAACAATTAATTTAAGTAGTCTGTGCATGTGTCTATCCAGCATGTATCCGTGCTTGTTACACATCGCAGCACCTGAGATGCTGGGTGATCCATCCTGGAGCATTCGTCAGCAAGGAAAAATTATAGAGCCAGTTTAAAACTCCCTCATGGTAGTTAACACAATGGAGAACCCATGAATATTATGTACCCATCAATAATCCTTAACGGGAGGCTGGGGAGAGCTCAGTCTCTTGGATCATAACTGGTGCTGCTGTGAAGGGTAACTGGGTGGGAATCCATCGGCTGCCATGGCCGGCTGCCTGCTGATGTGTGCTGCCCTACTGGCAGTGGATTGAAACCCCAAAGACAAAAATGTTGGCTAATTGTTGCAATTCTGTGTGAATCTCTCTGTTTCTGAGGAATTTGGGGCTTAGATTTTCAAATACATGCTCAGCTCTGCTAGGGTTGGGTGTACATGGTAGTGTGTTCTGCAGGACTTTGGTGCCTACAGACACTTGTCCCCCCTGCCTCTGTTACCTCCAGCTGGTCCTGAAGTGTTTGAAAACTACCAATTCATTCTCAACTACCTTTTTTTTGTTGTTATTTTGTTTGATTTTGGTGGTTTGTTTTTGTTTTGTTTAGTTTGGTTTTGGTGGTTTTTAATTCTGCATTGAGCCTCTTCTGGAATAATGGGTGGATTCCAACACACAATCCTCAAAATTATTTTTATCCTAATGAGTGCAATCATGATAAGTAACTCCAGCCTAGAGGGAATGTTCAGTTTTGGTGGGATTTTTGTTATTTTTCTGTGTCTTTTTTTGGTTTGGGGCTCATTTTTTAATCGTAACAATTCTAGCTAAAAAATTAACGCCTACCCTAAACCAAAATGACAATAGAAGTCCAAAACAGATCAAACATGACAAAGAGAAAAGCAGAAGTGATCTAGCATCAGATATTGTCCTTTGTGGATATGTTTGAGCTCATCTGAAATCATACCCAGGAGACATATCAATCCAAAGCAAGCTCATCACACTTGTTAGCTACATGAACATGAAATAGCATGTGAATCACAGGAATTAAGCAGTCATGAAATCTGTGCTCATCCATTTTGTCTCGGTTTGTAAATAATCAAATAGATGTGACTTGAATAAATCATATTTTCGAGTTAGAAACTCGGAAGGCGTTAGCAACATTCTGAAATTCAGTGCTTTATGTAAGCACAGCGAGACCGAGCACGGTAGGGAAAAAATCAAAACATTGAAAGGCATGCAACTGGGTAACTCAATAACCTGCATGTTACTATAGCATTCCACTCAGCGGGACTTTAACTTTCCGAGCTGGGCCGGCTGGCTCCGCGCTGGAGAGCCGTCCCCCAGCCCACCCCACGCCATTGACATGCATAGCTGGCCTGGTAGGTGTAAAAATAGCCGGGCAGCGCCTGAATTGGAAATGGTCACCGACTGCTGCCCGCAGTTGCTGGGGTTTCGGGTTCTCCGGGACGCGGGACAGCTCGGGGAAGGGAGCCCGGGACCGGTGGCCGGGGAACGGAGCGCAGGCGGGATCCTCCTCCGAGCCGCTCACCTGTCCTTCGGGAGCGCTGGGCACGCTCTGCGGTGCAAGGGCGATCCCCCCGGTCGGACTTAGCAGGAGAACTGATATGGGCAATGCACCAATTTGCCATGCTTGTCATTCAGAGAAGGGCTTAAGGACGCAGGGGAACATACAGGATTTGGATAAAACTCCTGATTATTATGGATACAACAGTGAAGAAAGTAAAGAGCCTGAAGCCCTGGTAAGTTTTGGCTGAAGAAAACAGGAATCACAGGGAAAAATTCAGATGAGGGTTGTGCGTGTTCAATTTGAAAAGGATCTTTTTGCTCAGAACCTTACTGGATAGCTTGAAATACTGAGGGATCTGCTAAACATGTCCATGCTGAAGCTTTGCTTTGCTGTCACAACTGTGATTAAAAAACAGCTGTCACTAAGCTGTGCAGTGGCTTCAAAGCATTGTCAGCTACCAGAAGGTTTTGGTACGTGGAGGGAAAACCCTGTGGGAGAAACAAGCCCTTCAATGAATGGATGTTATCCAGTTATGCTGGTTTACGCGACTTCTAGGAATGATCCTGTATTGATAATTTTCCAAACTTGAACTCAGTAACTTACTTTCAAGCTGTTGTCTGCCCAGTACATGACATTGTTTTCTGTGTTTGCAGTCGAGACAGAGCCGCACAGATCCTAATGCAGATGAGGGTTACAGTGAGTGGGACAAGGAAGGGGGTCATGCTTATGGCAGTAATACCAGTATTTGCTCTGCAAACCAGAAGAAAATCATTGGGATGTGAATACTTGTACAGTGTCTCTGGCAAATTAAGTGTCTCTTTTCTCTTTTTTCCGTTATTTCTAATTCTGTTTGAGAAATTCATTAAGTGGTTATTTCATTTAAAATTGGCAATGAAAGTATGTTGTGTCAAAGCTTCTGGCAGAACAGGAAGATCAGTAAACCTTCAATGTCAGTATATCCAAATATTATGTTCTCTACTATTGATCTATAATAAAATTGCTCTCAGTTCACCATGATGCTTTGCACAYGCCTGAGTTACTGCAGTGCAATGTAGAAGCGTAGGTGAGCTGAGTTCCAGTGTTCATGGGGGAAGAGGAGACCCGAGACGCTCCCAGCAGCAGCTCACAAGGAGTTCTGCGTTGTCATAGAAAACACTTTTGATGCTCTGTTGGTTTTCTGGTATGACATTTTTTTGGCTGGATTTTTCTGACAAGTTTTGTGTTGTACTTCACTGACAACACAGCTGGACCTGTTTTTCATAGGATCACAAAATGGTTTGGGTTGAAAGGGACCTTAAAGATCATCTAGTTCCAAACCCTCTGAAATAAAACTTTCTTCAAGCTAAAACATGAAAGTAACCTATTTCTTTGAGCTATCAGATAGGTTTTTTTCCTCACACAAAGCAGTTTTTGGTTGAATTAACAAATACATTTCAGTATTTGTGATGGGAAACATGCTGTCGGGGGGAGGGACAGTGAGCTTCCTGGAGCTGTGGGGGAGGACAGGCCTGCTTCCCAACCCAGGGTGGGTTTCACTGGGCTTTAGAGGATGTCCCTTCAGGTGGTTGCCCTGAAGCTGTTAGCAAAAGGATGGAAGTCCCCTGGGACACAAATAAGCAATCTCTGAAACAGTCTCTGAGCTGCCCTTCGGCATAAGGTCAGGCCTTGAGGAGCCAGGAGTGATCAGCATGTGATCTTGGAGGTTTCTTTTCCTTTTTATTTTTCTGGATACTTGTCATTCAACCCACGTAGTTTTTCATAGCAGGCGGAGATCAGGCACTTTGATAATGTCTTTGATGTGTTTAATCATAAGATCTTGGCTTTATATGACCCTGGTAGGGACTGGCCAAGTTTCTTTAGAATGTCTGTCTTGATTCAGATGTTACAATGCTTGAGGGATTACAAAAGAAAATTCCTCTATTTTCCTAAGAAGGTTTGCAGCCTTTCATCATACTTATCATTCCATACAAAAAAAAGTTAAAAGAAAAAGAGATGTCTGTAAATTAGAAATGTTGGCAAAATTTTGTCCTGAAGGGTGAAATTGTATATATCTATTTTTTTTCCCCTAAACTGGAATATGGTACTCAGCACAATGCCCTGTTAGCTATACATTCCCTGTACTTTTATGTAACTGTAGCCATGCTTCCTGTCTTGGCTCATTAAAAAGAGTTGCCACATCAAGCTGAATATGATGACTCCAGGAGTCTTGTACCAGATAGAAGGTTCAGAACAATTCAGCTGATAGTCAGCCAACTCAGATGGCAAAATTGCTTTGCTAATCTAATCTTTTCTAAACTAAGAATCAAGTGCAGTCTGCTGCTTCAGGACCAGGTATTTCCAACTGCCTAGGACGGACTGCTCTGAGTTTCAGGACAGGATTGTTCCAGACTCCTACTGCAGCATTCATGGGAGTTGTCCCTCCCTGCTCAAGGCAGTGGATTTGGCAAGGTGGACTTTTACATGATTGTTGCTTTTCTACAGGTGAAGTTAGGTTAAACTGCTTCCTCTCTCTACTGCTCAGAGCTGAATAGTTTAAGATTTAGGCCCAGGATTACAAGATTTTTCATTTACTTCTTCAGTGTTCATTTTACCTTTCTGTACAAGTAAGATCTCTACGATGAGTCTTGCTGAGTTAAAAACTGCTGTAACACCCATTTGTTTGCATCTATTTTAGTCCCTCTCAAACCAACATGAAATAATTTTTTTTCTGTTTATGGAAGCAGTAAATTTGAATCAATGTGCAATCGGTTAATGGTGTTTAGGTGAGTAAAGCAGTTTGATCCTTTAGCACGGGTGGTTTCAGCACATTTCTTTTATTAGGAAATGTCACTCTGACCATAGGGAATGAAAAATTGACAGTGATAGAATTATCTGTCAACAGTCTGTCATAGACTTCACTTACAGCCTAGACTTTTGTTAAGCCTGGTTATTATCCTGCTAGATACTTTTGGAATGGCATCCTAATTCTTTCTAGAGGTGTTCTAGTATTATTACCTCTATTTAGGAACATCATCAGTAATGGAAACTTGCCATGGAAACCATTTAGATGCCTGCCAAGTTCTCCAGCTGTTACCAACATCGCAACATCCCACTATATGGTATCCAGAGGATCCTAAATATTTTTCCTTCCTTTAATATTGTTCAGTTGCTGTAGAGGAAATCTTGGTTCCATATCGGTGTTTAAGAGACTTCAGTAAATGTGTGTGTCAAGTAGGAGAACCAAGACTAACCATGTGGCTCGTTTGAATGACTCCCAAATCCTTGCTGTTTCAGGAAATGACTAAATGATTCTTTCTCTCAAGTTCCAGAACAAGAAATATTCCCATTAAACAACGAGATTATGCATTTCTATTTTTTTAGAGTAATGAAGATTTTTCTAGATTTTAGGATTACTCAGACTATGGTAAAATCTTTTATTCTTGAAACCCAAATCTTTTGGGGTTTGGTTTGTTGTTTTTCAGTTCGTTGTTTGGGGTTGTGGTTTTTGTTCTTTTTTCCTTTCCTCTTTTTTAAATACCCAGGTTACGTTTTCCAGGTATATTTGATATTCTGTTTTTCAGACAATTCAGACTCTGACACATTGTTTCCAAGCTGGGATTTATACCAAAAAGTTTGTTTTTGAGAACATGAATAGCCCAGGGGAATGGTGGGGATTACACATGCCTGAAGTTCAGCTAGTACTGATGTGCTGTCCTAGATCAGAACCCTGATAACTGATGTTGCTTTATATTTTAAAATCAGTATGGATTAAAATAACTTCTATCATCTCAAATACTGTCCTTGGAAGGAACATGCAGCTGGGGGAAAGACTTTTATTCTGTTCTTTTTCATAGAAAACTATGCAGTTTTGCCTCAGTTCTCACAAATCCTTCATTGACACAGTACAATCAGCAGCCAGGCCAGTATGGCAAGTTAATGAACAGAGTGGGAGGACTCCTACGGATGTCTGAGGCAGCTAAGGATCGTAAAAGGTTTATGGAAGGCATTTGCTTCTTGGCTCAAGGAAGGGTTGATTTTACATTAGTTTTCTCTTCCTCTTTTGCTGCTACTGTATTTGCCAATATTGGCCCAAATTCAGGAACACAGTTAAGCATGTATTTAAACCCTCCCTTTAGCAAATAGCTTAAATCTGTTTAGTTTGAGATCAATTATACCTAAGAATGTGGCAAAAATCAAGCATAGTTTAAAGTGGTGTGCCAAAATAGCCCTTAATTCTTCTCCTGGTTAAAAACAAAGCCAAACTAATCAGGCATTTGTGCATTCCAGGGGAGAGAAAAGAGTAGCTGGATGGATGGCTGGTATCCTGCAAGCTCTGGAAGTCCCAGGAGTTGGCAAGAGTCAAAGATGTTGAAATACAACAACCAGCATAAAATGAAAGCCATCCCTTATGAATAATTGAGATTTTTCCCATCAATATCAAAAGATGGAATAGGTGAAACCTGGCTTTTCCATTAGTAAGAATTAGAGGTGTCCATCAGCATTAATAATTGTTCACTTGTGTCTGTTCAGAGCTGTTTTGTAGCAGGAACTGGTGTTCAGGTAAAGCTGTTACCTGGGCAATTTTCTTCTCCTTTTGTTGCTCAAATATATGTTTGTTCGGATAGTGTAGCAGCAATAAAAAACTTCCTAAATTTCAAATGCAGCTTTCTGAGAACAGTCTCAGAAAGGTATGAAACTACCACGAAACTGTTTCATGAAAATACTGAAATTACTGGAAGAAGACTTTCAGGTGAAGTTAATGAAAATATGTTGGAATTATAATACATTTGTTATTTATAATGTGCATAAATCATAGATCACTCATAAATAAAAGAGTTTTATTTCCTGAGCTGCTTTTTTGCTATGGTTGTTTCCATCTCCAGTCATACCAATGAAATTCGTTTCTTGAGGACACTCTAAATCTTGAATCTTGCTACACGCTGCATCTCCTTTGGGTTGCAGCTTCTTTGTCTGACACAAGAAAGCTTTTACCAATATCTATAATAAATGCAAACAACATTACTCTTCCCACCTGCTTTGGCACTGCGTAATGTGGGCTCCTACACATCCCTTAGCAGATCTAATGAGAGAATATTCATTCTGAGGAACACAGGATAAACTGAAAGGGCCGCTTTGGAATCCACTCAATGCTATCCCAGATTTCTGGGAATCATTTTCTTTGTTAAAAAATGTGTGAATTGGTTTTGATTTGAAATCAATGATGGTTTTAATCCTGGGTCATATGCAGAGTGTCACACAAAAGCTTTTTCTCTTTTTGTACCTATTTCACCATCTTGTTATTATAAAATATTTTTTGCTGAAAATATCAGTAGTCTTTGTGCCACAGTGTGGGCCCACGTCCACACTGTCTGCAATAGTGTGGGAGGGCAACTCGAGCCACAGCTCCAGTTCAGTGCCAGTAAAAGCAGTTCCAGCTTTTTCATCTCCCTCATGATGTTCTAAGATTAATTGGCCTAAGTACTCAAAGCATCTTAAATTATTCAGGTTCATAATATATACTTAGAAGAATATTTTTATTTTTCTGATTTATAACCATCAATATCAACCTAGAGAGAGAGACCTCTGAGATTAAAAATAATTAATTACTAGATGCTATTAGCTCCATCTCGGCAGAGAATATTTAACTTGCTAGTGATCTCTTCTCTCTGAAAGCTTATCTTCAGCTTCACACCTCACAAATCCTGAGATTCTTCTTGTCTTAAAAAATGTTAGTTTGTTGTAAGGTCAGTTGTGTCTTTTTCCTGGATAAGAACTTGCTATAGATTATGAGAACGAGATGTTTGCTTAGTGAAAGCTGCTTTTCTAGAACTGTGGGCTATTCGGTTCAACTATTCATGAACAAATTCTGTACAACCAAAGGTACATGGCAGGATGCATCGGATCTTAAATGCCTGTACATACTCGAATGGGAAAAGCTGAGTGATAAAAATACTTGTTTTGAAATTGAAATAAGAAAATTGGGCCCATTGTTTATCCAGGAATTTAGATACTGAAATTCTTTAAGATCTGTGATTTAATCTGTCTTCCTTCATTGCTTCCAGTAAATGAATGGGATGAAAACATACATTTTTATGGGCAAAGGAAGTGGTTTTGAAAGCAAAGCCCTGTTGTATTTCTTTTCTTTCAGAAGATGAATGTTATTTCATTAAGGRCTGGGAAAATATGTTTCCGTTATAGCTGTTATTATCTCATTTAAGTAATTTATCAGTGTTAGATTACTGAGCCTGTGCCATTGCAAGTGGAAGCTTGCATTATGGCATGTATATCAGAACCGCTCTGCTCTGGGAGTTTAATTAAAAGCAAAAAATAACAAAAATTCTTTGCCTCTTTGCAGTCACTGCTGCATCTCCTAGTGTGATGCCCTTTGGAAATCAGCACTTTCCGTTCAATAAAAAATAATTCAGTGTACGGTAGATAAAATGTGAGCCACTGATAAACTTGCTGGCAGGTTTTAGAGAAGGTATTCCACGAGGAAAAGCATTATATTTGAATTCCTATCTTTTACATCTGAATGCTGGTATGGAAGAGGCTTCCATAATGGGCAAAAATCCGTAGGTGACAAGTGAGTTGGGTAATGGTAACACCTGGTCTGTGCCGCTTTTAGAGTTGCACCCAATTAAATGATGGCTGGTTGGAACAGATGGTTCCTGAAAGCAGAGAATAACCAAGCCAACTGGGACAAAATTTAGTGGTTGTCTCAAGAGTAGGAGCTTAAACTGACACTTTAGAAAGTAAGGAATAAAAAAAAAWTAATTAATTAAATAATTAATGGTATGGGTTTACATACCTGTTATTTTTCCCCTTTGCATCTTTAGGTAGTGAATAACATCAAGAAGCCATGAAAGCTTGAGCTTAGGAGATGCAAATTTCCTTCTGAAAATTCTGGAGCTGAATTCTCAACTCCAGGCATTCCCTGAATATATTAACATGATGAGCCACCAGTCAATTAAGAGCTGCTTAATGAAGAAAAGTTCACAAGCCATCAGCGTTTTGCTAATTATAGAAACAGCTGTTGGACAAACACTGCCTCACAACTCCGGAGTTTGTAAATGGCATTAACACTGCCATATTGACTAATTGTGGCTTAGTGCTGATTTTACCTGTAATGATAATACAGGATTCACTTTAGCATCGAAGGTTTTACAACTAAAAATGATTTGGGGTTTTTGATTTGTGTAAAGCGGGTTTTTTTCACATCCTGTTCAGGGAAAACAGCTTCAAAAGTTGTAGCTAAATAAATTTTTCTCAATAAAATCAAAGCAGTGCATCCCAGGTTCCATGCTTGAAAGGTAAGTCTGAAAGGGTTATTACTACTCAGATACACATTTTAGTACACATACAAACCAAATAGGTTAAATTAAGGCATAAACATACTATTTGGTTATTAGAATTGAGTTTTGAATTCTCTTTTTGTCATCATTTCATTAACAAACTGTATTTAATAGATGAGAAATTTTCAGGAGCCCTTGGTGCTGCCCTGTGTTCTCCCACAGAGATATTTGTGATTATGGGCAGGGTGTGGTCGTTCAACTTATCTGGAGGGGAAAAAACCCAAATCCAACCTGCGGGAATAGTTGTTCTAAAGGCACAATTTAAAACAAATATTTGGATGGATTGGATGAAAGCTGTCCTTCAAAAACCGAAGCCTCCTACTCCCCCAGTCTTTTCTTTTTATGCATGAAGCTTGTTTTCACCACCAAATTTGAATATTTGGAGAAATTCTTATGGGTTTGGTACAGCTTATGATTTCAAGATTTATTTTTGCACTTGTCTCTAAAATGCCTTTGAGAAACAAGCACATGCTGTGTGCGAGAAGTGATGTGGTACGTTATGGGACAGGAAGGGCAACCAGAGTGGGGACAGAGGAACCAGGAGGGAAGGTTTCTGACTGTTTGATTAAAATACTAATTTCCATATATGATTTAATTACTGAGATTCTCTGAGATATATGTTTCAAATTCAGGCTAAATTCCARCATTGTAATTAGCAAGAAAGATGTAGGATCCATGGTGATATAGTCACTTGATCATTTCTTGTATTTTCTTATGCAATGTCTGACAGCTAGGTACTTATAAAGACACGTTTGTATTCATGCTGTAAATGTACTTAAGCTTATATTGATGTTTTCACATTGTAGTTTATTTGTTCCTAGTGTTCTGAAAATTCTTATTTCTATTTGGAATTATCTATCCTCAGTCAAAAGTTCATAAGAAAAGTTAGTAGTTAGGAGATCTTTACAAGGTTCAATAACAACCAAATATTCCTCAAAAGTCATAGTATGGTTTAGGTTGGAATGAACCTCAAAGTTCCACCCCTTGCCATGGGCAGGGACACCTTCCACTAGATGAGGTTGCTCCAAGCTCTTTCCAACCCGGCTGTGGACACTTCCAGGGATGGGGCAGCCACAGCTTCTCTGGGAAGCCTGTGCCAGGGTCTCACCACCCCCACAGGGAACAATCTCTTTCTGATATCCTGCCTAAATCTATCTTTAAATCTATAGCATGTACTGGAATTGCCACTGAAACGTAATTTTTTAGAAAAAGTAGTTACCAAGGACTTGTAGTGCTCTGTCACTGTATGTGTATTGAGAACAGTGCATTAGAAAAAGCTGGTTAAATCCATAGATGGTGAATTCATCCCATCCTGTAAAATACCAGCTCAGTATTCTTCAATCCTTCATACCATGTTCTGATACTATGTTTATAATTTATTGATTCTATTGCCTGGCCTTAGTGGCTGCATATACACAATGTGATCCTTAATTCTCCCCGACTGAGCTGGGTGGTGGGCAGAGCTGCCAGCTGAAATTTTGCACATTAACATGTCAGCTCTGGGGCTTCCCAAATTACAGGGCTCTCATGTTCTCATGCTCACATGGTGCTGCTTAAGGCAGCTCTTCTTTTGTAAACCTTTCCTTTCCTCACTGGTGGAGTGTTTGCTTTTGAGCATGATCTGCTTATGGGTGTAAAACTCCTAAGAAAACCCCTCAGGGGTGTGTGCCTAGGAAGAGGGGATGTGATAAGTACCATATGGTACAGAGGACTCTGGCTCTGTGTTTTTGTCTTCCTTCTTGTAAAGGAAGTGTCTTCAAATGACAGTTTGTTGACAGTTTGTCTTCAGCAGTCGCCAAACTATAAAGACCAATATGGCGGTTTCTCTGTACTGAGAAACACTGGGGGGGGGCTGTGAGGGGATGTGAGGGCTGTGAGGGGCTAATGAGGGATGTGAGGGGGCATGAGGGATGTGAGGGCTGTGAGGGGCTAATGAGGGTGTTGAGGGGATGTGAGGGGCTGTGAGAGGCTCTGAGGGATATGAAGGCTGTGAGTGGCTATCAGGGATGTGAGGGGCTGTGAGGCCTCTGAGGGTGTTGAGGGCTATAGGGGCTGTGAGTCGCTGTGGGGGGTGTGAGGGTTCTGAGGGGCCTGTGAGTGCTATGAGGGGCTGTATAAGAAAATATTTCAAGAGATTACTGAATCCAGTGGAAAAGCCCACAGATCCAACTTCATTGTTTTCTGGCACGGTAAGACTACAGAAAGCTGCTTCTGTTGTTTACAGGGGATTTTGTCAAAATGAATTTGAATTTGTGATGTGCTAAAGTGAGTAAATGTCTGAGACAGTAGTGCTGACAAAAATGCTTTTTAAAGACATTAAAAGAATGGGGAAAAGGACAAACTAGTGAAAACCTACTGAAAAATTAGATTTGACAAACTAGGAAAGAAAATAGATTTGAGTCCTTGCAAACTCTAAGACTTCTAAGCTTTGTAACATGGTGCTGAATCTTTTAAATATTTCCTGGAACCGGTCTCTGGTATTTGTATGGGAATATACATATGAAGCATCTGAGTTGCTGAATTACTCTTTATGTAGACAAGAAGTTCATATTCTACTTCATATCTATCTAGTTCATATCTATTGTGATTGATATTCAGGTGTGTGGAAAGTGTCTTGAAGTGAGTCGTGTTACACACTGCAGTAATTTGATTTTGAGGTAATAAAATTATGGATCAAGGGAATGAGAATCTACTTCAAAGCACTGCTTGTGTCTTCTCAGCTAGAAAAA
This sequence comes from Amblyornis subalaris, assembly GCA_018881555.1. NCBI lineage: Eukaryota > Metazoa > Chordata > Aves > Passeriformes > Ptilonorhynchidae > Amblyornis > Amblyornis subalaris. Next base: position 1,442,283 of record JACAXG010000118.1, on the reverse strand, counting down.
AATGGAATATAGTTGTGTGGGTTTAGCTACAATCTGAGCTTCCAGCAATAATGGAGATGTCAGCATTTTTAGCCTTTTATGTTATTCTGTGTGAAAGAAAAACAAGCAATGATTGATTCATCTCTAAGAAACCAGAAGTTGTAGATGGTCATTTGTTGCATCATTCTTTCTTAACCTTTTAAAAGTATAAACCAGATGATTGTAGTTTTGGCATGGTAAATTAGTAGTAATAAAGCATGAAAAAAATGGGAAAAAGAAGGTAAAATATGTGTACTATTGAGGGCAGAGATGCTTTTCCCAGTCTGGATTTACCTCTCATGCACTCAGATATTTGTTCTTGGTTAATGTTTTTACCAAGACAGTTGATTTTTTTGAAGGACATTTGAACAGTAAAATATAATTTTGTGTCTTTATGTGCATATCCTTACCCCAGGAAAGGGTGCAGTGTCAGCAGCTACCCATCAGTCTTCAAAGAAAACTTTCATGTACCTGTCGAAATCTGCACTGGCATCAAACCTTATCCAAACGCTCCCCTGACTGAGACCTGCAGCTATCCAAAGGTTCTGTCACTGTGCATTCCTGTGTTGCCTTCCCTTTCCCCCTGCTGCATGTTTAGAAAGATGGTCTGTTTTCCTAACAGTAAAAGATGTGGAAAATGTGCTGAAGTTTGCTGAAAGGAATTTAAAAGGGAATATTTTTGTCTTGGCATGTAGCACAGTTGTAAGAAGGATCATTTTGATGACATCCATCTGTTGCAGATTAAAATAGGTTGGAATCGGGGATTGTGAAGTGAGTTAGTGCAGCGTGATAAGTAGGGTGACTGAAATAAATGCATTGGAATGGATTGGGCAACTGAAACAAGTGGCTGAAAGTGGGAGGCTTTTAGGATCTTCTCATGATGTGAGAGTGGTTCTGCCTGGCGTTTGTGACAGGGAGGTGGAATTAGCTGAGAACACGCTCGGCCGGAGGCGTTCAGCGGAACGGCGAGTCCCAGTCGGATGGAGCGCGGGCTGTCCTCTACCCCCACAGGCAGGCTCTCGCGGTTGTTTACCTGCTCCTTGCAACTCATTCCCGCTCGGTTTGTTTAACTAGGGGAGTTGTTGCTGTCTGTGTACACGTTCCCAAATGCTTGTTCTGGGTGATTATTGCTTCTGTTACACAACTTGGGTTTGTCTCCTGGTCTCCGGTGTCCAAGTAGCCAGCTTACCTGTGTGGGGGAACATCAAAATCTGTGCTGGTTTCAAATAGCCAATGTAATTTCGTGTCACAATCACAAAGGCAAGAGGGCTGAGGTGTTTCACGCTCTGTTGCTTAACAGTACATCCCACAACCTGGCTGAAAAATGAAAACATGTTTTTATAGGTTCTTTAAACCCTTTTTTTAATGTATGAGTGCAGGCAGTTTAGGGGTGGGAATGTTTACAACGTGATCCTGGATTTAGATACTCAGCCTTGAGTACTTCATCCGCTTTGTTCTAAGGTTAGCTACACTTGCGGTGCTGCCCACTTTGAACATATGTATCTAAAAATAATATATCTGAATCTGTAAATAACATCTATACACATCTATAAATAACACATATAAAATATAAAAGTAATATATAAAATTATACATAAATAATATATAAAGCTATAAATAACATATATACAAATCTATATAAAGCTATAAATAACATATATACATATATATAAGAAACATACATAAGGTATATAAACAATATATTAAATTATATATATATGTGTGTATATATATATAAAAAATAATTCTCCAGAAAACTATGGTTAGCAACTTGATGCATTAATTTTTCTCTTACTGACATTATCAGTTACTATGATTTATGGTTGGTTTTTACTTTTTTTTTTAGTTCTTGGTTAACTTTGAATGTCAGCAATTATTGCTCTATTTTGCTCACTCTGACAGGTCTGCAGTTCTTTTGTGCCATTATTGCCTAATTTAAGTATGCTAATTAATGCAGATATAATGCAAAGTCGGTTATTTCACAGTTTTATTCTCCTGCAGTGTAAAATGTGGAAGCCTTTCACCACTGATGAAGTTCTGCTCTCATTTAAGCAGGAGCTAATTGGAGAATTTTATTTTCTTCTCTTTTTACAGTCTGACAGCAATGCAAGCTTCCTCCGAGCTGCCAGAGCTGGCAATTTGGACAAAGTAGTGGAATACCTGAAAAGTGGAAYAGACATTAACACCTGTAATCAGGTAAGATTTTTGAAGGACAAGAGTGAATTGCAAGAAACGTCCCCATCAAAATCTAGTTTTTTCAGGCTGGATTCCTTCTTACTGATGTTTTGATTCACCTTGAGCCATGTTTTCAGTCTTGCTCTTCAGTGGTCTCTCGTAAATATATTTTTGTTAATATTCAGTGTATTATGTTTAAGCTCTGTAGCCGGGGACATTTTGAGGGTCATTGAATCAAATCCAGTTCAATGCAAATGCTCACCTTTTGAAAGAGCACTGGGCAGTCTGGGTATTACAGAAATGCTGTCTATCTCTTTATCCCACTGAGTGTGGCATGCTCAGCCCATGGATTTTCTTTGGCCATCCCATGTGAGGCACCTGATCCCCTGTGAGCTCATGTGTGGGAGTCTGAGGGTTCCCTTGCTATTTGTGTGAGATCTCAGAGGGTAAGTAAGCACCTGAGTGGGTGTAGTTGTAGTTGCCCAGATAACTCGTGTCCGAGCAGATTAAAATCTTGGCAGTGACGTTCTGGTTACCCTCAGATGGTTAAAGGGTAGCCGTGGGCTTTCACCTTGTTTCAGGAAACTAAATGTGTTTTTATCACTGGTCAATAAAACCTAGAACATCAAAGGTACTTAAACCTTGTGCTTAACATCCTATCTCTCCTTTCAGGGAAGTTATTACTGCTATAAAAATACACTGTTAAAGTTTCACCATTGATGAGGCTGTAATGTGATAGAATGTTTTGGCTTGGCTCTTTTGTAGGTCTGTCATATAAATCCAATTACTTTGGCTTCATAGCTTAGGGACCTACATTTGCAACGTTTATTTAAGTGACTAGAACCATCAAATTTAATAAGACTAACTGTGACTTAAATATGCTAATGAGTGTCTGCATCGGTTCTGAAAAGTGTCTTGGCATTCTAGTGAAATCAGTGCAGTATCTTTGATGGGTAATTTGACAGCTCAGGCCTTATGGTGACCAGCTTTCCTCTAACTCTTGGCCAGATTTGATCAAAGTGACCACTAACTGGACAACGTCTATGCCGTTTGGATAAAACCCCAGAATTGTGGCCATTATTTCTTTTGGAAAAAAAGAGCAAATAGGAGAATAAGAAATGAAATTATCTGAAATATTTGGAGACATCACCTTCCCTGCTGAAGCATAGCTGCAGATGATTAAAGTAGGCATGTGTCAAATGGAAGTTAGGGCACAGGAATGAGAGCAGATCTGTTGGCTGTGCCAAGGAATTTAATGATGAGGAGGAGAAGAGCTGGGGCTTTTCATGTTCTGCCTATTGAAAACATACGGAAAGATTCCTGTCTTACCATCTAGGAGAAAGTTTCCATTAAAAAACTGACTGTCAAGAAAAAACTTGCCAAGTTATATGGGACATGACCTGTCAAACATCGGTTTCCCCAGTTAGGAGAGAATAAATCTAGACTCAAGCTCTCATGTTCAAATAAATCCAGCAAATTTTCCATCTCTATAATAAGCGCCAATATTAGCAAAGAAAGTCACCCCCAGGACAGAGCACAGTTAATATGATAATTACTTAGGAACATTACAAGGTTTTTTTCCTAGTGTTCATATTCTCTGGCTGGTTATGAGAGGAATATGACAAAGGTTGCTGCAGATTTATCTTCTGTGGAAAGTGCTTCCCGCCTGCAGCTGGTGGCAAAGCTCCTCTTGCACTGTGTGGGTGAGATCAGAGCCTTCACCATCCACTGAGCACGACCAGGCACTTCAGCTTCTTGCAGACTCCAATTCTGGTGCCTATAAAATTGTTTACAGAGATTTTTGGTAACTGAGACCCTCAGTGCTTCCACTGATTAGGCACCACTGGTCTGTTATAAATTTTATGGGGAATGGGAGCAGACTCCCTCTGCTAGAGGTCAGGAAATATTGAGTAAGCCATGGCAGCTGCTGCTGCAGCCTTGGAGTTATTCCTCCTCCTTCGCCTCCTCCTGGGGGTTTGACAGAGGTGTCCATGTGGTTGTGTTCCAGCTGTCTGAGGGGAGAAGCAAACACAGTCTGTGCAAAATGCAGGGGTGTATTTTATTTTTAAGAGTGAGATATCTCAATGCTCTCTTAAAAATGAAGCCTTGTATGTGCAGGATATTTTTTCTCAGTATGATGCTATTTTTAGACTAGATTCCATCTGAGAAAACCATACATAATGTTAAGTATAAGCTTTCTTGGATAGAGAGAACACCAGGAGATTCTTTCTTCAGTTTCAATATTTTTTTCTCAGATCCTGAGTTTTCGGAGAGATCTGTCTTTATAGATAATCAAAGTATTTTCCCAATGTAACTGTTGCCAAAATATGATGGAGCTTAATGTTTCTGGATATACTGAAGACAGGGAGTAGCTACTTATACAGTTATAAAGTTAATAATTAGATATTACTTGAATGTGCTTTGTTGAATTCTATCTTCATAACGAGTTCGAGTATTATGGAATTGCTTACTTTAACCTGAATTCAAGCACCATAATTTATTCTGAAAATCACAAATAAATTCCGTTTATTTCTGAAGAGAGTTAGAAATGGCAGGGGACAAAATTCCCCTGTTTTAAGAACAGACTCTTAAAAAGATCCAATTCTTGATATTTTTTGGGATGGATAACCAGTAGTCACTGGAAATCTCTGATTCCTTTAAAGCTATTTTTCTTATGCTACAAATGTAACTTTTTTGGATGTGGTTATTGTTTCTAGTTAATGTAGCAAGAGAAAACAACTTGCTTCTGCATCGTTCAAAATGTTGCCTAGCAAAACAAACTTTAATCTTACGCTGTGCATTTGTGCAGCCCGAGGTTCCAGCAGGAGTTAGACCCCAAAATCTGACTATCCTAAGAGTTCATCAGCTGCCTGCTGAGTTTTGAAACAGAATTGGTGATCCAAAGGGAACATCAAGTAACATTGCTCCATCTTGTCTTTGGAGACCTGTCAGTTTTCAGGGTGATGGTCGCTTCCTTGGAAGGAAAAATGCAGTGAGTTTTGGCATTTGCTTTGAAGAAATCTTCATTCCCCTGAGAAGTCTAATGCCTTGAATAGAACAGGATTCAAATATTAGGTAGTTTTGGGGGCCTCTAACTCCAGGGCTCCTTCAATTTATGTCAGTTTGGCTTTTGCTCTCGTTTTGTTGGCTTCCTTTTAATTTGATTGGTGTGTCTGTTCCTTCAGTGATGGTGAGACAGAGCAGCAGCTGTTAATTACTCCCTCCCTACTCCAGATGGAAAGGCACTGCCTCTCCCAGCAGTGCCAACTGCAGCCTGAAGTAGCACAGTAGCATAATGAGATCAGCAGCATCACATTTGATGTCACTCAGTAGGTTAATTCAGTTTCTTGAGTTCCTAGACTATAAAGCAACATAAAGGGAGACTTTTCATAACCTGATAAAATTTTTCTTTTTTTTTTCAGCCGTTCACATAATTTCTTTGTGATATTTTCAGGAAAAACTTCAGCAAGCCATGCCCAGCTCTCTAATGTGCCCTTTCTTGAAAAAAAGGTTACCACATGTGCTTTTTACTTCCCCAAGAGATTTTATTCAGAGGAGAGACTTTGCAGAGGCATCTATTAAAGAGACAGAGAAAAGTATTTGACTTTACCAAAGACTGTGATACTGCTTTTTAGTTTCTGCTTCTGCTGGCAAGAGGAGTTAGCACCACCATGCAGAGTTAGTCACAAAAGCTTTTTAATTTTCATTGTGTTTCTCAGTTATGCTTTGCTGTTGGACTGCTATCACAGATTTTTTTCCCCACTTCCTTGAAACACTTTCTTTCCCCCATCTCTATGTTTTTACCTTTCTTGTCATCCTCCCTAATTCTCACCAGCAGAAGGTGAGTCAAGCTTTCTAGGAAGGACTGCCAGGTTATTGTCTGTACCTGTCACAGCTGAGCTTAGAGGGGAGGGTGCAAAAGCCCACAGAGCACTGTCTTTGCTGATTTAAAATGTCCTTTGAACTACAGGTTGATCTGATGCTCTGCCAAGACATTGCTTTTCCGTGGTGTCAGTTTGCTTTGGCACAACAGAGTTAGGCAGGAATAGGAGAAGCTGTTGGATCTGGGTGATGTCCTGAAAGGAGTAAATGGCACAGCAGGATTGATGCCGAACCAGGCAACGATGAACAAATTTCCATTCCATGAGGATCACTCCATGAGGCAACTGAAAACAACTGAGGCAGAGGTAGCATGGACTTCTTGCAGTGATTTCCAGACAAGAGCAGTGACAGTGCCTGTCTTACAGGGGAGAAGTGACTGACTTTGGACTGGCTTAAAAAAGGCTGGTGATTTTTAGGATGTCCAAGAAATCCAGTGTGGTGAAAATACCTAGGGTGGCACTAGAGTAAATGCTGTGAGCTGTCAGTGGGATGTGAACAAGTTTGTAGCACTCCATGGGATACAAAGCGTTGACGTCTCTGGCTCAGTGGTAGAGGAGAGAGAGAATTGAGGGAATCAGGCACTGCAGGGAAACACTTGGAAACAAGAACCAACTTGCAAGGCTTAATACTACGCTATTTTATGAGAGTTAAAATTACCGAGGAGCCTCCAAAAGAATGGCAGTTATGGCATATGCAGGCTTTGTCCTTATGCTGCACAGTTTTGCTTAGCAGACAACCAATTTCACCCTCCCCAACTTTTTGGTGGGCACGGGAGAGAAAAAGGGACGTGTCAGAAGCCTTTGTTGTTCTGAACTACAAAAATCCAGTTGACAGGAACGGAGGAGTTGCATTGATTAAATCTGAGATTCCATCATCAGAAGTAGCAGGGATCAGCCACGTGGGCTGGGAAATAATTGCAGCGTTGGTTCTGATTAGGGAGAAACAGAACAAAAGTTGCTTTAAGGCTTCAGTTGTGCTGGCCCTCAGCATTTAAAGTGCAGGGCTTGCTGCTGCTTACTCCAGCTTGCTTTATTTAAGGAATTACGGAATTTGAATGTCTATAGTAGAACTATTTTTGAGCTGGAGTTTCTTCCTGTAAGCTTTTTACTGGATGTCACATTCTAACGAATTAAAAAATGCTGTGTTGCGAAGAAACTCACTTAATCTGTGCAGCAATATCAACTTTCATGTGCTTAATGTGGCATCAGCAGATATGTGTCTCAGAGGGAGGAATACAAGTATTTTAAGAGATTAAGCACTGGGACAAGCCTTGCTCTCTCCTTATTTTGGCACTTGGTAAAGTAAAACAGAAGCTTGTCCTTGTCCTTTCGCATTCAGAGGCGTTTGTGGGACAGGAAAATTGCAGTTTCTCTGCTGTTTGTGGACTTCAGCTTGTTCTCTAAGAGTGAAAAAGGTTAATAACATGTCAGGGCAATACATGAGCTATGTACACTGTCAGGAGTACAAGTTGCCCTTCATATTCCCGTGGAAAGTGTTGATGACAGAATCTACGAGATCAGATATGAGAACAGGTCTTTGTTGTTAAACAGTGAGAAGAACACTGCGTTTCCTCACAAAATACTATTTCAAAGCTCTCAGCCACTGTAGGTAGTAATTATGGTGAGTTAGTACTCAGCTGAGATTAAAAACCAAGAAAGATCAGAGCTTTCTGAAACATTTTCAGCCTGCAAAATATTCCCTGACGTGTGCAGTGTTCCTCATCTTGGTGATTATGGTCAACCTCACTACATATTTTTGGCTAAGGATTTGTCCTTGACCAGGGCATGGCACTACTGCTGCCCTTGGGCTCTGCAGCTCCGTAGTAAGARTGTTCCTCTGGAATAAGGATGTTCTGGTTGCTGCTGCTTTTCCCACATAATGGGATTTGAAACCACATTTCTCATTAACATTTCCTAACTACCAGGCTGCAGAAGGATGTTCCTCTGCCTTTGGCAGCCTGTGACTGTAGCCTTCCTTCAGTTCCTTTGCTTTTCTCATAGTTCCACTTTTGCATTTGACCACAAAATCTGCCTGTGCGGCTTACATGGATATGGAATTAAATAGCGTTAGTGCAGAAATACATTTGGATTGCTGTGTCTGAAGCCATTGGACCCACTCCCATCAAATGCCTTCTGTGAAGTGCTAAGTGCTTTAAAATCCCACTGGGAATTACAAGCTTGAAGTGCCTCTGTGGGTGGACAAATCAAAGTCAGAAGGTTGTGTGTTTATTTCGCAATTGAAATGACTCTGAATTTCTCAGAGACAAGGAAAGTGATAAAATTGCACAGTGCTGAATTTGCTGCTGGTTACTCAAATACCTGAGTATTGTTCCTGATGCCTGCAATATGGAAACCAGGAGAAGCTGGAGGGAATGGCAGTATTCGTCGCTGTCACCTGCCTAATGTAGCATGAAAAATACCATAGGATTGTGAAAAACAGGTTGGCAATTCAGCTACRATAGACTGCAATTTTATTTTTTTCCTTGGGTGGAATGGGGATACTAGGAAGAAGATCAAGTTTCCATGGCTGGAATTTGTATGACATAAAGTATCCTGTTCCTGTTTGGTGTGGAAAGGATTTAGATGCTGAATTTCTTAGGTTATCTCTTTTTACAGCCCTAGCTTTTATTTCATTGATTTTCTTTTCCTTTTTGACTGAGGTTGCAAAACCTCCAAGTTTAGTGAAGACCTGTTCATCAGATGCCAGCAGAGGTACCAGATCAAGAATCAAATTGGAACTCACAAGTGAGCAACAGCCATTTTGGCCTATTTGTGCTTTTGGGTTTCTATTTGACACCAGATTATCCTAGAGGAGAGACCAGGGTTCAGGACAGCTATGTCAGCATGGAATAACCCYGATTGCATAGACATATCCTGTGTAAATTTGGCTAGGTCGTGTGATTTCTCAGTGTTGATAAAACCTCAACAGGCCTGGATAAGGTTACAGTAAAGCAAGGCAGAAATGCGCTCAAGTTTTGAAATACTGGGCTCCTTGGAGATGCCCAAGGTAGTAGTCTGTGGAAATGGGAAACCATCAGAAAGGATGGAATCTCTTCTGGATGCTCACAAAATACAGTTTGTTTTGATGTATTTGTTCCTATGAGAAAAATGTTATTGGAGAAGTGGGTCCCACAGAGCCTCAGCTTAAATCGCCACATCCAAAGTATCTGACTTATGCAGACAGTCAGCTAAGAGATGTAATATTATTCCAGCTCCTAATCTTCTTCTTATCCCACGGCAAGGTAGGAATGGATATCTGATATTTGTAATGGATCTGGCCCTTGTGCTTACAGAATGGACTCAATGCCCTGCACCTGGCGGCCAAAGAAGGCCACGTGGGACTGGTACAGGAATTGTTGGAAAGAGGCTCGGCTGTGGATTCTGCCACTAAGGTAATTCATGCTTCTCTGTGAGTTTATTCAATACATGCGAGAAATACAGAAAAAACCCCACAAAGTACAAAATAAGAGAATAATATAAATACCTCACTGATATTTAAACTGTTATTTCCGTTGTGGCCCAGGAGTCCTCTTTGCTGAAACTCATCGGTAGTAAATGAAGAGGAAAATATAATTTGTACTATAATACAGGGGAAGCATTAGAAGTTGTTAGCAATGCCAGATTTTCCTTGTTTCCAGTGGCAGGTCATTTTAAGGAGAATTATTATAGCTCCAAGTAGTAGATTTTTTCAAATCTGTGAAAACTAGTAATTGACTTTATCATATCCAGAGTCTTTTCACTCATGGGCACAATGGAAAAAACACCTGTGGGATAAGTTATTTTGTCTTCAGCCTTTTAACAGGCAGGCACAGGAACATAAATGCTATAAAAAAACTGCTGATGGAAATGATTGCTGAAAAAGGGTAATAACAACTTTCATTTTTCCCCTCCCTCTAACAGAAAGGGAATACAGCCCTGCACATTGCATCCTTGGCAGGACAAGCTGAAGTTGTCAAAGTTCTGGTGAAGGAAGGAGCCAATATTAATGCACAATCTCAGGTATGATGCTGTTTTCCCTTCTCACTTCTAAAAGTTATTTGGAGAGGTTTTACAGGATAGATCTGAGATGTTAGACACTTATTCCAAACACCCAAGCCTGACAAATCAAGCAAATTGAGGCATTCGCTGGTAAGTAAAACAAACGTAAATACCTAATTGAAGTCATTATAAGCTCATTGTGTGATATARGAACTTTTATTGTTGGTGATTGAAAATTTTCCAAAACAATTTATTAAAGCACACTAAGAATTTCTGAAAGATTTCAAAATGTGTAAATATTATATTTGAGTGGAATTTGGTGAGCAGTAACAAAGGAGATAATTTCTCAAGGACTTGATTTGTACAATTGCCTTTTATGGTTATTTTTGGCTAAAAATTTGCAGATAACTTACTCCAGGCTTCCAAACTCCTTCCTTATGTGATGAGAAAGAATTTAAATCAAAAGTTTGCAATGTACATTTGAATTGGGGAAGATCACCTTGTCCTGGCAGGGAAACCAACTCTAAAAACTTCCCTCTTATTTCCACYGATGTGAAACTTGTCTGCTCTTCCAAAAAACACCAGAGAACAGGGTGATGTCCGCTACCTATGATTTCCTTTGTTTAGGATTAAGAACCATTTATCAAATAAATAATTCGATTAATGTTTGTAAATACTGCCTTAAATATAGCAACTGTCTGTGGCTATGAGGAACYAGACAGATGGTATAGATGATAATGAAACTGCATCTTTCTGAAGCACTTTTCTTGTGACATCCTCAAAAAAAATGAAATTTTCCTAGCACTAGCTGCACACCTTGCTTGCCCAGACTGGGGAAACTGGGACCTGGAGGGTTTCTTGTTGTTTCATATTACAAATTCACAATGGGCAAGATAAAGTAAGTAGAGAGCAGGAGATGAACAAATAGCTTTACAAAATGAATAGATTTGTCTGTATCTTCATCACATTTTAAGACAACAGAAAGAAATTGAAAAGAAATGTAAGCTGCCCAAGACTAAGATTTAAAAAATACTTTCTTTTTTAAGCTTTTTGCCCCAAAATGGCTAAAGAGCTCTTTCAGGACAGCTGATGGTCAATTGCTCCCCATGCTGTATTCCCATTAAAGATAAGAAATGCAATTCCTTTGTTCAAAAATTTAGCAAACTGGATGATTTCTTCACACATTTATCAGGCTTTTCATGTATATTAGAAGATGAAAATGTCTTTATTGTTAGGGTTTTGAGCATGGTAAGAGAACTAATTGTAAAAAATGATACTTTCATGAAGCATTCTCCCTCAAAAAGTCTTCATAAAGGCTTTTCCTTATGCTGAAAAAATAAATGAGGTTTTCTGAATTAAAAGAAGAAAATCCAATTAGAATTGGAAAATGTTTTCACAGGTATTACTTATATAGTATTCTAGTTTTAAACACATTTATTGTTAGCACTGGATGCTTTGTGTAATGTACACAGAGCTGTTAGCAGGCATTTGCTACTTGATTTAATTGAGTTAATCTGATGGAGGACATCTTCCCCATTACTGCTCACTGGTTGCCTCCGGGCAGGATGGATTTAAACTGCTGGGATACAGATGTCCTGCAGTTGTGCCACGTTGTCTTAATTAAACAAGTCCTGTTGACTTGACCGGGAGTGTGAGTCCTTAATGTGGTGTCATCCAGCTTTGGGGCCTTTGGGTTATGTCTTTCTGGCCTGCTGTGTTTTTCCAGAAGAGATGGATAAGATGGATAATAGCTGCTTCAGGGAGGAGTTGTTCAGAGGCTCTTGCTGCTACTGCCAAAGGAGCCATTCCGGTGGATGGTGTTGTCCCTTTATTATAAAGTAACTTTTTTATGCTCCATGAATGGATGCTGCCTTTCTTCTCAAGGTTGCATTGACATGTCAAGAATCACGTGTCATAGAAAACAAAGACAGAAGAAACCAGAAACTCCAAAATTAATAAAGAATAGACACATGGTTTATCATAACAGGTGAAGAAAGGTTCAAGCATACCTAACTACAACTGGTCAAAAAAGGAAAATATCAAGTTATGTAGGAAAAGGAAGAGAGAATGACTGAACGGAATGTGCTCGAGTACTCAAATGCTCAGGGTTTTTTGTCCAGAAATATGTCACTGATGAAAAAAAGGAGAGAAAAAATACCATATCAGGAAAGATCTTAATCAAGAAAGTGAGACATGAACAAAAATACAAATTAAAAGTAAAGCGGAATACAAAAGTGAGAAATTATAACTGAAGTYGCAACTTCCCTTTCTTATATTTTCCCTCAATTCCATTTTTACAAATAGGTGCCATATTGTCAGCCTTAAAACTTCTAGGAGCAGTTGTTGCTATTGAGGGTAAATTACATCCTCTCCTTGGTATCTCTGTTATTTCACACTTTATTTGTTTTAGGCCCCTGTGAAATGCCATTTGCTGGTAGTGATTTAATGCCAGGAAAGTTACTCCGATTGCTCCATTCTTTAAAGAACTCTGTATCTGTCAGGGCCATTCGCATTTCCAGTGATGACAATTTCCCACAGTGACAAAATTTCTTCTCTGATGGTGAACTGGTAGATAAAGGAGTCGTTCCAGCTCCAACTTGTTCCGTTTATTGTCTTTCCTTTCATTTTCTCTGTTAAATTGCATAAAAACACTGGCCTTTATCAAAACTTACGGGCAATGACATCTGAAACACCACACTCATTTTCCAGTTCCTTGCAACAACAAAATAACAGAATTATCTCAGAAAATGCTATTAAACCCACTGTAACCACTGGGATTACAAACCCCATCTGTGCTATCTGAGGATGTTGAGCATTCAGGGCTCTGATTTTATAGATTTTGGTTTGTATTAGATTACTTTGCTTTGCCCTTCAGTTTCACGTTGGCCTTCAGAACTGTTATTTTGTTCATCTTCCTCTTTTAAAAAGTCTGTTCCTTTTCAGCTAACATGTCATCAGTGCTATTTTTAGAAAAGTAATTTCTATTTTGATACAAAGCCTAATTGCACAGTGATTACTAATTGAGTGACTGCACTTCCACTTGCATGCGTGTCGTTTGAGAGCTCACATCTTCTTGGAGCGTGTTTCAAGCAAAGGCTGGAACGAGGGCACGCCCAGAATGGCCAAAGATCTAGATGCTGCTGCTCTTTTTTGGCATGTTTCCACCTAGAATTGGACACGTGTGGAATTTTTTGGCTCAGTTAGAAGTGCCTTTTGCTACMAATAGTAAATATATTGATACAGTGAGTATCTATAAACCCTTTGCTTGCTTGACTCCGCTCAGARTTTAGTGAGCAGATCTAGATAGGTATCATCGAGTGAAAACTTGATTTCTGCAATTTCTCTTCTTGATTTGACCATGATTTTGGTCCTGTGTAGATCTGACCGGGCTGCACTTTTTGATAGTACATGGATGGTACAAATGAAAATGCAAAGTGGGTAACAGATCTACTGGAGTGTTCCAGGCTGTTCCTTTGAGCTTTGTGTTTCCTTGCAGAACAGAACAAGGTCCATCCCATGCACTGATGTCATCTTCTGTGCTATGTATTCACTTGGGTGGGTGATCCTCTAGGTACTTCTGATCTTCATTGGGAAATTCAGATCAAGTCTCCAGGGAGCATTGGAATGTTATGTCACACAGACCCATGGAAGTGGAATTGGCCACTTRCTTCTGTTGCATCCACCCACATCCCCATCACACACTATCACTGAGCCTGGTGTTATCCTTCTTCCACAGCTGGATCACCTCTTTACCCCAAACCTATCCTTAGTTGTTGCTTGTGTATTAGAAAAGTAACTATTTTTGGTGCACTTCCTCCCAGTGAGATTTACATTTGTGACATATGAGGAATTCGTATGTGAGTTCTTGATTTTTTTCCCAGGTGGAAGAAGTATCACCAGATTTAGTCAGTCCAACCCTTTCCTTTGATAAATTACTCTGTTACTTTCTCTTTAAGTCATACTGTACATCTGAATTTAGAGCGGAATGTGTTCCCCATTAGCTGCACAGGTTGTGTTTTGCCCACTGCTTTGTTTAGGGGCCCTCACAAAAGGAGGAGCTACCTTTTAATCATCAGATTATTTAAAGTGACCCAGATACAGCAAGCAAGGATTAGATAAATCAGTCCTCCCCCAAGCTGATTGTGTTATTTAAAAGCCCTCCGGTTTCCTTTCCTCGACATCCTGCTCTAAGCGCATTGGGAACACATTAGCCAATAAATATTTTTGCTTAAATTTGCCCCTGTTACGGTCGCCACTTCCTATGTCAACACATAGGAGATGTCATTGTGACTGCTTGAGCATTCTTATCCAGAGTTCTCATCAGATTGAAGCAATCCTTAGAGCACCACATTTCCAGCCCCAATGCGCGATCCCAAAAATGAGCGATAAGAGCTCGTTGAATGTCCACATTCCGTGTTACCACAAAAGCAAAGGGAGGATTTAGGTGATTCTCAGAGAAGTGATCAGCTTGTCTCTCTCAGGATGCCCTAGGATTTGCTTTACCAGGGATTGCTCTCCCCATGGGTTGTAAGGATAATCTAACCTTTGGAATGGAGCATATTTTGCAGTGTATTTGCTACTCCATTATGACAAAAGGTTTTAATTCCACCAACTGGGCTTTCTGCTTTTATGTCACTGTATTTAGAGAGGCAGATTTTTAGCTGCTGTGTATCAGGAGGAGTCATTTAGCTGCAGTTCGTCCTTGCTAATGTAATAAAGGATCAGGCCCATTATTCATTCACTGGAGAGGGGAAAAAAAAAAAGGAAGAAAGGCCTTCTGGAGGATTATATGGATTTGGAGAGATGTAAACAAAAGTAATACATAAAGAACAATGAAAAAAAACCCAAATAGTTCAACCGACAAAGACGGGGAAGAAACTGAAAATATTTACAGTATATGTCTTAGTCCATTTTTTGAATTTACTGTAAAAGTGCTATAAAAGGATGAATGGTCCAGACTGAAGGTTTCTAATTTAAACAAAAAGTGGATTTTTTTCACTCAATGGTATTTATTCTTAAAATGTATAAACTTTAGGAGGCTGCAAGCACCAAACATCCCAGTTGGAAGGGTAAGGGCTCACCAGACCAACACACCATATTTCTCCCCTGCTGCGATGACACAGTTGTGACTATGAGAACTAGGCAGTGCAAATGTTATCCATGTATATTTATGAGTGTAGAGATGACTGAGCCACAACCAAATAAATGGAAACATTTTATTTTTGGTTTCAACACAATATTGTCTTCCCTCCAGCCCTCAGCCACATAAAATAAATGCATGCTTTCAGGGCTGCTTTTCTGTTACCATTTTCGGAAGGCAAACCCCAAAGGCAGTTTTGGATAAATGCCCAGAATTCAAACCTGAGACTTTCTCCTGACTGAGCCTTTGGGCCCTCACCTATGCCCAGTGTCAAGGTGGTCTTCTCTTGTGCATGACCAATCTGTTCTCTTCCCATTATTCTCCATCAGCTCCATTTCTATTACAGGCTCCCTCAGTGTAAAAATGCCATTTCCAGAGCATGGAACATTTTGATTTCTGCCTGGCTGTGTTTCAGGCGCTGTTATTACTTTGCTCTTCTTGAGGAAAAAATTGTGACATTTGAAGTTGCTGGAATAGAATATTTGTCCTCTTTAAATTCAGCATCTGAGCTCGGAAGTGGCTTYGACTCCCAGTTCCCAAGAGAGGGGGTCTTGTAGTGGGGAGGCAGCAGGTGTCATATACATAATGCTGCACTTGGAGTCCTGGGTGATCTCTCATGAATGAACTTGCCAAGTTAATCACAGGCCAGACAGCATCATTTATCCATAGGCTTTCTCATTATTGCCATGGTGTAAGTATAGAGTGGCAAACACTATTTATATTACTAGGGAATTAGTGGGACAGCTGAAGGGGTGGCACTGCTTTCAGTGTGGGCTTCTGTGTCACTACGTTTAAAAAAAAAATTACAAACCAGTTTTATAATCTGTTGTCTCAAGCAAGTAAATACTTTTTTCATTTTTTTGTTGGTTTAACTGTTTGGACCAGTCAAGTAGAATCACCAGCCTCCCTAAACCCAGTTATTCTGGCCTTTTTCCTAAGTGCTTTTATCTTCTTGAATCTATGGGACCCTGTGAGCCTCAGTATGTGCCATATGTGATGGATGTAAGCATTGTCACCTAACTGGTTAGCTGACACTTGCTGGGGGATTTTGCAGCAGGTCAGAATACAGTAGCTTGCTTTCCCCTTACGGATGTGCCACTTCACATCCAACATTTCTGTGTGCACAAATACTTATATCTGATCTCTCTGTCATCCTTACTAGCACTTTCCAGCTTTGTTATAAAAGAAAATGATAGCCCAGGGAAGTGAATATATACTAACGTACTGCTCACTTGGAAATATGGAGGAAAGAATCTGCTCAGAAAACATGTGGTGCTTTCATCAGTACCAGAAATCCACAGTTTCATTTGGCTGGTTGTGGATGTATCTAAAAGATGTTTTTACTCAATCTCTCTCTCTTATAATGTGGRTATAGGAGCTCTTGATTTGCATATTCCCAGTCTCTTCAGAGTAGCCCACTTTGCCTTGACTGTATAGCAAAGTGAGTTTCCTTGGGTACCTTAAAAAGAAATTATATGAACTTCCCTTTATCTTATGCTTTATCTTATACCCTTATCTTCACAAATTTCACTGTTGCTATTAGATTTAATGTAATAGATAGATGTAATAGTTCAATTATTTATGAGATCTTTTAATGGAAAAGAGTATGGATTATCTGTTTCATGGAAAATATATTTTAACGGAAAAGAAATACAAAGGCGAATAACTGGTAAAGTTACCATCACGTTAAAATCCTGGATTTTGATGTACGCTAAAAACAGCAAAAAAGAGACTTTTGAAAATTAAAGTAGGTACCTTGATCTATCCTTAATTCACCCTTTTATACAGAGAATCTCTCCTACTCAGATACAATCCTCTTATGAAGAGTTTATTTATAGCCTGGCTGAAAATAATGCTCTGAGAGTAATGCACTGAGCAAAGTTCCCAGAATTGTGATATTGATGGTTCTATCAAGATGTGTACTTTGAATTTAGCTTGCAGATTGCATTTGTTTGTCACTCTCATATTTCATTGGTTACGATTCATTTATTGCTTGCATTGTTAGAGGATTTTTCACTGAATCACAGAAGGGCTGAAGATGGAAGGCATCTCTGGGGGTCATCTTGTCCACCCCTCTGCTTGAGCAAGGTCACCCACAGCACGCTGCCCAGGAACATGTCCTGGGTTTTGAGTATTTCCAAGGATGGAGACTTYACAGCCTCTCTCGGCAACCTCTGCCAGTGCTTGGTGCCCCTCACAGTAAAAAAGTGTTTCCTGATGCTCAGTTTGTGCCCACTGCCTGTCTTTTTCCTTYCCTGCATAACATCCTCTTGTTTGAGAGACAATAACCTTTGCTGGAGTTACTTCCTCTCCTGTAGAGATTACTGGCAGCTAGGATAAGGGAAACAGCGAGTGCAGGTAGAACTGTTGAGGTGAGATGTAGGTGTCACTGGTTTAGACTGGTGTCTGTGGAAAATAGGAAAACAGGGAGAGGAATTTCTGTTGCTGAATGAAGATTTAGATCAGGAATTTAGTGTTCTTGTTGAAGCTGAGCGATTTTGTGAAGAACAGAAAAAATCCTGAAACAGTTCTTGAACTTGAAGGCCCCCAAATGATCATGATGTTACTGCATAAAACAGTATTTTAGCACATGACCATGAATCACACAGATTTTCTAATGTGTGTGAGCTGTTTGATGAATAATCTAAGCTTGTCTCACTCTCGTCTCATCCTAAGTGTCAATATCTGTTCTTATTGAGTAAAACTAAGTAGAAATGAGCACTAGTATATAAACCATTGCACGAGGTGCCAGTTTTCCTGTCTTTCCTGGTAATCTCAGTGATCCAATACAGTCTTAAACAGTTCCTGGGGCCTATAAAATAGGAACGTTCGTCTGAGTTTATGTTAACTATTTAATCAAAGCATGCATTGCTAACTCTCATGAATCCTCTTCAAATAGGCAAAATGCAGAGATTATATATCTCTATTTTCTCTCTTTTCCTTATCACTGCTAAAAAAAAATATGCATATATGGTATATGGACACAAAAGTCCACATCTAACAATTCAGTACTGCCTGCAAAGAGGAACCCTAGTTCCTTGAAAGCCTGCCCGGAAATAAACCTCCACCAGACTATAAAACTGCATGATTTTCTCAATACTCTAATAATCTCTCTGCTTCCTCAGCCTGTGTTCTTCATTAGGGCTCAGGCAAAATTTAATGATACAGATTCTGAGTCATATATAGACTTGCCAATTTGCATTAATAGCTTGAAGAATCATTGAGAGCTACTCATTTTCTTCAATTAGCCAGTAAATCAGTGAATATCATAGAAAGAATGGAGTATGAAATATACTCTGTTTAGTGATAATTTCTCATTCTGACTTTATATTATAGCAGTAAACATCTTGCAGTACACATTTGTAGGGGTAATGAAATCTGAGTGTTGTGTCCTCACTACCAATACTCTGATGAAACCATTGTTTGGAAATGAATGTTATATATCATTACACAATTAATTTCGATTTTTCGGATGAAGCACTAAATCTAAGCATCCAGACATAACATGATCGCACAGCTGAGCTTTACAGGAAAGAAAAATACAGTGCATTTCTCCTTTTCCATGTCACAGTAGGTATTCTTACTTTAATTCTCTGCTGTGTTTATACAGTATGGGATCGTAAACTGAAGGGAAATTTATTGAAATAAAAAGTGCCCACCACTGGTCCAATAAACTCACTGAGTCCCATTCCACGTGCTAAGGGGAGAAGTCAGTCATGGGGAATGATTTGCTAGTATGCCCTGGATACAGTAGAAGACACTTTGGGATAGTGAAACGAAAGTCAAGGAAAAACATGTTTTCAATTTGGAGAGATTAGGCATTTTGAGCTTTGAAATATCTCTAGAAGCGGAACAGAGAGCTGAGGTATTGGTGCATAGCTCTTGGAAACTAAAAGATGAGAAACTGGGAAGGGGATTTTAGATTGACAAAAGGAAAGGAAATGAATGGGAAAGATTTGCTTTTGTGTGGGCATTTCCATTCAGCAGCAGGACTGGCTGAGAGAGAGAAACGCACTGTGTAGGAGGCAGACAGACAGACACACACACCACAGAAACTATGTGGGGTGGGAGGAGGCATGGAACACCTGGGGTCCAGTGGCCAGGGAGAAGGAAGAGCTCCAGCAGGGCTAGCACGTATTCCCACTGGGCACAGCTCTGCCAAGGAGAACAAGCATATTGGGAATCCTAAAATAGGAGTTTCCTGGCCGAGAGCCAGGACTGTTGCAGTTGGGGACACTGCAATTAGAAGCTCTGAAATCAGAGCTTCACTGAAAGCAGACTGAGAAAGCAGACTTCTCCCTGCCAGCAGACAAAGTCAGGCTTGACCTTGCCAGAGGGAGAAATTCAGGGGAATCTTTTCCACTGTGTCTGGTAAAGGCAGTTTTGCATAAAGATCTTAGCGTGTTGTTGTAATTCCCAAAATGAGCCAGATTTCAACAAAATATATACAGTAGTTTTAGACTATAAATAAATCCTGAAGGAAAACAAAGAGACTATGATTTTATGTGCAAGAATTCTCTTTCCCCGATTGCTGTAGTTTTGTGTGTGATTATAGCACAGGTATGATATAATGGGCATTCTTCTGGATCTCTGTGTAGAAGAACAGTATTTCTTGGTACTAAAAGGTCATGAAGTCACATGTGCATTGTTTATGGTCTCCTAATCCAGGATTTATTGTCCTAGTTCTCTTCCAGAACCAGGGACTTGAGTTGATTAAAAAAATTAGATTCTTCAAAGCTTTTAAGCAAATTGATTTACTCTGGCTTGCAAATTGTCATATTCACCCAGTTTAGTGGGTGTGATTGTTGTAATATTCCGTGCTAGAAGGATTTTACAAATGGCATGTATTATGTTTGAAAGATTAGACTTTAACATTAAAATGCTGATGAAGCAAGTGGAAAATTACTATTAGTTATCCCTCGTAGTTTGCCATGCTGGTTCTTTCCGGAGCGGGAAGGAGAACTGGAGCAGTGAGCCAACCTGGTTACCTGCAGTTTTCTCTGTGCTATTCTCTGCAACTGCAATGGAAAAGAACCCAATCTGTTCCTAATTCCCCCTGCCAGCTCATGCCTCTGCTTGGCAATCCCCTGCACCTTCCCAGTTACTCGGTGAACACCATTCCTTCATTTTATGTTGAGATGGGATCTCTTATCTCTCCCCTCCCTGTTAAAGAGCTGTCAGAAGATCGGCCAGGAGACCAGTGGTCCCCAACCCTTGCCCCAAGGTGGACATGGGAGAGGCTGGCTCTCTGTGCTTCCAGTTTGCTGCCTGGTTTTAACAGTGATTTGGGAGGAGGGAAGCTGCCCATCAGCCTGACCTTATTGTTAAGAGGCTTTTCTTGATGTCTAACCCGAATTTTCCCTCCAGCAGCCTTGTAAACTCTGTGCTTTTTTGTTTTAGTCATCATGATCATGCAGAACAGACCTTTACCCTCCCCTTTCAAGACTGTTTTCCTTCACTTTGCCCTTTCCAGCCAGAACACCACCATTTATTAGCCTTTTCTCAAAGAAAGATAGCTTCCCTGAGGAGATATATTTTTATCCAGTGCAGGGATTGTCTTTATTACAGCAGAATGAGCTCCTTGACTGGTGACCCTCTGGAAGACCACTGTGACCTTCAGGGCCTATTCTGCAGAATTCTTCTCTAGCTTGCCATTCCCTGTGTGCATAGTTTATTCTTCCTGCAGTAGTGGAGAAACTTGTATTTGTCCCTGCTAAATTACCTTTCCGGCTCTTCTTTCCACTTCAAATGATGATTTTCCAGCTTCAAATAATGATTGTATGGTGTAGTAGACTTGCAGACTATGTTGGTCGTGCTGTCTCTGACTATAATAAGAGTCCATCATTTAAATAATTTCTAAGAATATTGGATAACAACTGACTCCTGTGCAAAGCCACTCAAAATGTATCCCCCAATTTTGGCATTGAACTGGTGTTAATTGTTCTCTGGGTGCCATTTCTTAATTCTGTGTCCCAAGATTGTCAATGGAAATACCAGAATATTATGCAAAGCAGCATTAAAAGACTTGCTGCAACATATATGACATATATCATATGGCAGCCACGACATAAATTATGTCTTATTGCCTGAACAGTCCTCTACATTTGTAAGTGCAGAGGGAGGTTGTAAAGACATCAGTTCTACCATCTCTGTAATATCTAGTGACTGAAAAATGAGATTTCATTTCATTAGGAAATTACTGGAATGTTTCCACAGCAGGTTTCCTAGAAAGAATAATATTGACTGCTCTGAAACAAGGTTTTTAGTTGTCTTGGTGTTTGTATTAATTCTGACCGCTTGTGTGATGCACAACCCTGTCATTCAGTGTGATAGGACACAAGATAATGAAAAAATCAAATAAATTGCATGTTTGAAGTCTGGTTTATGGTTTATTTTCTAGCTAAAAGTGACATTCCAAGCCAGAAGAATGTTTTCAGAAGTATAGGTGATTATGTCCTCTTATGTTACGTGGTAATCTACAGAATATTACAGAATTTTCTAGGGTCTTTTTAGAAATCCTAAAAACTCTTACAAGAAAATTATTGATCAGGCAGACAGCTCACTTTCATGCCTTTGTCTCATCAGGATTTTGTAGTTAATTAATTAAGATTGTTTGCATTAAAATACTGTAATGGGAAGAAAGATCTTACATTTCATATGTAGGTTGATTAACTTATTTTTTTTTAATTACTGTTTCATCCAGAGCAAATGCTTTTAAGAAATTTAGGACATTTTAATGTATGTTTTTAATTAAATGATAGATGAACGTACTGTATGGTCAGAAATGCAGTTGTTCCTTTGCAAGGCTGAATTCCTTAATGTTGGATGATTTGCAATGTTTTATGCGTTACAAAATTTTATGTAGTATGTTAAGCCTTTGCTATCTCTACCGAGCTTGTCAGAACGTATGGACTTCATGGTCTCCAGGGGATAGTGTCTTTGGTTAAGTAAATGTAATAAATGGAGGAAACTCTGGCTTTCCTGTCAGCTTTCATAAAACTTTATTGCCAGCTTTACATCCCTGAGCACTGTCAGCAAGGAATAGCTGTATTAATAATTAGTGTGTCCATTGCTTCCTTAAAATATGTCAGAAGAAAATGAGTGTGAAAGCACGAAGAGTTCTGTGGGTTTAAATGTCATTAAACATGATGGTATTAAGTTAAAATACAAGGTTGTTTTTTCTTACACGCTTAAAGCATTTCAGTTACAAAAACAAAAACATTTTGAGCCATGTATTTATTTGTGGTTCATTATTGTTAGTACACATATCCTTTCCACCTGACACTGTTTTCTGCTGTGCTCTTCCTAGAATGGCTTTACTCCTTTGTACATGGCAGCCCAAGAGAACCACATTGAGGTGGTGAAATATCTCCTGGAGAATGGAGCCAACCAAAGCACAGCTACCGAGGTGAGGGGCTTTTCTCATATTTTCCTTTGCCTTTATATTCAGATAACTTACAGTCAGGACTGGTGGGCTGTGTCCAGAGGGGTTGTCTCTGTCAATAAGTATTAACAGGTACTATTAACAAGCTTCTTTTTAGAATCATAGAATTGTTTAGGTTGGACAAGACCTCTAAGATCAGTGAGTTCAAGCATTAACCCAGCACCTGAGTCCTTGGATTTAGTTAAGTTCAGAAGCGATGAGGCTCTCTGTGGTGCTGGGTTCACAGAACCATTTGGGAGGTCACTTAGTCCAACTTCCTGCTGCTGTTCCCCTAAGTTACTCTGATTCTGAGGCTCTCTTGTGACTTTGTGTAACTTGTGAGTATTCATTATTGTCTGTGATCAGTGTAAATTGGAAATCAAATGACTAACAAAGATTACATCAATGAGCTTGGCATGAATTGTGCTGTTTTCTCCACGGACACTTTATTTCTACTGCTGGACCACGTGGGTGTGGTCAGAAGGATGGTATTAGTTGGGGATCTGGATTGTAAACCTGCAGTGAGTTTGATGCAAGCAAGACAGACACCTGAGTTGGAGAGATGAGACTCCATCTCAAGAGGAGCTGGATCCCATGAGCTCCCTTCTGCATATGAGAGAGTTTAGGGGCAATGGGAAAAACTCCTCTGTCATGAGGGCTGTGCTCATTCTGTTCCCTCCTCTTGCTCTCTTTCTGCCAAATGTTCTTTATTCCAAGCCAAGGGGATGAGTGAAAAGGCTCTGTGCTGCAGAGTGTGTCATCTTCCTGTTTGTTCTGTGGATGTGGATGTGCCATGAGAAGTAGCTATGGGAAAGTTCCTCTCTGGTCAGACCTTTTGCTCATGTTTATTATTTTCTTGAGTCTGTCCAGGAACATTCCCGTTCTGGGTTGCCTTTATGAGTGGATGAATTTGAAATGCTGGTGCATTTATGTTCCCTCTCCTTCCCTTCAAACCTGTCAGCGTTAACAGCTGTTTTACTGTCCCTTCTCTCGGTGGATACTGTACCAGTTGATGACAGCTCCTAAAATAATCCCCTCATAGATGTGGCGATCACATTACATGTCAGCTTTCTGAAATACAAAATCCCATGTGATTGCCAGGCAACGTGGCAGAAACACACTCCTTGTGAAGGAGCTGCGTGGAACTGGGGCTCTCGAGGAGCCCAGCCCCGCTGCAGCCCAGTCACCTGCTGGCAGCCTTTCTCCCACTAGCTTTTGCTGGCTGGGAATTCATTCCATTTGCAGAAATTGTGAGGCCAAGATGGTTATAATTCATGTGGCCTCTGCTTGAATGCAGACATCCAGAGAACTCACACTACACTCTGATTTTATAAAAAAAGGCAGAGGGGAGAAAAAAATAAAAAATATTCCTACTCTGAACCTTACTCCAAATTTGTCTTCTGCCATCAGAAAGATCAGTTTTCACTTTGTAGCTTGCAAAGTAAAGGCTCTTGCCCTCTTTGTTGCTTAAGTAGGTCAGTTCTAGGTTCAGGTCTTGCTGAGGTGATGGTTTCCATGATTCTGTGAGTGTTCCTGAAGGAAGGCCTGGGCCACCTTCTCTTTCATACGTGCCCGGAGTTCATCTCATGAATAGGATGAAGAAATGGTACATTCGATAAGGTGGGATGGCAGCCTGAACTGTGGGTGCCACTGAAATATATGGAGAAGGACCTTCTGTTTAGCATCAAAGCTTGGCTCTCCTCATGGGAGGTGAGGAAATGAAAAGCTTTCTCCGAGCTTCGGTCGGCCATGCTTGGCAGAGGCAATAGGAGAGGGAATGCAGAAAGAGTTGTGTCCTTTTAGAGAAGGGTGGAAGATGAAATGGTGCAAATCAAGTGGAYGAACTTGCCTTTGAAGCCTTGAAACTTGCACTGCCTTTGGATGTATTTCATTTCCTCTCACGCTTATATACGTGTAGATAAAAAAGGAGAGTAAGGATGAGCTCGGTTTCACAGGGTCTCTAATCCAGGATTTGTTCTCATGTTCCTAGAGGCGAAAGGCAAATGCATTAAGCCATTTCAACACCTTATGTAGCCCCAATCTCAGAATTATCTTTACAGTTCAGCTGTTTTGTCAGCTGTTTCCCCTTTTTTAATTCACTGCACAGAATTTAATCTCTATTACAGACAGAACCCACAGGGGTATCGCTGTTACAACGCACCTACCCACAGCTCGACGCAAAAGGGAGTGAAAGTTATTAGATTACTAAGGGGAAAAATTGCCTTGGCAATTCTTCAGATGTTTCTTTCAGCATATGTTAGCTCTCATTCCTTCCTAACTTGGCCTTTATTCTTCTCTCATCTTTCCATATTCCTACTCCAAAGCAATTCTGTCCCATCTCCCATGTGGTTACAGCACACCTGTGCTTGTGGAGGATGCATGACCGGAGTGAGGTTCAGTTTGAAATTAGAATAAAATATCTGGTAGTACTTCAGCCAGGAAAGCAAACTGTTATCGTGGGATGGATTTTAAAGCACTGGCCATCCCAGGCACATGCGGAAGAGTAAGACAATTTCAAACTAATTTTAAAACAAAGCTAAAACTATGAATGACAAGCAGAGAGATTTTTATTACTTTGTTTTCCCAATAAATATAAATAATTTGATGTTTTCCTCCTTCAAATCATGTTCCTAAACATGATCTGGATTTCTTTACTCACAGTTCATGTGTAGCTTGGAATGGGAACAGCAGCAAACACATTTGGTACACTTTCTTGTTGCAGAGATGTGAGATATTCAGAAATGTGTTCTCTCTATATTTTGCATGTTGACATTGTTCGGTGCTCAGTAAATTTACCAAAAAAATTGCTAAAAATATGTGGCCCATTTTAAGATGAGAAGTAATTAAGGGTGATGCTCAGAACGATCCTTTGCTCGCACTTGACTTAAAAAAAAGACTACTTTGAAGTGCAGAAAGATCTTTCAAAGCATTTGAAATGTTTGAAAGCCTTTTGAAGGTGTTTGAAAGAGTTAAAATGTTGTGCCTCCGATGTCATTCCCCTGGAGAAATGACAGAGTGCAGAGGTGGAAAACAGCCGGGAATGTGCTTCCCAAGTTTCTGTGTGTGAAGGGTGCAGTGCAACTCCCTGGGAGCTGTACTGAGCACCCTTTGGTTTCTCGTCCCCCAGGACGGTTTCACCCCTCTGGCTGTGGCACTGCAGCAGGGACACAACCAGGCGGTGGCCATCCTGCTGGAGAACGACACCAAGGGCAAGGTGCGGCTGCCGGCCCTGCACATCGCCGCCAGGAAGGACGACACCAAGTCGGCCGCGCTGCTGCTGCAGAACGACCACAACGCCGACGTGCAGTCCAAGGTAACGGGGCGGGCGCGGTGCCCGGGGACAGCCCCTTCAGCTCCTGCCTCCTCACGGGCAAACGGGACTGCTCCGGCGGGGAAACGCAACTTGCTCAGCCAGTATCACCAGTAATAGCTTTAATTTTGCAGTGTTACTACACAGTGATTACAAACCGCTCATTTTCCCACTTTTTAGTTGTGCTTCCCATTTGGTTGGTAACCACCTTTTTCTCATTATTTGTAAACGAGAAGCCACTGGAATAGAAGCAGAATCACTGCTTCCCTATTAAATAGGATACTGGTTTATTGCCCACGGGAACATAGGTTGTGTTTAAAGTTAATGCATGCTTGAACGGCTTTTCYCATAATTAACAGCATAACTCATTTCAAAAAAAGCAACATAGTTCTTCGTTTTGCGGCCAGTCTTTAATACTGTTCCTCTTTTTCCCAAACCATGCTGCATCAGATGATGGTGAATAGGACGACTGAGGTACCGAGATCAACAATTTTTAATTATTCTTTCTGTTACTTATGATTATTCTCTCTGCTCTGTGGCAATATTTCTTTATTATTTAGCAGTAAAAGTGAAAATATGACTCTTTTTTTAAAATACATATTTTTATTCATCCTTTGTCTTAGAATTTCTTCTTATTTGTGTCAGTATTGAAGGACGTTTTTGAGAATTCACATCAGTTCAAAGAAGTCTGAAGCGAGTAATGGAGCTAAGAGGATAAAGATACTTTTTTAGCTCAATTTCATTAATTATGAAAATGCACTCACTTGGCATAACTAAATCAGGGTGTCTGGCCCAGCCAGAATAATGGTAAAATTAATTTTCCGTCTTTTACAATAATAAGCATAATCAAATTCCCCAAGGTAAAAACTTGTTCAGGGCATCTGCTTATTTTAACCATTGTTCTTATTAGGATCTTTTCCATAAAGTTTTGCTAAGTCCTCAGGGTTAGCAGATAATTAGGATTTACCTGCAGTAAATAACACGACATTTCTTATACAGATTTTACTTCCACTGAAAATCATGGGTCTCATTGGCTAGAACTGGGATTTCTCCCCAAAACATTATTGCCACTTTTAAGAGAAAGAATGATTTCCAAGAATGCAGTCATTGTTTCAATACCTGCTTTTGAATAATGGAATTTTTCTGTTGGAGGAGGGAATGAATTATGGATACACACACCCATGGGAAGGTGCTTCCCACTTGGAGTCTGCACACACACGAGCAGGCTGCCAGGAGGCAGCTGGTCGTGTGAACTGAAGGGTGACGGCTTCCCTGGGCACCTGCTCCGCCCATGGGCATGTTCTTCCCTGTGGGAAATGGGAAGGGGCTGCCGCAGTGCCTGCTGAAGGAGGGCAACATGTGCCCACATTCCTTTGTTCCAGGAGTATTTTAAAATGGTGGTTTGGACACTGGAAGGAAGGAAACCTAGTTGAGAACATGCTATAGTCGAGAAGCCAAAAGTATTTCTTTCTATAACTAACAGCAAGATCCAATCAAATCAGCGTAAAGCTCTTCAGGGAAACCTCAAAAGCATGGCCCTTTCTACTTGAATTACTTATGAGAATAAAAGCTTGCTCTCTGTCCTAGTTTCTGAAAATTTAATCTTTTTTTATGTTGKCAAGTGATTCTCTATCTCGTAGCTGGAGAGGTTTCTCCTTCTAGTATTCAAAACTGAATAAATAAAATGTGTTTTTTTCTGATTTATAGATTGTGAAGTTTTTTCAGATCCTTTGCAATCCAAATTGTATATAAATATAAATAATTATGATTCCTTTTCTGTGGTACTAAGTAGTTTCTCATGTAAACCGAATTCTTGAATCACATTTTGAATAATTACTGCTTTCAAAAAAAAAAAAAAGAAAAAACTGGAAGGAAATATGATGTTCATATTTCTATTTCTAAGAGCAGTAAAATAAGAGTCCAACAACTTTTGGTCATTTATCCAACCCCAGTAAACAGATGCAGCCCAAAAGACCCATGTTGCTTCCAAATAGTAATAAGGATAATTGCTTTATTTTCTATAAGAATGGCTAATTTATTAATATTTTCTGTGATGAAAACTACTCTTATTGGCACTGATGCAGAAGACTGRGTTGGAGAATGAGAGAATGAAGCACTTTTGATAATCTGCCACCTGAAAACTGGCCTCTCTGCCTGAAAGGCTGTGCTATACTGTAGGTGAACTGGATAAAATCGACACAGTGCATTTGTTCACCAGCAGTTTTAAAATGAAGTTGTAGTTAAATTGGTTATCTTGTATAAAAAAGTTTCTCTAACGAGGCTGTTTCCCTTTGTAGAGTGGCTTTACCCCTTTGCACATCGCCGCGCACTACGGCAACGTCAACGTGGCGACGCTGCTGCTGAACCGCGGAGCTGCAGTCGACTTCACTGCAAGGGTACGGACTCAGTCCTTCGTCTTCTTACTTGTAAGGGCCTACAGCAACGGCAGTGCTGCTTTGTGGAACTCTTAGTCAAGAGTTGAGTGAAGTAAGGAGCAAAGTAATGCTGAAGTTCTCTTGGGAACAAAGATGTCTTTTTCGCAGTCATACTGAAAGGTTATCTCCGTGCAATGCACCGGAGGCCTTGGGAGTTGTGTAGTGACCAGTATTCCCGGCTGGAGGAAGCAGGGAATACTGCTTGACCAGCTCCAGAAAGCCGATGTTCTCATGAAGGGTCAACTCGCTTTGGCTTTGCTGTTTGTTAGACATACTCTGGAAATAGATGTAGGATTGATTGGCTTTTTCAGTATTCAGTATTTACTATACCACTTTAATTTGATGTTTGCACATAAAAACATATTTTGAAAACTGGAAGTAGGGTCTATTGCCATTATATGAATACAACAATAAATGTATGGATTAATCATGCCTACTCCTTTATGGTAAACAACTGCAGAGCTACATCCTACAGCCTCTTGCTGTTGTACATTACGTAGTTTGAAGTGAAAACCTCTGGTAACTCAACCCAGCTCCTGGGTCACAAGTTTACTGTTTAATTTTGCCAGACACACTTTGAATTACTTCAGGGTTCTGCCTTCCAGACTGACTCCCTGCTGTTTCCAATCTGGAGTAGCTGCTAATATTGCCTCTTGCCTCACCCAAAGTGTTTTCAAGGACTTTCAGCCTACACAGCCTACACAGCCTACTGCTTCTTTATTCTCTTGGCACTACACAAGCAGGTTCCTTTGTGTAGGAGTGACGCATTTGTGTCCTCTGTGTACGTTGCAGTGATTTAAATGCATCAGTGTTTTGTGACTATTGGCTCATTGGGACTCTGATACATGTTTGTGTATTTGTCTGGCCCTGGGGCTGCGATGTTTGCTGCTTGGGCAGATGCGCCGCTTCCTTTATCCAAGGACCCCAAAACAATGGAGAAGGAGTCTTGCTTAGGAAGGAATTACTAACTCTAGCTTATATGGTGTGTGCCTAGCTCTGATGCTCAAGTACATTCTCGTTTATTCTCTATGATGTGATGGTCTCATTTTTTGTGATCCGAACCCGAATTCGCCCCCATTACACACCTTCAGATCCATCCAGCTCATTGTTTGTTCTTTTCATGGTGTAGAATGGAATCACCCCACTGCATGTGGCTTCCAAAAGGGGAAACACAAACATGGTGAAGCTCTTGTTGGATCGCGGAGGGCAGATCGATGCCAAAACCAGGGTGAGTCTTTCTATTCCCTGAATATGATATTGTCCCTTCTGGGGAATGGACCGGGATTTTTTCCTTACTTGCTTTTGGGGTTTGTTTGGTTTTGTAGACTGTTTTCTATGTTATCAGACTAAAGTACAGCAGGTGTTYGTGGTAGTAGGAGGCAGAAATACTGTCTACATCATATGAGAAGAAGCTGATGAAACGCATCTTTTTTAGGGAATGAGCCTGTCAGTTGGCCCATCTTTACATGACACAAGACCATGCATGACGCACAGCAGTAGAAATGGAGGGTCTGGATTCAGCTAAGCCTTTCAGTCCCCTGACTCCTAAATGTCTGTGCCAGTCACAGTATGTCCCGTGGAAACTGCTGTAGTGGGCTTAGTCCATTTTTCTTGGAGACCAGTACAGAGAAAGGTACCCTACTCAGTGCCAGCAGCCACTTGCCTCTTCCCCAGACAAACCATGGGATATTAATTAGGTAACTCTCACTGGCTTGCTCCTCCTAGTTGTTCTATTGAAATGTCACATCATCACTCTGCCCTTTATTTATGGGTGATTTCACAGACATTCAGGGCAAAAGAAAACCCCATCATTTTATATGGGCAGGGTTAATTATTTCAAATGGGATTTTTGAGTCACCTGGGAAAATGTGGTCATTTATTCAGACTGAGCTGCACAGGGTTCCTTCTTGGGAGCTGCTGTTTTTTAAGCAGCTGGTCTGCAAAATTATATGTCCAAGYGGTTGAGAGTGTTTTAGAACAAAAAGTTTAAAGCTGGACGTGAGAGTTTTTATTTAACAAGATAGGAAGGTAGAAGATATTGCAGTCAGCTACCCTTGGGGTTGATTCAACCTCTGCAGTTACTTGGATATTAATTACATCAACCATTTGTTGCTTCATAAGGTCTGAAGACGATCATGATTCTTGTGAATTCTTTATGTGATTATGATTTTGATTTCTGATTATTTATKGAATGATGTCTCGCTATTTTTTTATTTTTTAAAAACTGCTGCTGATGGAAAATGTTGCCTCTCATGCAGCTGTGCAGCAAATTATTCCTGCTCACATTTTCCACAATAAACACCTAATATCTCATTGAAAAGGGGCCTGAAATGGTAATAATACACTGCAGTCGGGATATATTCCACATGCTCCTGAGCGTGTCGTACAGAAATAGTCCATTTGGCCTCTGGAACGACAGTATTGAATTCATCTATTTCCTGTTCAGTATTTAGAAACTGTTTTGGACCTGTTGACACAGAGGATTGTAAGGGATGTTTTGGATTTTAAGAGGTCAGGGTGTCTTCCCTTCCCTGCTCACCTGCAAAGGTTGATTCACGGTTGTGAATGAATCTGAGAGATCAGGATTTGCCCAGCATAGGTGGGAGGGGTTAATTTTAGAGTCTTCTCATTGTCTTGGCTCCCTGCCCTTTGTCAGCTGCTGCATTGGCTCAAAAGGTCAGCACAAAGATATCCATGAAAACCCATACAGGTATCCTAAGGCACACGTATCCCACTTGGCACAGGCTCCACAGCTTCCCCTCGCCATCACGTTCTGCCTCGTCCCTGCTCAAGGGCTCTTGGTGGTGGTTGGTGGTGTGCATTTCATGGTGGGAAGATTCCAGAGCTTTGGTTTTGCTGTCCATGTCTTTGTGTCAGCTGTTCATATTGTCTTGGTGTGTCTCTCTTTTCCCTGTGCTCTGTCCACACACCTTGTGTGCCTGGCTCTGGCTGCGAGTCCATAGGGTGTGGAGGAGGCAGGGGAGGTGTTGCATGTGCTTTGTCCATGGAAGGACAGACCCCGCCTGCCCCGCCGCGGTACTAATACACCTTACCTTGCCTGCCCATGCTGCCTTCTTCCAGCAGGTCACAATCACTGGAAAACAGGGGAATTAAATATACTAGGATGTTCCAGTGCCAAGTTCTTGTTCTCCATACCACATCAAAATAAGCTCTTTAGTTAAAAAAGTCCTCACTGCTTTCATTGCGTTTATTTTTAACTTGCTTTGTTACATGACATCTGATGCTGCATAAATTAAGACGCAAAAACTTATTTTAGCGGATTGCAGATGAGCTTCAGTACTTTGGTTTTGCGAAGTTAATTTGTGAAAGCTTTCTATGTTTGAAAATGTTCCTTTGGAATGATTCTTCAGGAGCCCTTGTGTTGCGTAAAAGTAAAAATTAAAACGTGTGTTCTTCACAGGGAGCAAATGATGCGCGTGTCCTGCTGTTCCATAGTTAATGTGGCGTGTCGGAGGGAAGCCCTGCTTTCTGCAGGAATTAGTATTTTTATTTTCTGTACATTTCATAATGCATTTGCTGAAATTTTATGGCATTTCCCACAAGGCCATATAGGTGTAGAATTGCTAGTAAATCTGCGTGACACAATTACAAATTTTAAAATAATATTTTACTTAATTTTTTGGCAAGCTCTACCTTTCTTTTTTTCCTCAACTAACTGCTAACTAAGTTTTTAAAATGTGAAATTTAATTTCTCTTGTATATTGTATCCAAAGCAGAAATGGAAACTCCGTTCTCAACTATAATAATAGGATACTTTTATTACTACTATCCGTTAGACATAGTATTATATAATAACAGTACGTCTTCTTTAACAATAGATAATTATTACATGATAATAAAATATTAAAATACTACTATTTTAAGAAATATTATTATGTAATATCTGGTATATGTTTTGCAACGTCCATTTACATACAAGCCTTACCTTGAGTTTTGTCCACTAAGTAATTAATGGGTAAAATTTCCTATACTAAAATACTTCATATTCAGAATCTTACTCAAACCTATATTCTCTATGCATTTACATGAGAACTTCAATGACATAATTTTATTTAAAATTTTAATATTTGGCTCAAATTCTGACCCGTGCTACTTCTGATGGTAGATCAGTGCAGTTGGGGGTCAGAAGAGTCGTGCAGAAACTTGTTCTCTGAAAGACAGTGGAAAGTTTAATTTATGATTAATTTGATGTCAGGTGATGAAGGGTAGCATGGCAATTAGCAGTTTTTGCTTTGAGGAAATAAAAGCATTTACAGCTTTCCTGAAACACACTAAGGATTGTTACAGGGACAATTATTGTAAGCATTTAAAAGCAATTTTAGCATGGCCAAAACTATTAAAGAAAAATCCTCATATAATGGAATAACAACAGTACAGACATTCAGGATACCGAAATGCTACTGACTATTACAGGAATGTTCTTTCTGAATGCAGTATTTGTAATACCTCTATTTTCATCGTCTCTCTCTATAAATTGTATGGGGCAAAAAAAAGAATAATGAGGCTTTTTAGGTTCTGCATGCTTTTTTACTTGTAAAATACAGTGTTATTCACAGGCTTTTATCACCTTGCTGGAATTTCCATTTTTGTGGGAGTATGCAAACACCCTTCAAGGGGGGAGGAACACTTTCACCTGTCTCAGCCACTGAAGTTGTCACACATTTTGTGCTCTTTCTATTCAATCTTGCCAACATTGAAATTAGATTTTTCTTGCTCTGGGACTTTTCTTTAGACTCCTCTTGCAGGCTTTCACCCAGAATATTTACAATTGAAAAAAATCCGTGGAATGAAACAGAGCATCTCGTCTTGGAAGGGAAAGCTTATTGTGTGGGAATGTAGGCATGTTGTATGCCCAGAGCATGGCAGCTGGAGCTGGAGCAGGGATAGTCGTGGGAATGGTGGGTGAGGGTCTGATGCACCATTTGGGTTGGAGAACGGCCACGGAAAGGAAGGAGGCTCAGCTGGAGCTCAGAGAAGTGGCAGGTGAGCCATGGAGATGAATAATACCAATGGGAAAACAAAAAGAAGGAAACTGTGGGCGGCAGAACTCAGATTTGTTTGGTTTGGTGTGTTTTGGGTTGTTCTCTTTTTTTGTGGGAAATGTGCTTCACACACCCTTTAACACTCGTTCTGGAAACCCATTGAGATTTATTTGTAATAATATCTCCTTTTGTAGATCTGCATCCTGACAAAACAGGCACGGCTGTGCTATTTCCACCTGGGAGTGGTAACCACTGCAGCAGGATCCTGGCCCTGCCTCGGCACTGTGCTCTGTACAGTGTTTTGTCCTGCAGTAATGCTGCTGTGACATTTTCTCCTCATCTTCACACATGCACAGAGCACTAATAATTCATTGGCAGCTTTTGCTGTTCATAAAGCCATGTCAGATTATAAATATCTAATTGCAATGCAGATATTTCCTATAAAAAATTCAGTGGCTTCATATATTGTTTACAAGGGAGTGGGAAGGGGTGTTGTACGGATTGTCTAAGCAAGTTACATAGATAATGACTATCATTTAGAGATTGTTACATTCTTAACATAGTAACATTTATGTTACTTATGTTAAGATAGTAACATTTATGTTACTTATGTTAAGATGGTAACATTTATGTTACTATCTTAATACTCAAGCAAGAGCATGGCATATTTTTTGCTGTATTTTTTAAATTTGTACTTGGAATGGCAGACCTGGAGGAATACTTTAGAGCATGTTTAATTAAGCCAAGATCTTAGAGCAAGAGGGAGAGTCATTTTTCGTTCATTTTTAAAGAGATGAGGTTTAGTCGTAATGAAAAATGAACAAATTAAAAGCCCTTTATTTGTCAAGAAAATTTAGACAATTTTGCATGTTTGCTGTATGGAATACTAAAATTTTACTTCACCCTTAGAAAAACGAGAACATGCAGCTGCAGTTTAGACTAATTCTTTGATAATTTGGCCTTTGACGTTCATGTCTATGATGAGTTTTTGGTTGAATGAGGACTGAATGTGAGCAACTGTCCTGTGAAGATGCTGCCCACATCATTTCCCATTAAAAATCCCTCATGAGCACAGCTTCTTTTTGTCTCAGTGTCTCTGGTAAGCCAAAGGAAAGCATTTGTGAAATGACCCAATAATTCATCTTTCTAAGCCCCACAGTTAGGAGTCATGCACAGAGTTCAGAATTAATTTTGCGGGTTAAAAAATGACCAGTGATCGATTTTCAAGGAAAAAAAGGCACAAGTTTGCCTTATATTTTGAGAACCATTTAAGAGGGAATTAGGATTGATGGAATTTCCTAGCTTCCCTACACACAGAGGGGATTGTATTGTCGTTTCTGATGGTAATCCAGCTGTTGGTTACATCTCAGAGTGCGAGTTAGGAGAGTACCACATATGGGAACAGCAGAACACCAGGTGTGGGGTGTCMCTTGGGAGATAAAAGAATTTAACTCTTCATTCCATACAATCTGGGACAAGGAGATAAATGTTCAACTTGTTTAAAAATAAAATTGCTGCATTTCTTGTCTCCTGGCATGGCGGCCTTTGTGTTTATGTGATATCCATTATCTGTGCTTCAAAGTTTGTGCCCCTTTGTGACCCAGTGTTGTATGCCCTGTCAAATGATGCGCTCCATGTTTTGGTCACTGGATGTTCTTCAGTTAGCAAAGGAATGATTAAAAAAGTACTTAGGCAAACTCCTGCYGTCGATTTGAGAGCACTGAGGCTCATTGCAAATACATAATGGTGTGAAAAAGGATTAATTTGGTACACCGATGTCTCTTCATGTTGGCTTGTACTCATTGTTTTCTTCTACCACAACAACTCTCTCTTTGCAATTTCCCTCATCTCTGAATAAAACATATAAGCGAAAGAATTTAAAGTATTAAATATACAATAATTTTAAAATATACGTGCTATTTTCCCCAGAGAAAGAGGAAAGGGAAGAGGGTTCTGTGGGAAGTCCTCAAAGCAGGATAGAATAGGATAGGTGGCAAATTTCTATCTCTGCTTTTAAAGGGAATGGTAGATAAGAACAAAGAAGAAATAATGGTTTTAAATTATTTAGTTCTTATTTTTGTTTTAGCCAGACTTTCTTGTGGAGTTGATGTGCTTCTTAACTTGTATTTTTCTTCTCTTTCTCCCTCTCGGGATTTGTCCTGCTTTTTTTCAAGGATTCACACAATTCTCCTTTTTTTTTTTGCTGTTTTATGAAGTAGAATAACATCAAAGCCACCACGCAGATAGGGAAAATGAACCTCCCACATAGATTAAAAATGTAGAGCAC
Organism: Amblyornis subalaris; assembly: GCA_018881555.1. Lineage (NCBI taxonomy): Eukaryota > Metazoa > Chordata > Aves > Passeriformes > Ptilonorhynchidae > Amblyornis > Amblyornis subalaris. The sequence continues at coordinate 1,406,633 of JACAXG010000118.1, read as the reverse complement.
AAGAGGCCAGAAACTGGAAAGAAGTACCACATAAATACCTTCCCTAAAAGGGCATTTGGGATATATTCTCACCTTAGTAATGCCAGTGGGAATTATCTGTATGAATCCCTCTGGCAACGAGATGATAATATACCTCAGTTGTTCATAAAAAGACTTGGTTTAGAAGACTCTGAAGTTTCAGTGCATAAAAAACCCTAGTAAAGTAGTTACACCCAGTTCTTCACACCGACCCATCTGCCATGTGCTGAAAGCACTGAGTTCTGTTTTTGGGTTTGATCTTGCATCTGTTGAATTTCATGGCAAAGCTTCCATGGGATTTAGGGATGCCTGTGAGATAGTGAGCACCAAGGCATGCCTAACACCCATCACATGTGTCTCAAAAGCCGCTGGGAAAAGTAGATAAATAAGGGAGAAAAATTCCTCCTGCAGGCTTCAGTGCCCTGCTTTGTGGCACTTGGAAGGGGGCTCTGTGCTTTGGAAACTGGGCATGAGGGAGGCTCTGCTTCTTGGAATTACCTTTTGTAGAGTGGTACAGGGCTGTGTTTGCCAAAATGAGGTTGCAATTGCAGTGGTACTGTGTAGTCTAGAGCTACTTTTAATTTAAAAATGTTAGTAGTATAAGTGAAAATCTAGGAATGTAGGTTTCTTCCAAACCCCAGTAAGGTAAACAGTCCATCTATGTGTGAAGCAGGGTCCCTAACTCATAATAAATGTCATGGGTTTGTAGTTTTGCTACTTTTTTAGTCTCTGAGTTACTCAGACCAGTATATTCTCCTTTTGATCATTCTCTTACTGAATGCCTCAGTGAGCTCCTTAGAGTAGTAGCATCGATGTCATCCAAGATGAGCTGCATGTCTCAAAGGGAGATGGCTTTTTTGTGATTAAAAACTATTCCCATTTCACCTTTGTAAATCCACCTCTGTTGAGAGTGTTGATGACATCTCTGAGTGCATGATTGAACAATACTGAGGGCTAATGAGATGAGAACTTGCCTTTCCATATCCTACATGTTACCTTTTTTCTGTCATTCAGCATAACCATTTTCCTTGCCTCGTGTTTCCTCTTATTTTTCTGCATAAAGTCCAAACTGTACAAGAACTACCTTTAATTCATTCTCCTATGCAAATATTTCATCTTTTGCTACCACTGCTGTGTTCATTACTAGTAGCCTGAGCAAGTGTTTTGGTACAGAATGATGTTCTGCCATGGAAAAAAGTATTGTGGAGTTGGTGGTCTCACAGCAATTTTAGCAAAGAATTGTTAGCTCTCTGTTAACCCCTCAGCAATGAAAGATTTGGTTCTGTTTGTTTCTCTTTTTCTCTTGTTTTAAAATCTTCTTTGTCCTGATGCCTGTTTAAAAGCAAAAGAAAATTCTAGAGCGAATTTTCTAGTATGAACATTTCTTATTTCATCCCTGCATCAAAAGCAATCCAAAGGGCAAGGGTTGATTTATGGAGCATCCTCAGCCCRGCAGGCATTACCCAGGGAGAGGCAATGCGGTCTCAAAGCCGTGCAGTGGAGAGGGAGGGGAGGAGGCAGTGCATCCTCGCTTTGTCCTCTTTGATAAGAGATTTCAGCATACAACGGGCTTCCTCTCTCAAACAGTAAACTGAAAGTGTCCTTTACTGGTGCAGGGAAGAACAGGGATGGAACTTCATGTTGTGGAGCCAGCTTCAGTTAGGAGTCAAAAAAGGAGCTTTTTCACACGTGTGTGGGGCTGCATTCCTGGAAGGTTGTTCCCCAGAGTGCCAAGATGGGCAGTTGGGGATGTGCTCATTTGTTTTCCTTCCTTTCACTTTAAGGATGGGCTCACCCCACTGCACTGTGCCGCAAGAAGTGGCCATGACCAGGTTGTGGAGCTGCTCCTGGAGCGAGGYGCCCCGCTGCTCGCGCGGACCAAGGTGCGTGTGTGTGCCCTGTTACACTGCGTGAACACCTCTGTGTAACTTTCACAGAACTTTCATTGTCGCCGAAAGGACAAGGAAGAAGACAGGAACGTATCTGTCCTCCCAAAGGAGATGTATTAATGGGTAGAATGATCCAAAATAGGGTTTTCTTACATAATTAGGAACTATCCTTTCCAAATATATGAAAAGTATACACTTCTCTAATACCAGACTAAACACATGATAYGGAGTGCTGCTGCCAGTACTTCCACTTGTGTTCGTTCCTGAGACTGTAGGACACAGAGATGGGAAAACTGGATCGGTCACTCCTGAGAGCTGGTTCCTAGTAGGTATTTTCTGATCCTTCAAGTAAGATAATGAGGACAACGTCTCCTAATTGTTTTTATAGATTATTTCAGACTTGGAAGATTATTTCAGTGTGTTCTTACTCATATCTGGAAAACACACATCTAAAATTAATGCATTTCCTACAAGTTCTGTCCTTTCAGTGAAAGTAATGAGAGGAATATGCTTGTGTAATAGCAAAGCCCACTGAGCAGCACCTCACAACAACAAATGTCTTTCTTTTGTGCCACGATCTAAGTGGGACTTACTAGAARTTCCTGTTCTGTTTTCCTTTGCCGCAGAATGGACTCTCTCCACTTCACATGGCAGCCCAGGGGGACCACGTGGAATGTGTCAAGCACCTGCTGCAGCACAAGGCTCCCGTGGATGATGTGACACTGGACTACCTGACTGCCCTGCACGTGGCCGCTCACTGTGGCCACTACCGTGTCACCAAACTCCTGCTGGACAAGAGAGCCAACCCCAACGCCCGTGCCCTGGTAAACCTGTCCCACCTGTGTCGCGTAACAAAGCTGTCCAGTAGCTCTTACCAGGAAAGCTAACTGAAAACTGTTATTAAACTCCACAGCCTTAAATAAGTGCAGTAGCCACAGGGGGTGTCACACCTGCTGGTTACCGGTGCTGTACCATGAGGCCTGGTCATGGAACACATCCCATGGCAAGTGGCTGTAGTGTCAGGTCTGGAGGCTCTGCAAAGTTCCTAAAATCAGAGCTGGTTCTAGCTGATGTTGATGTATGCATTGGTGTTTACTGAATTAATGGTTCAATTTTTCATACCGTGTGGTAGGATAAACAAATAATTTCTGAGCTTTCAACTGAATCAGTAAGTTAATTGGCATAGGGGAAATATATCAAAAAGCTAATACTTCTGCAGTTATCAAATTATGCCATTTTCCTCTGTTAGGTGCCATTTTCCTTTCTTTTCAAACAACAGTTCTTATGCTTACATGACCCCAGGTATGATTCCTTTCACTCACTGATCAGACCATTGCCCTTAACAGAGAGAAAAACATCACATTTGGCTCTGGGAGCATTTCAGGAGTCTTTAATCTATCCAAAGCCAGACAAGATTCCAGTTTTCTCTAACAGGAACTGTTAGCTGGATGGGAGTTCAAGTACCAACATATTACACTCTATTGGGGAAAGAAAGAGTCTGTGAATATTTGAGATGCTTCTGCGTGGCCAGAGTTCTGCCATTGCCTGCTGTACTGGGGGCCTCCACAGAACTTCTACTGCAGGGCACTCAGATGCCTTCCCCAGCTTCCTGCCCACAGTAGGACCCAGTGTTTTTCCGTGTAGGCTCTCCCTATCCTTTACTTTCTTGGAACTGACACCATTTTCTTGTGCTCTCTCATTTTTCTTGGCCTTTCCATACCCCCATCCCATAACGACTCTTGCTTCCTCTGCTTATGCTTTCCTTGCTTTGTCTTTCTCTGTATCATGTTCACCTGGTTGATCTTTTTTGAGACTGTTTTCATCCTTTCTTGTTTTTCTTGCCAGTCTTCTGATTATCTCTATCTGTACTTTCCTCAGCTACCCACACATACCCCCCGCATCTTCTTTCTTTCCTTCCATGACCAGAAATCTGTTTTCTGTTCCCCTCCCTGTGAAATATCTGAAACAAAAGGAGAACACCCTCAGGCTGCTGCCTCTCTGCTCTCTTCTCACCAAACTGTTTTTCTCTCCCCCCCTCTCATTTATTCTCTCACATCAGGGACTTGTTGCCTCTGGCTTGTTGATAGTGTTTAATATATTAAATGAAGCTCATAATTTCTATTAGTGATACATTTTTTCCTGCCTTCTCCTCTCCCCCATCAAACTGTTCCTGACTTAAATAGAAGTAGCAAAATTAAATCAACTGAGGCAGTAAAATTCAGTGAAAAATATGGAAACTTCTGAAACAGTAAAACTCCCATTGAAATATATTGAGAGATGTTGTGTGGGAGGTAAAATATCAAATGGTTTTGATTCCTTCTTTAGAAATTGGAGAAGCAGTAATAATATTCAACAGAGTCCTGTGATGGAATAAATATTACAAAGAACTCATTTTCAGCTACATTAAAAAAAAATTGTTAATGTTTGCAAAATGCTTTGGGGATACAAGCACTATGTGGGTTCTTAGCTTTTTCAAAGTGTATATGCTTTAAAGCATCTTCAAATCAACTAGTAATTAACATTTCCCTTAACAGAAGCAGCCTGTAGAATAATCTGTCATGTGATTCTCTCTTCCCATGAGCTAAGATTTCACTGTGGGGTTCTGGTTACTGCTGGTTGATTGTTTAGCAATACTGATCCTCTTCATTAGAAAACATAGCAATTTTTCAACATTATCTAAAAAATGTTACCTGTGCTTTTCACTAAAATGTTCACGTTTGATGAGTAACATGTTTGTTTATATTCAGGCACACACTTAACCTGCATTAACTGTCATCAGTTTATCAGTGACACCCCAGCTGAAGGGGTGGTTCTTTATTTAAGGTACCTCAACGCACACGCACACACTCAAGCATGATTACACCTTAGGCTGATGTATAAATATAAAGATACACACACACACATGCTTAGATTACAAGTAAAAAGACAGAATAAGGTGGAATCAGGAAGTACTCTGTTCTCTCTCAGTTTAAGTGGCTTTAAACTGAAAGAGAGCAGATTCAGGTTAGATATTAGAGAAATTCTTCCCTCTGAGGGTGGTGAGGCCCTGGCACAGGTTGCCCAGAGAAGCTGTGGCTGCCCCATCCCTGGAAGTGTCCGAGGCCAGGTTGGACGGGGGTTGGAGCAGCCTAGTCTAGTGGAAGGTGTTCCTGTCTGTGGTAGGAGGTGGAACGAGATGGGCCTTAAGGTCCGTTCCAACCCAAACCTTCTGTGATTTTTTGATTCTCTTAGAGAGGTATAGAAAATGCTTTATAAAGGCACTGATTCCAAAGTGATCACTGTAATTTCTTACATTTCCCTTGTGTTAGGCAATCTTGGGAACCACTGTAAGTCCTCCTAACAGGCATGTGTGCAGCCTCAGGAACCACATGCAAACACACACACACACACRCRCACACACACACACACACTTAGAAGTCAGGACGGGCTGTATTTGGGTTTTGGAAGTGGAAGTTCAGTTTCTCTCCACTGCCTGAGAAGAAAGCAGCAGCACTGCTTTGTTCTGCTTCAGATACTGGGAGGTGTCTGTAATTCTTAACCTGTTGTGCTTAAAGAACAGTTGCTTCTGGTAGCCTAACCCTTGTGCTCCCAGCATGGAGCTGTGTGGGAAGTGTAGCTGCATGTTTTTACTAACATGACTGTCTTTTGCACAGAATGGTTTTACTCCACTGCACATTGCCTGCAAGAAAAATCGCATCAAAGTCATGGAACTCCTGGTGAAATATGGGGCTTCAATCCAGGCTATAACAGAGGTAGCAAAATGTTTCGTGTCCTGAAGAAACATTCCTTCTCTCTCTCCTCTTTTGCCTCCTTTTTTCTCTCCCTCCTGTCACTTTACTTGTGTTTTATTTAAACGAAGAAGCCCGTCCCTCCAGCCGTGCAGAGGAGTAAAACTGCTCTTGCTTTGTTTCGCAGTCGGGCCTCACACCAATACACGTGGCTGCCTTTATGGGCCACTTGAACATAGTCCTCCTCCTGCTGCAGAACGGAGCCTCTCCCGATGTCACTAACATTGTGAGTATGGCTTTCACTAGAACCATCTAGTCAGGAGCCCTGAAACATCTCTGGCCTACCATGTGGCTCAACCAAAGGTCACATTTTAATGATACTTTATGACTTCATTGAATTTTAGGACAAATTATTGTAGCACTTTTAGAGAAGAGGGGAAAAGTGGTGGCTGTCTATGTCATTATAAGCCATCTCTGGTTTCATGTATTCTACAACAATGCTTGAGGAGGTAAAATTTTCCTTAGAAACAGACAAAGCTCACCAAAAACATCCAAAATGGATTATAAGCCAAATCCCACAAAGTCTGTGTTTCTGTTCTGAAGGATGAAATTCAAGTCCAAATGGCTCTAATTTCTGCCTGCGTAACTTCACTGGCTGCCATGAAATTGTGTAATTCCTGTCAGTGAAAGAGTATAAAATGCTTAAACACCAACAATTAAATAAGAAGCAGAACTAGGAAACTCAAGATGTTCCTCTTAGACAGGAAATTCCAGGAACTGGTGATTAAATCTGGAAAATGTGACCTTTGGGAGGTAACACAAAATGCAGAACCTGACTTACCACAGAAATCAGTGTTTGTATACCAACGGCTTAGTTACCAAGAAAAATAATAATAAAAAGAAGGTAATCATTTTCTGAGATGTATTTCATAAGATACTTTACTGTTTGAATTTGTCAGTATAAACAAATATTCAACTGCGGACCACCTGTACTTTGAAAGCAGCTTTTTACAGTACATRAAGTTATAGGTAAGTGTTCCCAACCACAAAAACAACAAAAATTTAGTAATCCAGGTACACTGGACTCATTAGTTTTTCTCAGTTACAAAAATCTTACATGGAACCTAGTAAAATTTTTGAGCACACGGAATTGTTTATGTGAACCATTAAACCAGACTTGTCATACTTTTTTATAGAAGCAATCTTTATATAAGAGCTTTATTGATGATATGAAAACCAACACGAAATTCTCGTGGAAGCAATTAAAAGCATTGTGTTACCAGACATTTGTGTGCAAAGTTTAACACTTTACAATTTCTGCTACACAGGTGTCTTGGCTTTCACTTGGTAAGCTGAGGTTCCCTGTTGAATTACTATTTCCAAAAACTAAATTGCTTTGCTAATTCAAGCACAAAAGGGTCACTGCAGAAATTCGATCTCTAGAGTGTTTTTCGTGTTTTAAACAGCTCATTGTTCACTTAATAAACTTTAGATATAGCTGAAATTATTAAGATTTGTAGCTAGGGCTGCGGGATTTTGTTTGTTATCTACTTACTAATCACAGCTGGAAATACAATGTTATTTAAAAATGACAAGGTAAATGAACTCTTGGTTAAAAGGGTTTGATGTAATTAGAAGTTCCTAATAGTAGGCAAGCTCAGGGTGCTTCTTTCCCTACATCTAGTGCATGGGCAAGAAGACATGATTCACAATTCTGATGTAAAAGGTCTTGACCAGAGTGTTCCTTTTGGCAGTTGCAGTTTAATTAAGATTTGAAGTGATAAAGGCCTTACAACAGAATATTCTCCAGCTCTAGCAAAGAAAAATGAACAATTAACACAAAGAAATGGTCGGTCCTGCTGTGTTCTCATGACATAACAGATAAATAAAGCTCCTGGTTGTGGAGCTGTCTCAGGACATGATGTACCAGATACTGATGGGCTGCGCAGGGACTGTTTCAGTGCACTATGGGACACAGCAATAAAAGAACAGAGCCAAATCAAACTGGGAATGCCATCCTCAAGGAATACTCATTTTCAATGTTTCTTTGAAAACCTATGCAAAAAGTAAATGCTTTGAATATTCCTGATTCGAAATTCCCTATCACTCCAGTCAGCTTTCTAAAATTTCATATTCTCCTTCGGATTCTGTGGGCTACCAAAGGCTTGAAACAAGATTGATTCCATAGCCTGGAGACAGAGCCACACTGCTGAGCACAGATTTTACACATTTCATGTGCTGGCTCAGTTGTGCTCAGCCGTTGCAAGGCCTCTTAATGCTGCCAGCTCCACACGGTGTGCAGGAAGGGACCATCTGGAAAAATATCCCCTTGCATCTTGAGGCTCCTGTGCCTTGCAATCCCTAGAGAGAGACGGGCTCTGTGTGCTCTTATCTCCTGTGCAGCACACGAGCTGACGCCTCGTTACATAGAAAGCTGAGGGACATATGTGACTAGGGCAAGTCTATATGGCAGAATTTTCCTAAGCCAGGATTGTCACTCTAAACCTCTGTAGCTGAGATTATGTTTGTCTGAGATCACCCAGTTTGCAAACCAAGGCATTCCCAGGCACAGCACATGTATTCACACCCTGTCCTGGGGCTGGAGCCAGAGTCTCAGCTGGCAGAAAGATGGGGCTCAGCACAAGCTGTCATGGGTGGGATTGACACCATCAAAGCTCTTCCTTCATGGAGTTTAGGACAGCGAAATGCTTTTGCTTTCCCACAGCGTGGAGAAACTGCATTGCACATGGCGGCACGCGCCGGACAGGTGGAAGTGGTTCGCTGCCTCCTGAGGAACGGGGCCCTGGTTGATGCCCGAGCCAGGGTAGGTGTTCTGCTTACAATGTTTGTGCTTCCTCTTACTCAGAACCGTGACTGAAGCAGAGGAGTTCAGGCAATCGCACGCCACCTCCCTCTCCTCCATTACTGCCATTTTTTCTGTTATCACTTCCTATGATTCTGCAAGACAAATGCACAGAAAGATCCATGGGGACCGAGGCGAGTATTGTGTTTGGGGTGGTTCCGCCTGTGCTAATGGCCCACTCGATTTGAGTTGTAGGAAGAACAGACCCCACTGCACATTGCCTCTCGCCTGGGCAAGACGGAGATCGTGCAGCTGCTGCTGCAGCACATGGCCCACCCCGACGCCGCCACCACCAACGGCTACACCCCGCTGCACATCTCTGCCCGTGAGGGCCAGCTCGACGTCGCCTCCGTGCTCCTCGAGGCAGGCGCCTCCCACTCCATGTCCACCAAGGTAAGGCAAAATGCCTCACCTCTCTATGCCAGTAGTGCAGGAGGAGGTCTGTTCCGTGAGGAGTGTGCTTTCGCACTGAGAAATTGAGGTAGTTTGGGCCTTATGTTTTGTTCTTATTTAATCGGCCACAATGCAATAGACTGGAGTCTATAACTTATGATAAGTTAATCACATTTCAACTTATTTTGCTGTCAGCTAAAATTGGGTTTGGTTCCCGGTGAAGCCAAATGCAGATCTTGATAAATACACGGTCCCAACAGGTTTAAAATATCCTTCTTTCTCTCTTTCCCTTTGTCTTACGGGCAGGGCTTTTTTAGGCAAAATTTCCAAAAAAGAAAAGGGGATGGCAATGACACATTTTTTATGAACAGACCTCCTTTTATTCGTCAATACCTTATTTACTTAAATAGTAAAATAATTCTGCTCTGTGCTAGCTGAAAGGAATGTTCCTAAAACATACAAGTCAGCATCTGTCCGGTTGCATCGAACGCTGAATCTATTTTCAGTGGTTCTATAACTGAGGTGTCATGTGACACAACAGGCCATTTTGTCTGGGGTTATAAAAGAAATACTCTCCAGAATCACTAGTGGGGTTTTTAGACAAAAATGGTACCAATTGATTCCTGAGAGAGATGAACATGTAAGAAAATAGATAGCTGTGAAGAGAATTATATACCAAGATATCTTCCTCAAATTTAAAGCATGTGATAAGTGAGAATCACGTAATTCTCACTATTTATAAAAGTACCCTTGGTTTTACAGCTGGAGCTTAAAGCATGTTTATGAACAATGGAGTGTCTTCTAGTCTTTAGAAGACTAAACCAGCAATTTTCAAATTATGATCCACGGATTACTGGGAGTGCTTGCTGTTCTTCTTTTATCCAGCTGTTAAATCACATTAGAACGGCTAAAAATACACTAAATACTTTCCTAATTTCCCATATTGCTTGATGGCAATTAGTATTGCGGGAACATTCTATAATTATAAATAGGAGAAGATGGAGCCCATTAGGTAATATCTCTACAGACCTGTGATTCATGAACTGAAAATGTTTGTGACTCCCCAGTATAAACTCTTTCTGAGGTGGGATTAATGGAACTAAATGATAATGATGATAAACGTTAAACATCACTAATGTGCCAGGCAAATAGGTCATTGCAGCTTCCCAAAATTACCGTCAGGCAGCAGTGCAGGCTGCCACCTACTGTCGTACATCCATGAGTTTTCCTTACCAATTTTTAAATTAAAACAAAGAGCAAAGAGCAGGGCTTTTTTTAGCTGCAGCAGAACTTTGTGACTGTGTGAATACACGAATCCAAGTACAAATAATTTTTCAACGAACCCTAACAGAGGAATATGAAGTTTGGAATTTTTCTCGATGAACTTAGTTGTTGTTTTATCGTTACTGGCAACGATTGATGCAGAAAATAGTTCTAAAGCTGTCATCATGGAACAAAAAAGGTGCAGCTGGTTTGGGGTGTAGATTTGAAGAAGTGCCTTCATTGCCCCCACGCAGTGTGTGTTGCTAGTACAGTCTGTGTCAGATAAAATGTCTGCCAGCCTGACAGCATGTACACAGGGAAGAATAATAAAAGGGAAAGCATTTTCTTGTGTTTCATACTTCTCAAAGTGCTTTCGAGAGAGGCTGCTCTTTCTAGGTTTAGCTATCGATTCTGAGGTTGACGAGTAAGTGCGTAATATGCAGTTCTCAGGAGAGAGATGTCAGCGTGACCTTTAAGGCAAACATCTGTGTTCTATCTCCTGGAATTTTTCAGAAGGGATTCACACCGTTGCATGTGGCAGCCAAATATGGGAGCCTGGAAGTGGCAAAGCTCCTGCTGCAGCGTCGTGCCTGTCCCGATTCCGCTGGCAAGGTACAGCTGGGGAAGAAAACAAGTCAGCAGTGTGTTGGCTTCTTCCTTAAGGAAGAACTGTGTGAAATACACACACCAAGAAGGCGGCAGCTGCTTTTGCATGGGGACTGTGGCTTTGTTGGGGTCGTGTCCCCCCCCAGGGTGAGGGCTGTGTGCTGCTACCCAGCGTGTCGGGTTTGGGCCCACGGCAGGAGGGTGCACGGCAGCTCTGAGGGCAGGTGTGTGTCTGTGGCTCAGGAAGCACCGGTTCCATCAAGGGGCCTAAATTCTCGATGGATAAACACAGGAGCAAAGCCCAGGTTTCCCCTGGTGCGGCGTGATGGAAGCCTGCGGCTGCCACCCTGGTTCGCCTGGTCCGCTGCTTCTCCCCACTAACAGCCGGCTGCTCGCCATGACCTTGCCGTCCATCCCCACTGCCCCCCCGGTCCCCTCCGCCCCTTCCATCCCACCCCGGTCCCCGCCTCCCGCTGCCCCCCCCCGTCTCCCGTTCCCGTGTCCCGGCCGTCCCCCCAGGCTAACGCCCCGCGCCGCCGCTAACGCCGTCCCGCCCTTCCAGAACGGCCTCACGCCGCTGCACGTGGCGGCGCACTACGACAACCAGAAGGTGGCGCTGCTGCTGCTGGAGAAGGGCGCCTCGCCTCACGCGACCGCCAAGGTGAGCCCGCCCGCCCCCCGCCCGCCATGAGGGGAGCCCGGGGGGAGCCGGCCCCGGCAGAGCCGCCCTCACGGCCGCGAGTCACTTCGCTGTTGTGCAGCATTAGCAATGGCATCAGGAATGTATATTCTGACCAGGTACACATGGAATGAGCACAGGAGGAACTCATTCCGGGTTTAGGAGCAGTGTTGTGGTATCACTGTGTAGGTGAGCGCTGCCCTGAGCAGGCCCCGAGGGGACGCTGGGGGGACTCAGTCCCACCAGAGTTTTAGTCACAGCTGGAGATCACTTCTCTATTGTGCAACATTAGCAATGACATAAAAAAATCCATGCCGGGGTTAGGAGCAGTGTTGTGGTATCACTGTGTGGGTGAGGGGAGCTCTGAGGGGACACTGGGGAGCCCTGAGGGGAGCCAGCACCGCCCGAGCTTTCACTATATGTGGAAGTCACTTCACTATTGTGCAATATTAGCATTGACATTAGAAATATGTATTTTGACCACACACAGAGATAATTCCTTCCAGGGTTAGGAGTGTTACTGCTGTGTAGGGCAAAGGCTACTAAAAAGGGAAGATGGTGACCAAATGGGTGCACTGTCAGAATGTCCTGCCCTGTGCGAGGCTGCTGCTCTACAGGCCTCCAGAAAATGTTCTGGGTTTGCACTGGGACAGTGGTTTCCATGGAGGTGCATGGAAAACAGGACAGTTTGGGAAAACTCCCACTTAAAAAAAACCCGACCGCAGGCCAAGCCAGCTGAACACCTTCACAGAACCTGTCTGCTGGCACCCAGGGTTTTTCCCTCACATTGTGTTATAAAGCAATTAGGAAGTTGTCTTATTGTCAGAAAATGCCATTCTACTGCGCTTAAATGGTTAATTCGATCACAAAAACGTTCCACCCCATTGCTGTTTCCAGCCTGTGACTGACACATGTATCAAAATTCTGTATGCAAACACATCTCTACCCACATGCACTGAAAAAGCATAATGTGATGAGTGGTGTGCACCCATCACTCATCATGGGGAATGTCACTCATCAGTCAAAAGGGATTATTTGCAACATGGGTTATACAAAATGTAGATGTCGAACTTGGGATATTTTGAAGGTATCAGCAGAACAGTCCTGCCCACCCTGGTGAGGGCTGGCTTTGTTCTGGTTTAGGCGGCAAAAATAACAGACGGACAAAGCAACACAACAGCAGGGCCATGTGGGACACGTCTGGCCTTGAAAATTTAATGAACTCTCATCTCTGGTAGCATGGGTAACATCAAATAGTACTGTTTTATGGTGCCTGACTTCCTAGGCCTACATGGCTGTTGTGGTAACTTTTTTTTCCTCTTGTTTCCTGGCTGGTGTTAGAATGGATATACCCCTCTGCATATTGCTGCCAAGAAAAATCAGATGCAGATAGCTACCACTCTGTTGAACTATGGGGCTGAGACCAACATTTTGACCAAGCAGGGAGTCACCCCGCTTCATTTGGCCTCCCAAGAAGGTCACACTGACATGGTGACTTTGCTTTTGGAGAAAGGATCCAACATCCATGTGGCAACAAAGGTAACTCACAATTGGAGACAAAGTACTGTGGGTGGGAGTATCCAGTAAGATGCAAAGTTTGTGTGTCCATGGATAGATTTAACAACGTGTACCAGAAACCTGAGAGCTACACTCTGAAATGGTTCAGTGCTCTCGCCAGCAAAGGCTCTTTTCCTCATGTCTTTATCCTTCAGCCTTTTTTCTAAGTGAAGAAATGTACATTGTCTGGCAAATAAGAAAATAACATTATTACTGGAATAGACTAAGAAAAATCCTATGGAAGACCTTTCCAAATTTTTTTTTAATGATTGTGCATGACAGTTTTTTCATAGAAAACAAGCTCCTCAAATAAGAAAACCCCATTACTGTAGATGGTCACTGGGTTGATCCAAGGATATATGTAAATCTTATTTATGCAGGTGAAAAGCCTGCAGCTTTTGCTCGTGCAAGTCAGAATAGAAGGCTCAGGTCTCTCGTTGCAGGGAGTTAATATGTTCTGCTAATAGAAACAAGGTGATTTTCATTTCTTATACAAAATTTGTTCAGTGCCTTGTTCGTGGGAAAGCACTGTGCACGTGATCACAGTGAGCTGTCAGTTAAAGGCTGCATCCTTTTCCTTGGCATTTGAATGGTATCTATTTCTGGAGTTAATGTCTTCATTCTGACTCGTGCCTGCGGTTGTCAAGGGTCCCCTTGCTGCCTGAGGAGTGGGAAGCACATTTTATTAATGGGCTTCTCGGCTTCCCAACTGACATTATTGTACAAAATCTGAGCATGAGCATTGATGCCTGAAAGTTTTCCCTCTACGGTTATGGTGATGTAATTGTTTTGGAGCAGTTTGTCAGCTGGAATAGGAGCAACATCAACTCTACTTTGTTTAAGAACACCACCCATACTCGGAATCTATAGTTAGGATCTGTTCATGTTTTAAAGATGAGAAAGTGGGAAAGTCTAGATTTCATTCCTCATGTAAAGTAGAGTTTTATTCTTACTTCTATCTATTTGTTTACTTCCTTGTTATATTCCATCTCCAGGCTGGACTGACATCCTTACACCTTGCAGCTCAAGAGGATAAAGTGAATGTAGCGGAAATACTCACGAAACATGGTGCAAACCAGGATGCACAGACAAAGGTAAATCATGGAGTGGCTGCTGTTTCCAGCATGCCAAAGGGTGCTACCCTTGTCCAAGGAATGTTCCACTGAGCTTGCAGTTTTACTTCTTTGTTCTCCTCCTGTAGCTTGGTTATACACCTTTAATTGTGGCCTGTCACTATGGAAACATCAAAATGGTGAATTTTCTCCTCAAGCACGGAGCAAATGTCAATGCTAAAACAAAGGTAAAGAATTTTTCATTGCTTTGCTTTTGCTCTTTATTCTGAACATGGCAACCCAGCACTCCTACATGCCATAGGTGCCTTTTCCCTCGGGAGCGATAACCATGGCGTGGGAGGTGTCAGCATGTGGTGGCCATAATGGAATGGCCTCTCTCTGCTCCATCTCACTGTGTGGTGTTCAGGACCGAAAAGCCAGATAACTTTTCGGGGGTATGAAAAAATGTCAGAGAGAATCCATTTCATTGGGTTTTCTCGTTCTTATTACTTGCAAACTAGCAAATGCAAGTTTGTTACTGATCTCATTTACACATGGTTTACACCAGTGTAATACCTCTGTGCTGTCTGGTATTACTAGTAACAGTAAGTAACTAGTAAGTAACAATTCAGACACTCTGAGGGTGATGCCAGGTTCTCGCCAATATGCCGGGAGAAGAGTGGGAAGAATTACTGCTGTTCAACGCGTRGGTGGGATGACTCTGGGAGAGGAAGCAGCTGTGTTAGGGGAATATGGCTTACTGAAGGAGGGTTTGGGGTTTTTTGAGGGGAATCTGACTACACTGTTGCTGACCAGTTACACTGAAATGGGCCTGGCTGCCTACAGCCCAAGTCTGAACAAAGCCCACTGACTTCAGCAGTTTCTCATAGGATAAACTGGTGGCCACACCAGCTGAATGGGGTGCATTTTGTATCAAGAGCTGTGTATCTCCTGAGAATACAAAGAGAGGTTCTGGTGGCRGCAACAGTGTGTTGCATCCCAGATGTCATCACACCACCTTATCAGAAAGGGAAGGCTAACTCGGGAGCTGCGGGGCTCCAGCTTGGTTAAAGCTAACTTCAGGCAATAGCTGGCTACTGGCTTCAGGCTGGATGTCTTGGGTTTGACAGGAACCAGCCCACTGATAGTATTTTTAGGATCCCATCAAAACCACTGGCTTGTAGTCTGCTTGTCCCTCTGGTCAGCTCCCGTGTTCCCAGCTGTGACCTGTGGGATGATACATTTCTCAAAGTAGCACTGTTTTGTCACTGTGGTCACAGCTCAATGGGATAAGAAACAGCCAAATAAATAAAGAAAAGCTTCTGGCCCATCCCTCATGGGATCACCCAAGATCAATGGGCAAAACTCAGGGATTCCAAAAGGACAGGCAACAGGACTAGAAAAACAGCTGATGAGAATTAATAAAGCAGACACTAGCAGGATCCAAACTGCAGCTGCCAAGACATTCAGCTGAGGTATTTGGAGGCTAACTCAAGGGACAGGCAGAGTTGTGTCTTTAGCATTAGGTCTCTCTTTGTGTTTAAAGGGCCACTGGGACAGATTATGATCCCATTCACCCAGGTTTTTCACTTATTTAGAATAGTTTCATTGCCGTCAGCAAGTCAGCAATGAGGCAGCGGTTCTCCAAAATCTCACACCTAGGGACCACTAAAAGTACTGGCAATCTGTCAACTGGCGTTGTGGACTCAGTTTAAAGAGTAAGTCCATCCTGGCTGGATTCAGGATAGGCATGTTAAAGAACAAGTAACCTCTTCTGCAGCTTTAACTAAAGAAAGTCTCCATGATGCTTTGTGCCAGTAACAAATAATTCTGTTTTTGAAGGAGTGCACTAATATTTACGTAAAAACAGTGAACCTACTTTGCACTAGAACCTACGGTAAATCCTCCTTTAATTTCTTAGCAGTCCATGCACTCATACTTAAACATAAGAACTGTAACAGTTCTGAACTGTCACTGTCTAATTAGCAGTGCAAAGCATTACTTGCATCTATTTATTTGCAGTGCAGATAACCCAGAGCGCATTTTCAGAGCCTGCCTGCAGGCTTTACGTAAGCGTACAGTGAGATCAACTCAGGGTTTTCTTCCAGTTTCTTCTCTGCCTGCTTTCAAAGCCAATTGCAAAGAATTTTGTAAATCAATTGCCTGACTGGACTTGCACAATACCATGTCAGATCAGCCAGCTCAAGTACACTTTGGTTATGTTTCTGTATTGTGTGACATGAGAACAAATCACTGGAGCAGATAAGTATATTGAGCGAAGCGTGTTTATTAATGCAGACACTGTGTACATGTTTCTAAGTGTAATTATGGCTTGGTCCAGCCTTTTGGAGGCAAAGTAAAGCTAAAATTGATTGACATTTGTAATAGGTATATGTTGTTAGCCTTTTAAAAAGCAAATAGGCTCTAATCACTGCTGTTAAAAATGATGTATTTTTTTAATCAGCTCAGATATTTTAAAAGCAAATCTTGGGGCTTCTGTTGAAAACTAGGATGTGAGAGGAGGAAGAATGTTCTCTGCCTAGCTATGCTTCTATGCCCTTAGCATGCCCCTTTAGCATTGCTGTTCCTCATTCTTCCTCCTTCTTATTTAGGAAATGGGAGAGAAATGTCTTTTCATAGATTTCTTATATTGCGTGATAAAGATGATTTATGAATATTGTCTTCCTTTCTATTTTCATTAATCTGGGGAAGGAGGACTATTATTACTGAAGATGTATTATTTTTGGGTCGATTGATGGCATAATTTATATTTGAAATGTCTCAAAAGGAGCAGAAGGAAGCACAGTGAAGTGTCTGATCTAATGACTGGTTCTTGTTCTTTGTTTGCTTTTGCTGTCACCCCTGTGGATAACAGAATGGGTACACCCCTCTTCACCAAGCTGCTCAGCAAGGCCACACTCACATCATCAACGTTCTGCTCCAGCACGGGGCCAAGCCCAACGCCATCACTACCGTAAGTCTGCGACATGCCACTGGGAACTTGTTTCCCTGGACAGTTCTTTTCTTTCCTTCCTTAGGGCTTGAGAGCAAGCTGTTGTTCTGGTGAAAGTATTCCTCATACAGCTGGTTGTCATATGTGGAAATGTCATTTCCTCTGCTTTCCCTCACCCTCTTAAGGTAGTTCACATCCCGTCTAACTGTGCACTAAGCTAAACGTGAGGCGGAGAAGCAGATTCTGAGCTGCAGGATCAGGCTGGCCACAGCTGGCTGTGCCGGGCTGGTTCAGTTTCCCTCTGCCTCAACACTTCCGTCTGTACATTGATATCTCCTTAAGGAGTTTGCCATAAAAATCGAGGGCAATTCAGAACMTGGTTTTTTTTTAAAATTTAGACCCAAAATTCTGTCCCTTTATCATTGCATCGGTTTCAGGTTGTTTCTGAGTTCACTGAAGTTAATACCTCCTCAAAGACCGTCATGAACTCCTGGCACAGCTCCTTCTCCTCAGTCAGCCAGGAACGTGACTGTCCTATTTCATGTTCATGTTGTTATTAGTCACCTCTAATTGGGTAATCATTAAAATGCTGCCAGAGTGTCCAAAACTCCCGTCATTCCCCCGAGTGGATCAGTTTTCCGTGTGCATATAGTGTGCGTGCTTAAGTCAGCACTGGCACCTTGTTTGGTCCTGGAACCATCACATGGAACAATCTTGTGTGAAAGTTATCCAAAATACCAGTCTGTGCACTGGATCATCAGGTGAGAGACCACTCCAGTCAGCTTCTGGGTCTGTAGGCACTATTTGGTGTGTTCAGCTGAAGGTCTCTTGACTTTGTTTCAGTCCTCACGTTGGGACCGTCATGCCCAAATCTAACCCAAGTCCAAGCAGTCGTAAGGATATGTCTTTGCTGCACAGTTTGCCTGCTTCCTCAGATACTAGATCTGTCCTTGTCCACACATGGCAACCTTTGGCTTGAGATAAGAGAGAGTTTCAACCTGAGATATCTGGCAGGAGGATATGAGAGTCGTGTGTGAGCAGCTAATGTGCAAGTGACAGTAAGAGTCAAATTATTTGTGCTAATCTGTTCATTTTGTCCTGGTGATCCACAAGCCCTGTCGCTTCAGGGTGGCTGAGCTAGACCAATCCAGAAGAATTTAAATTATAGATAACTAAAGCCAGTACTAAAGAGAGGCCCTCAGGCTGATAACCTTGCACACAGGGCAGTGGGGCCACAAGAGAAATCACTTCAATGCAAAGAGCAGTACAGTGACATTCCATGATTTCTCAGGAGGCCGGCATGTTGTCCCTTGGTTCAGTGCAAAATAGCGTGGAACGATTCTGTGTAAAACTCTTTAAAAAGAACCAGAAAACACATCCCTTCCTCCGCTCCCGAACCTGAGTGACATGGGGACTGTGGACTGCCAGTGTTCCAGGTGATGGAATGGGGATAAATAAGCCTAAACTCTTGCTAAATTATTTTCATGTCCTTTTGACAAATGACATGTCTCTACATTATGAACATTCAAACTGCAAATAAATGTATTTAAATGGAAATTAATTCCTCACCCCCAAGCCTTTTGTGTTTTGTATTTGTTAAATCATGAGCTTTTGTGAGCTGTTAATGGAGATACATTTTTGTTGTGTGAAGGAATACAAGTATATGCGGACAACACAGCTGTAATCTTGTATTCCCGAGGTAAGGAATTGTACCTGATAAAGACGTAACAGGTTAAAATACTTGTTATTTTTTAGAAGAGTATTTCTGATGTTTGTGCAAAATAAAGCACAAACTTCTGCAGGCAAGACAGGCTGTAGAGTGAAATCTGAGCCCTGAGGGGTTAAACCATACAGCACTCTAGTATTTGGAATAGCTGGCAGATGTAAGTGTGTTGTGTTACCATGGCAATTGGGGCTATAGTCTTAAAGAAGTTACAAAGACAGAGTCAGATGTAACGGTAAAAAAACCGTGATTTTCCTAGGCTGTGCCTTGTTTTGGATGGAAATGCTGGCTCATGCAGCATGGAGAGTGATCTCATTGGTTCACATCACAATCCTCCCTCTCTCTCAGCGCTCTCTCTCCCCCTCTCTTTCCTTCAGAATGGTAACACAGCCTTAGCCATCGCCAGGCGCCTGGGATACATCTCCGTGGTGGATACGCTGAAGGTTGTAACGGAGGAGATCACCACCACCACAACTGTGAGTTGCACATGCATTGAAATGTGTCTCTTCTTTACTCACAGTCTTGTCTTTCTCCTCTTCCCTCAGGCTCTCCATGCATCTCTTTCCTTTTTTGTTTTGTTTGGGGGGTTTTAGCTCCCCTCCTCCCCCTTTCTGTTGCATTTTTGCTACAGTGCTTTCAGTGTATCTTTTAAGCATGTGAAACTGTGTGCAAGGCAACAGATTCCCCTGCTCTAGGGAACAAAATTTGTGTGCATACCGATGGAAAACAACAATTCAGAGTAAAGCTTGTTTCTAAATCTGGGTCTGAGCTGTAAATCCAAACTTTCCAGAAGTTTGTGCCTTGTTGTTTAGATTCTGTCCTGTTTCTCTTTTCACCTCTCCTTTTCCATCTGGCCTTATATCTCCACACTTTTGACACCTCCTGAGGCTCAATCCTTGCAGCATCTTCGTGTTCGGACTGTACCAACCATGGCCTGGAGCCAAGCCTAATGATGCTCCCTGGATGGCTGTGAATCACGTCCATCATCTTACTCAAGTCACTTGCAGTTCAAACAGATCCTGTTTTTCCAAAATGTGAAGGAATCTTTCCTTATGGGCTCAGTCCTCTCAGCGCTCCGCACTCTGGAGTCTGTACTTTGACATCAGGGTTTCTGAGTAGTGTATGCTGAATATCAGCAAGGTGGTACTGCAGCTTTAAGCCAGGAAAAACTGATCTATTTGGACACGCCGGGAGGGGAAGGTTTTCCCTTCTTGGACTTTTACCTCGTATCTACAAATGTCATAGCGGGTAGGAAGGGAGAACATCAGAAAAAGTGCATAATTTAAGAAATTAGATTTAATTTAAATCTTGATTACTGCATATATCTTGAAACACTGTTGTAAGGTCATGCTTTTTCATTTCATTTTAATTTTTTTTTAATGCAAGATTAGCAGTCTAGAAACACCATCATCTCTAGATGTCATTTAGGACCTCAGAGCCGTATAAAATCCACAGATTACTAAAAAGATGCCACTGCTCAGTCATAGAAAGTGTTAGAAGATGAGAAGAAATCCAAAATCTCTTGTAAAGAAATGGGAAAATAATTTTGATTTTGTTGTGTGCTGACAGCAAGTGCCTCTTGATATGAACCAAGGAAGATGCAATAAACGTACCGTGGCATAAGGCCACAAATAGATTTAGTCATAATTTATTAATGACCTGCAAAGATCTGGCTGAGTCAGGTTTGGACAAGGAATTCCAGCGTAATTCCAGAAGTCTCTTAATAAAGCCTGTATGTTTTTGTTGTTATTACTTCATGTTCTTGTTTAATTATATAGCACATCACACATGGACATGCATAAACACATATGTATCTAATCAGAGATTTAGGAAAATAAAACCTAAGTAAAATTTTTTTAGAAACTTTAGCTCTTATATTTTTAAGCTTCAAAGGACACCTTTGTCACATCCTCTGTGCTGTGTCCTGGCACACATTTTTCATTTATTGTTTGATAAAAGTATTAACTTCCTTTCTCATGGACATTGTGTTTCACTGTGCAGCCTTGTACCTTGTCTCGTGTAAGTGTTAGATCTTTGAAATAATAGGGATTACACTATGAAAAGACACCTGTGAATTATTTTCTTTGGATAAATATTTCTTTAAACATTGAAAGTTGTGGATTTTTTTACCAGATACCTGATGCCTGGGGTTTAGGGCTGAATCAAGTAYGGACAATTACTTGCAGAGTTGACCTTTAGTGCTTGCACAAAAGAGAAATCTGAAATCGTGATCTGTGTCTGTATACTTCAAAAGTCAGGTGGGAGCCCCTGATAAACTCAGCAGATTCTCCAGCTGTGAATTCATCTAAACCTTGTACCTTAGGGATACGTGGAATATAAACCTCTGGTGGTGGTGTTTGTGGTGGGGAATGTTGATTAAACATAATTTAGAAGAAGTCCTGAAAAGGAAGGATAAAATACCAGGCAGTCCCTGCAGTCAGGTTCTCCAGATGGTGAGGCTGGTGTTGCCAAACCTGAGCACAGTGTTTAGCCTTGAAAAGAAGGTGCTGTCACCATAGCTACCTCATTCTCTGAGGCTGGGGCTGTGCTCTGCACCGGGGATGTTACACAGCCCGATGCTTTATTGTTATTCAAGTCACTGGCACTGTAGATGAGGAAAAGATCTCCAGTGCCAAAGGCTTTCTTTGCTCTAACTTGGTACAAATTTTCCTCTTACTTGCATTAGTGCTGTTATTAGTGGAGCCACATGAATATAAAGCAACAGAGAGAATAAAGTGCACCTTTTTTTACTGAAAGATTAGAGGGCAATAGGAAATAAATCAGAATAAACTGCACTTTCAGAGGTTTGCTATGCAATTAAGTTTTGGAGCATTTATACAAACAAGCATAGTCTTCTTGTGGACAAATGAATATATGAGGAGCTTTCAGGTTGTTGTATGCTGCTGTTGAGTAAGTCATTGCTGAAAGCACACATGGGTTTATATACCTGAATTATATATTTGAATTATTCTATGCCACCCAATGAAAATCTGGCCTTACAATGAAAGTCTCAAATAAAGAAGCCCAAAGTAAACTCCATAATGGAATTCTTAGTGGTACTAAACAGCAGGGAGTTTGAGAAATACACATGGAGCAATTTTCCATGTGGGCCATTCATGGGGCTAGATAGGGATTTTAAATTTTGAGAGTATTTGATCAATTAAAAAAATTCTAATATCACATTAGAAGTTCCTTTAAAAACATTAATTCCCAACAGAAGTTGTTGGGATTAGAATTAATGATTAAACAGGATTAAGAATTAAGTAGAATTAATGATTCTTGCTAAGTTCACTGTTCCAAAGGCTGCATTGCAGATTTTTTGTTCTTCTGAAATGTGCACATGCACATGTGCACACACACTCTTGAGTCTCTTTTCCAAACTTTGTTTCAATTGTTAAATTATGAAGTAATTTTTTGCTTACCGATGGGCAAGTCAGGAAGTCAATAAAGTATCCTCGCTTCCCTGTAAATAGATAATAATGCCTGAGAGCCTTAGTCAGAGATCAGACTGTTTTTATATTGGGGCCTGTAAAAACCTGAGTAACGAATAAATGGATGTGATGGTCAATAAACCTTTGTTACCTGGGTAATAGAGGAGCGGACAGTGATCCTTTCTACCTGGAGCTTGTGGTTTAACTTAGCTGATTGTTTAACTTATTTGTTAACTGTGTTGTTGAGGAGACAAAGTCAGTGCCACCTGAATGACAGCGTCTTCCCCATCTGTCATCGCTGGCCTTGTCACYCCACTGCTGCCTGACATTTCTGTCCCAGAAAGTCATGGGAATACGGGGGAAAAGTCAATCATGGTGGCGGAGGCATTCAGGGAATATAAACTAATTGGCAACACTGAACATGTGTTCTGCTGCAACAGAAATAATTAGTTGCTTTTACTCATGGGGAAGAGTGAATTCAGGAGCCTAATTGGGATTGCCAGTTGAGGCAAAGGGCATTGTTCTTTCCCTGTACCTTGGGAGGGTGAACTGGAACTGCTGTCACAGTTAAATAGATTTCAAAAATATAAGGCAGACTCTTAAAACAAATTTCCGAAGTAATTACATGGTTGGTAACTTAGGTATTTATGAAAGTGCAGTATTTTACAATAATCAAGAATGCTGGCTTTGTCAGTTTGTTAGAAATAGAGGAGTACACAACAGGATCAGGAAATAGCTAGTAAGTTTTGTGAAACAAAAGCTGCTGTTGACTTCACTGCTTGATATCAGTGGGCATTTTCCCAAAAGAATATTGCATAAGGGACCCGGGGTTTGGCTGACTTTAATTATCCCTCACATCGAATACTTGCACTCCTTTTGCATATAATGTTAATTTATGCACGATAGTATCTGCAGCAGGGAGTGAGCACTACCTCAGTGGGAGTTTCACAGGGAAGACACGTGGCCTCCTGGCACTCCTCTCCATGCCAGAGGGGCACATCTGCTCCTGCATGTCCTAAAGGGCCGTGTGCCTGCTGCCTCCGCAGCTCCCCGGTTCAGCTGACCGGCTGCAGGGCTGGGTGGAGCCAGGGAAATTGTTACTTTTTGGTTGTGACTAATGCACTTCTGATCACTGCTCTTTTTAAAGCCCTTGGCACTTTGTCTCCTGTATCATAACGCTGAAGAGTTTCCTGCAGGCAACTTCTTCACATTTCACACTTCCTACAGTTTCTCTCGTTATGTTCTTCATCTACCTCTCTGGTCTGTACCTGGATGCTAAAAGGATGTCCCCGTTCTTGAGTCAGCACCCCTGAACATCATCTGTTTCCTCCCAGAAAGCATTAATGAAGATAAAATTATATAAAAAAACCCTTCCAGTGTTTTCCTGCTCTGTGCTTTGATGTCTAACCAGTGTCCTCCCACTATTCCTCAGTCTGTATTTGCCTTGATTCACAGTACTTCAAGCTTTTAAGTGCACAAAATGTATCAGAATCTTCAAACAACTTTTTTTTTTCCCTCTGATGTGTATATGCTTTGGGGAATATACATGATTTATGAAAAGGATATAATTAATATGCACTGTAGTCACCTTTTTTTTGGAGAGGGGGGAGAAATGTTTCAAGTGATCTGTGTAAATCCTTCACATCTTTTTTTAGTTTAGGAATTTCACATCATTCATAACTTCATTTCCAAATGCTTTGCAATTTAATAATTTCCATATGCCACATACAACTTGCTGAAGCTCTTCTGTAGACGTTACCTAATTTGTTTTAAAATCATCTTGGAAACATTGAGCTGAATTGTTCTACATGCACCATTTATAAATAAATTTTATTCCTCTGACCAGCTCATTATCTTTATGTTTTTGTACTTTTCTTCAGAAGAAATGTTACCTTATCCAGCACTGACAATAGGAGCTTCTGGAATAAAGATGAAAGAGAGAGTTAGGGGAGGGGGAAACACACTATGAAATGCCTCAGCACTCATCCCATTTATGTTGCTGTTCAAAATATCCTGCTGTAAACTTTGCTGCTCTGTTTGGTATTTAATTTGAGGACTGATGATTCTCTTTCTGCAGACTGTAACAGAGAAGCACAAGCTCAATGTACCTGAGACAATGACTGAGGTCCTGGATGTGTCAGATGAAGAAGGTGAGCATCTTTGCTAAATTCCTCTTCCATATCACCTATGTATGTAACCTGTTGAATAGACTCAAGAAGCTGCCTGAGTACTCTGACATCTTCATTGTGCAGTGCTTGAAATGAAGTCCTTTTTTAAATGATGTAATCATTACGGTATTTGGATAAAGATGCCAAAATTTGACATAAAGCAAAACCCTGGACCCCTACATCTTTTCCAGAAAAAGCTTATCTGAACCACATCAGCAAATGAGAACGTTTTCCAGCTCCAGGTTTTGAAATTTCAGTGTAGAGCTCTCCCAAAGCTGACTTTGACCCTCTCATAAAGAGGAATCCGAGCAGTAATTTCTTTGGATCCGTGCCGCCTGTATCAGATACGTATATCTAGGAATTTTGCCTAATTGGAAACACTCGTGTGAGAAGATACATAAGATGGAAGGTGACGAGAGCATTCTCTTTAGGGAGCTTTTGGCACCCAGGACTCAGGGATACACAGGGCATGACGTAAAGTAACAACACACTAGTAAGTTTGGCACTTTATCTTCAGAGGCCATTGCATGTACAGACAGAGACATGTGTTGTACCACTTAGATACATCGCAAGAAATTTYTATGAACTTCTGGAAGGGTTGATAAAGGACTGCGGTTTTGTACAGCACAGAATTGCAGAAATGGCTTAGACCCATCCCTTTCTAAGAGTTCACAAGTGACTTCTTAGAAATTTCAATCACAGCAGCATCTAATATAAACACGTTTGCAAGAACTTTCTATGTTCTTTTTTACACTTGGCAGTGCTAATTAATATTGCAGTATCTTATGTATGCCATTTTACGATTGTTATTATTTCACACAAATAATTTGTAGAGTGACTAATTTCCAGAAAGTCCTGGGCATTTAGGAACACAGGTTACAGGATTGGTATTTTTCCTTTACAAAGAGCACAAATGCACTTGTGGCTCTAAATGGTGCGGGAGGTTAATGGCATTCATTAATTACAACTGCTTGTATTGCTTTTAGATGGGATTTATGCTGATAAATGAGTTATACTCTTGAGAAAAAATGATGCTTAGGCTCCAGATGCAACTTTTTGTTTTAAAATGCAAAAGCAAATAAGTGTGATTCAAACCCAATTATTTTCCGCTGCATCATGGTCAATGAAATTATTCCGCTTAGGAATCTTTTTGCTATTTTGTCTCTGATTGAGAAACATTGAGCTGCTTGTGTAATTATTGTGATGAGTAGCCTTTAAATTGCTAATAGCCGTATGTTCACCGTGTTGAGTTTCCTCCCAGTCTTTTGATCTACCATTGAACCATCTTTAAATCCACAAAGCCTAGCATGTCTTTCTGCTTCTACAGGATTAATCCAGGGTATTCCTTTTTCTCAAACCAATTTGTGTGTTGTACAGCATTTAAGCACGCTGATGATGAACCCTTCAGTGATGGGGAAGCATATAGTGGCACGGGTGCTGTTAGCAGGAGTTCGTGGAGTAAGACCGACAAACTTTCTCCTTTTGTTTAACTCAGTCTGTTTGGTTTATTTTTGTGTTGAAACAACACAAGTTTGCAAAATCTGGGTGCCTAACACTGCTCCTCTCTGTTACTTTTGAAGTGTGGCTGAGTGTGTGTTTCCTGAAAGGTGGGAGGAAGAAGGGAAGCCAGAAAATCACAGATTTATTACCTATATCTTGAATATGTTGGCAGAACTTAAAGGGGCCATCCAGCATGACTAATGCTCTCCTGTGCTTTGAATTAACATTCCCTGTGAAAACTTCTAATGTGGATGCTGCTTGTCACAGGAACTTAAAATAGCTGTGGACAGGAAGGCTGCAAAACTTCTTTAATAGCGAAGTTGAACCTTTTAGTGGTGGTGTAGCTTTATAAGAGGCTAGCAGTAAGGTTTCTTTAATGCTGTGTTCTTCAAAGTGACACAGTATGTTCTGAAATAAATTGATGTGATGCTGCAAACCTGCCAGCTGTATTTATTTAACTATCAAGTTGAACACAAGAGTACTTGAGCAAAGAAGTCTTTCAGGTCCCATTGTGGTGGACCATGTTCATCACCCGTGATAAGGATTTTGTGTTTTGCTTGGAAAGTAGTTATATTGCATAATTGTACACTGTGATGTTGGTAATATAGTATTCATATTCCTAAAGCAAGTTCGAGTTAAATCCAGTCTTAACAGTATAAAATAAAGGACCAAATAATCTGTCAAATAGCTCAGCTTGATACGGAAAGTTCTGCTCTGCGTAGCCTGCTTTAAAGTATCTTGAATGAATGGAGAGTTCCACTAATTCTTCTTCAATTTTCATGCAGCATTCTTGTGTTTATCCACTGTATTATTATTCTTCAGAATTCTTTACCTTTTATGGTACCTGAAAAAAAAAATCTTTATTTTTAACAGAAGTACATCCTATTTTTTATTTAAAATGGCATTTGATCCCCATTGATGAGGATTGCACTACAGATTCCCACAGGCAGAGCTGTTAAGTGGTGTGGTTTGTGAAACRTATACCCTCGCCAGCAGGAACGCTTGGTGTGGATGGAGTTGCGCTACAAACCCTGTACATTTTTATCATTGTATCTGCCTTGGCTGTGAGTATTGCTGCAAGATTCAGTTCCTTTAAAGCTGCTACCGCAAAAGAAGAATTTTGCACCTGAGGGACCCTTAAAGCAGTAGAGGGCACTTACTGCAAAACATCTTGTGAAATGTATTTTAGTGATGTCTACAGAATTAGTCGAGTCAAGCATAGGCAGGTATTTTTGCTAGGGCTGAGTCAGTGTAGGAACACAGGAAAATCCAGAAAAGGCAGGAGCCTGGCTTCTTTTTTATTCTCCCATATACTGATGTGCTCCTCTGTACTTATTCCATGCTTTTTTTTTGTGGCGAAAGAGCTGCACAAACCAACAGTGGTTTACATTTGTGACTCCCATGGGAGATAGTGCAGTAAGTGTGGTGCTGTGTAGAGAGAATACAACCAGTAAAACAGGATGTTCAGAAGCTCTCATTTGTTTCTTTTTGAGCCTCCTCATGGCCAGTTAATTTTCAGAAGTTAGTTTCACTGTCTATTTGAGACTAAGTTCTGGCTGCTGCAAAAGTTGTCAGGCTCTAACCACACTTCCCCACATCCTCCATTCTGGCAGCACAAACGTTTCACCATGTGGTGACCCAGCCCAGAGTACTGATCTGTCTGAAAATTAATCTCTTTGTTTGTCCTGACGAGTTGTTTTCCAGACAGACAACTTTTGCAGGCAGGAGGTAATAGAAAGGCTGAAGTAAAGGGTGGGACACCACTGTAGGAGGCAGTTTGGCCTGAGATGGCTATCAGGAAAGTCAGCTCACACCAAACTGTAATTAATGGTGACACTGCAATTGCAGAGAAGGGATAGACAAAGGTTGTCATGTGCAAATAGTTAATGGAGCATCAAAAATCTGTTAGAATCCCAATATTGAAAGAACAAGAAGTGTTTTTTTCATGAAGGATGCTTGTCCAGGAATTGCTAAAGGGTCAACCCTAGGAGTGGTTCCACCATACTCACAGTAATAGTATCTGTGTAAAAGTGGGGTTTGCCATCCCTTCATGAATGTGCATCAGAGACAAGGTGTTGTATCTGTGAACTACTGCATTGTTTAAGGATGTCCACAAAGTGATCTTGGATTCCAGGAAGCAGTTCACAGGTAATCCTATATCTGGTTGCATCAGATTTCTGATTAGAAAGAAAAAACCCCACAGTGCTTAAATACAACAGTGAATTTTCTGAGTGCCCTCACACACAGCCTTGCAGCCGCTTGCATATGTGTGAGAAACAAGCAGCTAAGTCTTGGCAGAATCCACTGCTGTTGTATGTGCACAGATTTCCTCTGAAGAAGCGCCTGAATTAGTGGGAAAACTTAATTTCCTTAAGTTGCAACCAGGAATTGTTCTTGATTAGACATAAGTTGTTGCTGCATGTTAAAACACTGTAAATTTGGAATAGCACCGCTGCATTAATTCACACTATAAATAAAGCACCTTATAACCAGTAGTACAAAATGTAGCCACAGGATGTCGATTTACAGAAGTAAAACTTCTGTGTCTTAGGGACATAGAGATAGTTTGTTCTTTTATCCTCTGTTACCTAGATCCAACATAACAACAAATACCTTAGTTACCACCTGTCAGGTACTGGAATTCATTTTGCAGCAGGTTAATTTGCAAGAAAACAAGTCTTCCCCTCCCCACAGATCCTTGAGAGTAAACATACACTTCTTTTAATTGAGATTCGCTTCACCTTCTGCCATTCTGTGAGTGCTGCATTGAGGTCCCAATAGCTGGTGTGATGATTCACTTTAAGTCACGCATCAATATCTGAAACCACACATGAAACCAGGCTGGCTAAAAATAAAGAAATTTGAAACATTAGCCAAACTGTAATCCAGGGAAGCTTCTAGTTGGGCCACTAAATAGAGGATTGACTTTAGGGAAGTGAAGGTGTCCAAAGAARGTGTCAGAGAACCTCTGCAGTGTACATATTCCATTAAAACTGTTCTTGCCATAGTTGTCCTTTCTCCATCTGCTCCTCCTAAGGAGCAGCACTTCTGTGGTGAGCTGTAGACTTATCTGCATGCTGCAGAGAAAACAATAATTTTGGCAATCTCACAAAACTGTGTCTGGCTTTAAAAATATCTATTAAAAGCAATTTCTGGCAGTTTGACATAGCCCCCTTTATTTTATGGGATTTTTTTTTAGTTTTGTCTTTATTTTCTCTATGTTTTGTTAGAAACACTTCCAGAGCGATTCTCATACAGCAATTGTATTTTGCAATTTTTCAAATTCATGGATGGCCCGTGCAAGTCATGGGGCATCAATGTAAAGGGTTATATTTGTCACAAACCGGTTAGTAAGTGGTGGAGGTGTTCCTGACATTAATTCAATGGGGAATGTGATGGCAGGCGAATTGTTTCTGGCATGATTTAAAAGGGTAATTCTTGTATCGCCACAAAGGGACCATCTGGTAAGATCTGCTGTGTCAGGAGGCTCTGGGTCACCTGAACATGCAATCATTTCGACTTAAATACGTATTTTTTCTCATCATATCCTAGGAGGCACTACTTGTTTTGGGATCCCCATCAGGGAAAGATGGAAGGGCACAGGGGGTCGACAGGGAATGACTTTACCGTTTAGATCACTCAGGACTCGCCTGCTATTGTGAGATATCCGTGGATAGTCTGGTTACTGTTTGCAGATGTTCCCAGCACATCAAACAGTGGGACTTAGCCCCGGTATTGACAACTCTTAGATGAGAGGCCAAAGCTGAAATCAGAGTAGACTTTGGATTATTTTTTTTTTTTTAAAGGATGTGGGTGTGATGAAAGTGGTGAAGATTTTGCCTTTGTTTCTATTATAGATGGAATGTCTGGCATGATTATAATTATCTAGTTTATTTGAAATATAACTTGAAATTCCTTTTACTGTTTGATTAACAGCATTGCCTTAATATCTTCCAAGTTTTCACTAAGCCCTGTGCTTTTTAATGTGACATTCCCAGGAAACAGGAGGCATCATCTGTCAGAAGACAGGAAACATGAAATGATTAAATGCATTTTATTGTTTTCTGTGAAACTGTGCCCAGTTTCTCCCTCTTATTGTGGGCAGATGGAATTTTCAAGAGTTTTTATTGTTACACTGAAAAAAGTCAAGACTCATTTTTACGTATAATATTTGTGTATGCATAAAAATCTTAACCCCCCCCAAGCTTGCGTAGTTTTAGATGACAAATAGGAAATTATTTATTTCCTAGCTGAAACATTAAGCTAGAAAAAGTAGCTTGATTTGTTTTGTGAAAACAAATATCAAGATGAGCTTCAGTTTGCCCACACAGCTTAGAAAATGAGAAAGTTTGAAGCTATTGGTGGCCTAGGGTCATGTTGTGTGGCTCCGTGGGTCGCACCAAGCCTCTGGCAGGCTCAAACAGCAGTCATTTACCATCGGGAAAATGACTGAAAGATCCAGGCACAAACTGTGGAGAGGAAGCATCTTGGAAGTGGGAATGAAAAGAAACATCTACACGTTGCTTGGCAATGGAATCTGTTTTGTTAGTCTGCTGAGGAGAAGCAAACTGTGACTTCATATAGGCAGAATTTCCTGGGGAAAAGAATTTTGGACCTAAAAAAATAAAGATTAAACTCTATTATTTGGAGTATATGCGTAAAGGTTACTGTGTCAGATAACCAATGATCAATTAGGCTGGGATTCATTATGAATTATTTTTCTGTTTAATGATCATTCCCATCTATGCAAGTGAGCTTATTTCCACTTTCTGGATGTTGCTGTGTTTTGGAAATAAGAATTTTTTTGCTGATCACAGAAGGATATTGGAATATGGGTGACAGAACCTCATATGATGTGGAGGTTGGACAAGGGAGAGTTTAAACTAGGATTTGCAACTCTGAGGCATAGGGCCGCAGAAGACATGTTTTCGTCTGAAAATACAGAGATGACAGTCAAATAAGTGGTGGTACTTAACCCTGAACTGTCAGGCTRGGATACAGCATAGCTGTGTCCAGAAAGCTACAGTGGATTAAGGAACAGAGAGACCACATTTTACAGAGTAGCAAAGAAACGTGCCGCTTGCCAGTATGTGCGACAGCAAAAAGTAGATGAAATCTAATTGATTAATCACCTTGATTTCAACTTCATTTTTTAAATATCTTGCTTGATGTGCCATTTTCATTAAATACATTAATCGCTTGTGGTTTGCAGTGTTTCCTGAGTGGAAAATGCCTTCCTGTTTATTGTGCCAATGGAATCAAACCTGTGTGTGTGCTTATCTCTGTCCCTTCTGTGATTGATTTACAGGTGATGACACAATGACAGGAGATGGAGGAGAGTACCTCAGGCCAGAAGACCTCCGGGAACTGGGAGATGACTCTTTGCCAAGCAGCCAGTTCTTAGATGGAATGAACTACCTGAGGTACAGCTTGGAAGGAGGACGCTCAGACAGGTATTTGCCTGGATACATAACTTTTCTCATGAGAATTCTGCACTCCTTTGTGATAAGTGTTTGAAATCCCTTTTCAGGGTCTCTGTTCTTGGGGTGAACTTGTCAGCATTTGTTTATTTGGTGTGTCAGCGTGGCAGCCACCACTTTGCACGAGGAAGGTGTGGTCATCCTCATCTCCTGTCACAAGTCAGGGGACGGGTGGACAGGGTGTTTGAGCATCAAGTGAGCTGACTTGTTGGAGTGGTTTGCTGGCTCTAGGTGTCAGGAAAGGAGAAATGGACTTGGTCGTTCTGCACTGGACTGGCAGTGAGTATATTGTCAGCAAGCACATGTCCACGTTGAACTTAAGCGTAGATGTATTTGTGGAATAATAATGCCTGTAGCTTTAATTTGTTTAATTTTTTTTTTTTTTAAAATTTCACTATAGTCTGCAAAAAAATATGGAGTTCCCTTCTCAAAAGGAGAGCCTTCATTAGTGAGTGTAAGTGTAGGCTCAAGCTGGCAGATTGACACCCACACTTCTAGTTTAGAATAGCTACCCAGGCATCCCTGGGTGTGAAATGTCTGGTGTAAATCAGCAGTGTCTGCAGACTCACTGCCTTTAGAACTGGGGTACACTAAAGGGAGTAAGAGAAAAGAAGCTGAAATCTTGGCAACAGAATTTTTGAGTTACCTCATTTCCCRGTCCTGGTCATTATTCTGGCAGCATTTCGGAAGCTCAGTGGAATCAGTAGGATCCGTTCTGTTTACTTGAGTAAGCTGTGAATTGCTCGTGGAACAAAGGCTGTCAGGAAACACTTTGGTTTGCCTCACAGCATGTGTAAATCCCATCATTCAGGTCATATAAGCCCAGAGTCTCTTGGTTTTCAGACAGTTCCAGTGAGTCCACTGAAAACCAAGTGACTGTGTGGCTTTTTAACTCTCAGAGGAAGTTTATGAACTACATCAGAATGCCTAAAATCAAAACCTTTTATTATTTCAATGGTAACAAAGTTTTGTTTTTTTTTTTTAAGATCTTGTATACAAATGATTGTGCAGGCAAGTGTTAAGCCAGTTTAAGTTAAGCTCCCATTTAGAACATTTTAGCTTTTAAATCTTGTCAGTGGATTTCAGTAGATTCTCCCTGACATGTAATCGATGTAGTTTATATTGTATGAAAATTATGTCAAGTCCTGTATCAAGCAAGATTATATTGAAATGAAGCAAAATTCTAAAGGGAGAATGAATGAAAGACGGACATTTTCTAACTCCATGGTCTCATTTTCGGTCACCTCCAGGTTACTGATTTTAAGGATTTTCACAGAGCCTGCTTCAATTGTTTTGCATTTGATTTAATGTGCTTTTCATTGCATTATACTGACTTTGATTTTTCACAAAATTCAGTAAAGCAAAATAGCAGTCTAGACTCATGTAATCTTATGCATTAATCAATTTGATTTAAAAACACGTGTTTTTCATTTGTAACCATCTTCCCTATTTATTTTATTTCTCTCTCCCTTTCATTTTTCTTTTCCATATGCTTTCATTAGCATCATGCCCAGGTAGGTATTACATAGCATGAACACCTGTTGTCTCTATCTCCCTCTATGGCACCTGTCTCTGTTCATCCGCTTTGGAGGCCTGCTCTGTGCCAGGAAGTTGGTTTGGAGAACCAAGTGGACACTGCTGCTGTTGAGAAATGTTTTCAATGTTGATTTATACAGTTTTCAGTGACACCAGGGTTTTTTCTCAGCTTCTGAAACAACATAAATAGATACACATATAAACAAGAGATACACTCAACTGGACTAGAGCTTGTTAGGTGTCTGTCTAGGCTGGGAAGTGGATGTGCACTGCAAGTCTCCCAGTCTAGCAAGTTAGAAACTTGTCTAGGCAATGGTGCTCCCATTTTCTGGATACCACCTGGGCCTTATTTAGGGCTTTGAGATGGCTGATAGATGCCTGTGCAGTACTTCACACAGCAAGGCACATCTTATGTTCAGGAGCTTTGTAACACTCCTGGGTTCCACAGTTCTCTCTCTACGGCTGAGTGCTGTTGGCCATACAACCCCTGTGACTTCAGATTTATCAACCACATTTGAGAAGAATTTGTATTTAGACATTAATTTTGTCTCTGATTTAGGCTGGTATTTTTTATTTAGTAGGATTCCTCAATGCTTACTACAATAATAAACAGTAAGTTCTGTGTTCAGTCTGTAACTGGACTGTCATTTCAGTCAGTACCTTTATTCCTAAGTCTGAGCAGCACAGATCTTTTAACTCCTGGTTTGCTCTTCATTTAGCTGGTCCAGCAGATAGGGAGGGGCAGTGCCATCTAAACACTACTTTTGAAATTGAACGTGGCAGGAACTTTAAACGTGTAATTACCTGCAGACCTCAGTCATGTGTGTGCACACACTGCCTGCAGATATATCCATACCCTTGATGTATTTAGTGGAGCTTATGTACAGGTACTACACAGTGAGTAGCAGCAGTGAGGATGGACAGAACCACCCTAGGGATAACCAGCCAGATCTAGTTCAGGCTTCCCTTCTTTCGGTATCTATCCAGGACATGGTGTAAGCTGAATAGCAGAACCTGCAACTTGGATGGTGACTCTCTCACGAGCATTGCATGGCACAGCAAAGCAGTTCTGGAAGTGTCAAACATGGAAATGAACACAGGCTAATGATGGCAAATGGGGTTTGCTACTGAAGCTCATTCCTCAACCAAGAAAAAATGTTCATTGTTGGTTTGCTTTTTTTTCTCAAGACTTTCCAAAGGCTAATGTTTGTGTAATGCCTCTCTTTGCTTCCAGTTGTGTACAATCCACCTAGGATGCTACTCAGGCCAGTGGTATACGCCAGTGATCAACAGCATTGATTATTCTTCAATGTCATGTATTTCTAATAAAAATAAGATAACCATTTGCTTCTATAAATGGATCCAAAAAATACTGAGTGAAGGTAGCTATTGTTAAAAAAGGCTGTGGTCTGAATCGGATGGTATTTGATATGCACGTACAGCATTTGAAACTCTGTCCGTAATGAAGGCGTGAGTTCTATTGCTAACTGCTGAAAATCAATTATCCCTTAAAAATCTGTGAGTCTGGATAAATGGCCTATTGTTCCGATCTAGCATGTTAGTCATCATGAGTACTGCTCATGGATGTGTAAGCCAGGAACATAAAACTGCTTCCTTCAGTTATAGGGACTGTATTTCTCAAGGGCTAGATCAACATCACAGAGTACACACATAACATCTGAAGGCGGCTGATCTGCTTTTAAAAATCGCTGTTGTCATACTGCAGCTGGTGAATACTGAAAGGACAAAACTAGTGCTATTTGGTAGCAGAAACCCCATTTACCTCAATATGTCCTTCTGTGGTGTCTTACTTGTCTTTTTTTTTTTGCTTTTTGCTGGTGGATACTGCAGTTACATTCTGAGCCAGTGCTTGGAAGCAGCTTATTTACTGCCTTGCACCTCTCATTGCTACAGCAACCGGTGTTGTGTAGAGCTGTGTGTACTTACAGCGAGATCAGTGCTTGCATTGGGACTGTCTCCCTGAAGATGCCGTTGGCATTCACAGGAAGATTCTGTTTTACACAGGAGCTTGCGGCTGGCCACACTTCRCCTTGCTGTGTGTACCTTCCAGGGGACAACATCAAGCTTAGTTATTTACAGTTTAAGGGGAGAGAGTAGGTCCCAACAAAGCTTTGGAAAGAGTCATTCCAGCTTTTCTTCAGGTGGGAACATTCTGGTTTTCTGTGGTGGTTTGCTTGTGTGATGTAGCAGAGAACTTCTCCAAAGAGCCTCACTGAAAAGAAATTAATGCTCTTTATTATAAGGAAACCATCATGCCACAAAAGCCAAATCTAAAGTATTTGTGAGTATAAACTAAACAGTCATCTAGATTCATCTCTAGGTTCTGCATTTGGAAGCAAATAGGTCAGTGGAAAGGCTTTGTGGCCCGTGATCAGAAAGGCGGCACAACACAGCCGTGTAATGCTGTGTGTCCCTGACTGTGCTCTGCTCCCCCTGGAAGCTGCATGGTGTTGCTAATAGCACGCTTTTCTCATTCTCCCACTCGATCTGTCATGACACCTTTGCAACATCCTCTGTGCTGCTGATGCATTGCTCTGGCATCCTACCAACCTCCCAGCCTGCGGTCCTTCAGTTCCGACAGGTCCCACACGCTGAGCCACGCCTCCTACCTGCGGGACAGCGCCATGATCGACGACACCGTGGTCATCCCCAGCCAGCAGGTGAGCAAACCTCTCAAACCCCCTTCTTGCCTGCATAGATCGGGAAATAGGGAAAGATTGCAGTGGAAATTGTACTGATGAGACGGTGTGGTGAACGCTGCTTTGTTTTGAGTACAAATCTTGCTATTTTTCAGTGATATTTAATGGAATATTGTGCTGTGCAATACTAAACTCTATTCCAAAATAAGTGGATAAGCTGTGTGAATATAGCACAGGGACTGTGTTCTTAATGTTCTCCGTTTTAACTGGTTTTTGAATGTTGCTAACAGCCATTGTGCTAAATATTCAGGGGATATAATGAACTCACGGCCATTGTCCTCAAAGTTACTCTCCTGTAACCTGCTTTTAGTAAAAAATAAAAAGAGATTTCGGAAATGCTGTCTTGATAAATCACAGCATTCATTTCACAGGATTACTTTAAGCAAATACAAAATGCTACAATAAGGGGCTTCTAGTATCTTACTGCTGTTATTACTCCTTTGTTTTTTGGAAAAAAGTTTAAATGCTTTAGGCATTATTATGCAAAATACATCTTATTTTTTCGTTAATTGATTTCATTGTAGTAAAAAGGGGTTTGTTTGCTTCCCAAGGTAACAACGCTGGCCAAAGAAGCTGAAAGGAATTCATATCGCTTAAGCTGGGGCCCTGAAAACTTGGACAATGTGGCTCTTTCTTCCAGCCCTATTCACTCAGGGTGAGTGTATCAATTAGCATTACACTAAAAAGTGAGAAACAGAGTACCTGCAGTGACAGCAGCTTCAACTAATGCTTAACTAGGAGCTGTTTTTTAATTCATTGCCTCCTGGAGCTGTCAATAAATTGTTATGATCTCTTCAGCTCTGACAATCAAGCAAGCCTGAGTACCAAGACTATTTGCTGAAATCACTGAAGTCAGTGAGCCCTCAGTCAAGTTCAAGAGGAATGAATGTGATAAATGACACATACACACAGGCATTTGTGTGCGTTTTAGTGAGAAATAAATACAGTGCCTTTTAGAGTTAGTAATAATTGAGACCATGGGCTTAATCATTCCAGATGGTGAGTACTTACCGTGCTAGTGGAGTAGTTGAGGTGAGCACCAACTCCAGTGGTTGCCTTTTAAATTACATGAATAGACAAGCAACCTAAACATCATGTGCTTTGCACATCTTTGGCCACTCTCCTCATGTATTCTCACAACTGACTCTTTGAAGGCATTTGCATTTAGGCAAACTCATTGTCATGGCATAAGGCAGGTCAAAATGCAGGCCCAGCCAAGTCCATATTTCCAAACCTGATCTTGGCTGGCCTTAAAATCTGTGATTGCATTTTTTTGATACTCTTACTTAGTGTGTTTTGAGTCATTTTAGCCTTCACATTGAACTCTGTACTTGTGTCCTGCCATCGGATTGGATGGGGAATGTACAGATGAATTCAGAAGAAATTGGAGTAATTAAAAAGCATTTAATCTCTGTGGGCTACCTTGTCCAGCATGACCAGACAGCACAAGGGGAAGGACTATTTTTGTTAGTCTCAAATGACTTTGCAACTATCTTACAGTCTGTATTTTCAAAATATAACACTGGAGTGTCCAATTTGGAATGACAGGCAGTCCTGATCTAGAGGAGGAACAATATTGCCAAATAGACTCATGTGACATAGATGAGAAGTTTGTTTGTTAGCTGATCCTAGGATATTTGGTTGTGACCAGCGCTGTTTGGATTTGCTTTTCATGAGCTCTAAAACYAATAAATTAAATGAAAATGCTTCATATGTGAAGTATGTATGTGTTTATATATATGCTGGTATGAAAGCTTTAAAATTGCTTTGGTGCTTTATTCTAACTCT
The DNA here is from genome assembly GCA_018881555.1 of Amblyornis subalaris. NCBI lineage: Eukaryota > Metazoa > Chordata > Aves > Passeriformes > Ptilonorhynchidae > Amblyornis > Amblyornis subalaris. Next base: position 1,369,286 of record JACAXG010000118.1, on the reverse strand, counting down.
AAATAGTTTACAAACTTTTTCCAAAGGATGTATTAGTTTTCCTTTTCAGAAAGGTAGGTCTTTCCTGTGATTGCAGAGGATAAACTAAATACTTTCTAGAAGAGTGGCGTTTATTTCTTGGATGTGCAATCATTTTATGGTTTTCTTTTAAAAAATGTTACTGGTATTCTGATCTTTCGGGATGACCAGGATGCTAGTGGTAGCACACTTCATTTTCATCCTGTTTAGATTTGTCTGAGTCATTAAGTTATCATGAACTGTTGGGGTGCATCTCTTTTTTTAGGAAAATATATTGACTACTAGAATTTTGCTTGTAAGACCTAATTTTAAAAGTGAAACAGTTGTAGAAGTGCTGTGTTCATGATTGTTGCACTCACTCTGCTGGAACAACAAATATATTTGTCATCTATACCCCTGTTGTCACCCACACGCTCATCCACATGCAGGGACACACTGTCAGTAGGTTCTTAGGAAGCAGCAGCAGCACTGCTGACATTTAGGTGCACACAGTGAAGTAGTATTTACCTGTCATGGAAAAAAACCCATAGCATTTTCAAAGAAATCCTAGATAAACGTTGTCAGTGGCCCTGTGCAAGGGTGTGGCCTTGGTTTTGCTCAAGACACTGAAAAATGTATTGAATTCAGATTATGTTTTTGTGAAATAACACATCAGCAAAGTGTTGGACAGTAATTTGTTTGTCATGGATGTAATAAGTTTGTATTCTGTGCAGTCTGAGGCAAAAAATGACTCCTCTCTCCCTGCACTATTTCAGTGGCAAACCCGAAATTGCTGTAGGGCTCTTACTGATCTCCCATTGTAGGGTAGTGTTTCTGTGGATCACAGTGTAACACCCCCAGGCAAAAGGAGAAATTAATAGAGAACTGTTCTCTCGGTGCGGAATTTCACAGGCACATATTTCAGCCTTTGTGTAACTAACCCAAACTTCTTCCATGTCTGAAATTTCAGAAGGGAAACTGCTTTAACCATCCATTTAAAATTTAAATGTAACTGTTGTTTCAATATATTGATCATTCCATCAGTAAGGAAGGAAAAGCAAGTTCTTTGACTAGAGTCTTTGGCAACCATTTCAAACCCCCAAAAAGATTTCTCTCTTAAGAGGTAACACTCTTGTGGTGCTCAAAATCTCAACATAAAGGTCTCCTGGTCATTTTACACGGCTGACAGTTTGCAAACAGTTTCCTTCTTTGGCTGAAGAAAAAAGTATAAATTCTTGCATTTAAATTCCCTTTCAGCAAATCAGATTTGCTTCTCCTGATAGAACTATCTGATCTTACATATTGAGCAATGCTAAGGATATCTGAGTATGCCAAAAAGTTTGGGTGCTGAATATCCAATAAGATAGAGTTTTACCACTTTGCTGGTAATATTAGGGGATATAATTTATAATTTCCTGCTGAAATGTGAGAGACAGAACTACTGCCTACGTAAATGCAAATGCGTTTCACAGTTTTAGTCTCATACCACACAATATCCTATTGTGGAAGAACATGTATATTTTTATTAAGTTGGAAGGCAAAAAATGACTGAACTGAAAGATTTGCAGCATTTTTACATTGCTTGGCAGTACCATATTCTTATCTCCCATAAGAATATGCATGAATGGTGACAATAAGGCCAACTATAAAATTCTGCAAGTATTAATGGTGTGCAAAAACATGTTGCTTTCAAACCTATGTTCTGGTGATACAGTGAAAATTAGTTGGATAGATTATACTTCTAAGAATTTTCCTGACATCTGTGTAGAGGCACAGTAGATAAGAGTGCAAATCTGACTTCTTGTCGGGATCGTGACACTGAGAGGAAGGAGCTTTGGGTCCGTGCTGTGATATTAACTTGATTTTGTGTTCTAGAGCAAATACGAAGCAGCTCTGCAGGTTTTCCAACTCTGACTCCCAGTAAAACTCCTATTGGAGGAAAGATACTGATTTCTTTTATATAATTTGATGAAGTCCCTATTTGACTTAATAGACAATCTGAGTATATCACTACTTGTATCTTGCGAAAAATTAAACAGCTGGGATATTATTAGTGAGTTCACCTTGCTGGAAGTTTTGTTGCTTCCATCAATGAAAAGATGAGGGATTGGGCAGCTCGTACTGTGACAAATAATGTGAATTATCATTCTTAGCTGCATGTCTGCAAAAAAGGAGGCTGGATCCTTGCTAACAAGGTAAACAAAATTTATTTCAAGTGTTGTATTTTGAATCCACGATATTGTTTTTCCCAATGTGAGATTGATTTCCTGGAAATCGTTATGGAAACAGGACCTGGCAGCGACCAGCTGATAGTCATTTCTTAAATCTGAAAGTCTAAATGATTTCAAATTATGCTGCAGCTTTATGACCTTTGTTCAGAAAGTTACAATAAGGAAAAACAGTGAGTGTGTTTCATTAATAGCAAAGTGTGTTAATGGAAGAAAATGGCAATGGAGATCCATGTAATAAAAAGGGATGCTGGAAAACTGTCCGTGTGACACTAAGTGATTACTAAGAACCTAAACAGGTCAAAATGAGAGTTTGAAATTTGTCTTTTTGTAGAACAAAAGGAGGACAAGAAACATGTTGAAATGGAAGAAAGTGGAGGACAATGTATTCATAGAGAATTTTAAGAAAAGAAAATCATGACTTATTGTGTTGTCAGGAACGCCGGCTGGAATTACCTTAGGTTCCTTACCCTCTGATACCCACGTTTTAGATGTGGGTGCCTAAACCAAGCAGCATTTCCCCTAATCTGCTTTTGAAGGTTTTACTCGGAATCCAGCTGTGCATTTTAGGTGTCTGCCTTCCAGTGTGAGAATGTCCGTGGGGAAACCAGATCCCTCGAGTTTTACTGCTGTAGTGGTAGTGACCACTTGGAACCAAGGGTTTTTCTGTACGCTTATTTTCCATACTCACTTCTACCTTTTCACATGTGATGAATATGCATATCTATGTATATGTTCATGTGTTTGGTTTAGAAATCTGTTTCATTTTTCCGATATTTCAGTATTTCATTTAACTCATTCTTTTTTTTTTCTCCTTTCTTTTCCTTTTTGATGTTAAACCATCTATTCTATTGCAGATGCTCTTCTCCATGTCTTGATCTTGACAACAGCAGGTGAACTTGTGCATAATTTCTTTCTTTATTACATTGCACTTCTCACCCACCCTATTTAGCCTCCCCTCTTACCTCACTTCAGGATGCTTTAGTGTTTTGATAGTGCACATTAGCCAAGAGAAAAAATAAATCTAACTAGCAGTGATACTTACATATGGCCCTACTTCTCTTCTTATACAGTAAGTGTCCACTTTCTCCCATCTGCTTTGGCATCTATAATCAAAGAATTCTGGACACTTAATAAGTCCGCTTCAAAAAGTCTTAACAAAGCTCCTTATACATTCCTAGATTGTTTTAACCATTGATTTGCTTAACAATACCTTTTCTTTCTTGGTGGCATGGTTTAATATTAATATTTCAAGGAAGTAACCCCACCCCCCCAGATGAATCAACACAAACCACTGTAATTATTATATTACTAAGTGGGCCTTTTATCTCTCGTCTATACAAAGAATATGGCAGACCCACTCTCTAGGCTGTATTTTTGAAATTGTGCCACCGTTTTTGAACTAGTAGAATAACAGCCCATCTTATTTTTCATGCCACACATCTTTTTGTGTGACAGTCAGTCAGTGCTTGAACCACTGGCACGTTGCATCCTGTACAGAACACCTGTAGCTGAACCTTCCTAAAGGAGATTATCTTCACTTGGCAAACTGAGCATTTATTGGCAAAATACCTCTTCATCTCCTTTAACCTAACCCTAGAAAGGTGAAAGTCTCCTTAAATATTAAGCTGTGCAAAATTATAAAATGGCTAAATAAACCCCCAAACTACAAACCCATATTTTTAGGCCATGTCACTGAATCTCTAAGCAGCTAACTAAAGCAGTGAAGAGAATGTTATCAGAAGTTAATATTCTAGCGGTTTCCTGTGTTAGGATCATGTTTTTTGTCCTCCTGGAATGTGTATTTTGCCTTGTTTCTGGATGGCAGAGTTGCAGCCTGCTGGAAAGCACTCTGAGGTAGTTGAATGACTTTGCTGTTGACTTCAGCGGGAGCTGGATCAAGGCCTTTTTTCTGAATTTCAGCTTCTCTCCGTTTTCCTTCTCCCGCTGAACACTTTCCGATGGCTGAAGCACCCTGATTGTTTGCTTCTGCTTCCTCACACTGCGACTAACACTGAATGCTGCTAGCTCCTTGTTTCCCAGTTTCTTTTATGAATTAAGATAACACGTGCTGAAAAGTTTTAACTTGTGTCTACACTGGGTGTGCTCTGGTTGGAGCTTTGTTCCCTGCTGCCCGACGAGCGCATGTGTGCCTGCTCAGCTGCTTGGGAAGGGTAATCGTACCCGAGCCGAGAGTATGGAAGTGGTGGTGGAGACTTTGCCTATTTTGGTTCCATGTGTTCCAACAACTGTTGTCTGTCCTAGAAAGCCCCTTCACCTGCTGGGTGTGCATGGCTCTCCCAGTGAATCTGCAGAATGAGTGCCCACATGCTTGCGGTCGCGGCCACCTGGAACTGTGCCTCTGCAACGCTCTGTACACAACAGGGACTCCTCACAGAGCACGAAACAAGTGGCTTCCTTCACCCCCTCCAGCACTGACACGTCCAGTTTCTAGTTTCTTTGTGCATCCTGCTGTTATCTTTCACATGAGGATAGACACAGAATAAAACCAACTTAATTCTATATGAATAAAATCAGCAAAGGGAATAACTCGGGCTCAGATCTGAAATACAAATCTTTTGTGACAATACCCCCCAACTTTTTGCCCTTCTATCCAATGCATATTTATTGTCTGTGTTTTGACCAAGTGGAGCCATTAGAAACCCCGAGAGCTGTTTGCTCTGCTCTCTGTAGAAGGCAGGGAACAGCCTGAAGGATTTAGGGGCCTTTTGTGTATATTCTCAACCACAAGGACGCTGCAGCCACTGTTATTTAATATACCTTTCATATGGCAAGCGTGCAGTTCTTAATTGCTCTAAAATTGAAGAGAATTAAATGCCCTCTCTAATTTATAAGTACGTATTGCTAAATTGAAAAAGAATGGATGATGCTTGAGCTGGCTGCTGTGTGTTTAACAGAAGCATGTATAGACTCCCCTGCAGTCTATAACTGATTCCTATAAAAGAATTTTTTTTGTACATGTTTTTTTCTTTAGAAAAATAATCCTGATTTCCCGTTCATTCTCTTTAAAAGAGAGAAGGCAATGATTTCCCCACACCTGATTTGTTTCGTCAGTTTGGCTATTATACTGTACTACCACCTTGACAAATCTCAGGAAATCTCAGTATTGATCCAATTTGCAAGACTGTCAGGGTCACATGTTTGTGTCGTGCTTCATTTCTAACAGAACCTTTAAAACTGGAAGTGAAACCTGCTGAAAGGCTGTCTCAGTACTGAGAAAGATGCAGCTTTACCCTCTAATCTGCTTTCACATTGAATCATCACTTAATTGAAATTTAAGTTAGAGTTCCTTTAGTCCCCTTTTTTCACTSTTCTTTTTTTCCTTTTTTTTTACCTCTTGAACTCTTCTCAGCCATTTGTGTTTCTCTTTAATGATCCCTATCCTCTCAGTTGTTTGTACACAGATGGTTGATAGTGCCTGTAGTAGGGCTCCGTGCAGTTGGAACACAGAGTCAGCTCCGAGTTTTCTGCTTAGCTTCAGGGGCTATATATGATGTTACGGTTATTCGTATGTTAGTATCATGCATTATTTTCTTTTTGATTGTGAGAATTTATCCTGATAAGTTATCACTTCCCGGAGTGATGGCTTCACCTGCCATGTATACCTGGTAGATTTGTTTGTTGAGTGCAATCTCTTCCTGTCTCAGTCTTGTCACTTAACAACGCTTGGTAAAATAAATGGGGGGGGGGCGCGGCAACAAAATAATTAGTTTGCATTTTACATTTACTTTATATTAGTCATAAAATTTTTTCACTTTCCTAAATGCACATTTCAGAAAGCATGTTTTATGTCATGCGTTAGTTTTGTATGAATTATTTTTATATTGATAGACACACTCCTTCAAAAGGGAAAAGCTTTTGGAAGAATCCTGGAACAGCAATAGCACCATCCAGATGCCCTATTATGTAGCAAATAGGCAGAAAAAGAGGCTGCTGTGATTCAGAAAATGCTTTCTTATTAATTATTTGCTTCTCTCTCTTGCATAGCCAGAATTATGTGAAATGTGCTGATTAAAAAAAAAAGAGATGAAAAGAAATTGGATTAAATAACTAGATGAAAAACAGAATGTGGCAAAAGGGTGGGAAATGAACAGGGTGGTGTGGTGGAAAATGATGTATTTTTACACTCCGTGTCAGCTCTGCAAATCCTGTGTCGTTGTACTGTCCTTTCAGGCTCATGTCACAGGTCTGGAGCTCAGAAATTTTCCCCTTCAGTTTCTTCCCTCTGCACTATATTCATGCTAGTTCTCCAAAATCTCTCTTCCAGCAATTCCATAATATTCTTTGGCTGGGTTTGTGAACTGGCTCCTCCATAGTTACGAGATAATTGGCACTAATCTTTCTGTGCTGTCCTTGCACTGTTCTGCTTGTCCGAGTAACTACCTTACGTCTTCTTTATGATAGAAACAGCTATCACTATTTTACAGTGAATAATAATAATATCATCATACTGGTTTTATCCTAACCATTGTTATCTTTGTGTTCACCTTCCAATGAGACTCACCTTTCCCTGTTTTTCTACTCCTTGGAGCAATGTTGGTTTCAGCGAGAGATGACAGAAGTGAGTGGGATAAATTTACTGACCCACCAGGCACATTCAGTAAACTCAAACTGAAAGAAAGAGTTGCAGCCATATTAAAAGAACCCATTATTGGTGTCAGAAGGGAGATTATTTGGTTTCAATCCTCATCTTTAGTACGTCTGTGTTCTTCTAGCAGTGAACGGTGGGTTTGGCATTGCTGAGGCACGTAGGGAGATAAGCTGAGGAGAACGTAGGACAGCAGGTGATCCAGCACTAATATTTTAGCAATGGACAGCAAAAGGAGGTGATCCTGTTGTTAAAGTATACAATCTTGAGTGTTATGTCAATAATGAAAATAACTGAATCCTAAATATTGTGTTCATGACAGCTTGCACAATGAAAAATGTGAATGCTACTTTAATTCAGTCAGAGCACTCATTAGCTCCTGGTAGTTGTGGGGGAGTGTTTGTGTTGCTCTTACTAGTAGCTTTAAAATGTGAAACTCCTCTTCCAGCAGTGTCACTGACTGCCTTAAGCACACCCATTGTGCTGGAGACTTGGACACATTCTCTGAAACATCATCCAGAACCACTTTGATAACACTTCATGCACTTAAAGGGCAATTGCAGCGCAAGCCAAGAGCATTAGTGCAACAATTGAGCATTTACTGTCTCTTAAGCTCTTCTTTCATCTGTGCTCTAACATGTACAAAGAATGTATTTTGTGAAGGAAGCTCCCATTTCTCTCAACGAATCCCCAGACAATGGAAGCTGTAAAATGTTTTCATTTTCTTTTTTTCCCCCTTGTTAAAACCACAGAAACACCAACCTCTAAGGAATGATCTAATGGTTGTACTACCCAGAGTTTTACACTAAGCAAAGCCTAGAGGTATCTGAATGGCAGTAGACTAGGAGCCTGCATGTGTGAGACAGACTGGCATCCGTGGTGCATGGTGTGCTTCCGACTGGCGCTTGTGGCTCCCTCCCATCGTCCATCTCTGACCTGCACGGTGTGTCGAGTGTTGTGTTTTTACAGCATGTGGAATTCCTTGTAGCTGTGTGGACAATGAATGGATGCAATGTTTGTGGCACAGAACGGTCAAGGGGGCAGTGGAAAAATCCCTGTATTTGTTACTCCTGTTTTAAGGGCTTTTCTCTATTGCAGGTCCTTCAGTAGCATTTCTGCGACTCCCCATGTGATGGTTCTATTTTAGTGGCTAGAAGTAGGCCTGACACCGTTCTGTCTCATCTACTCTTATTTCCACTTCCAGCAACCTGACATTCCCATCCCACATCAGGCATGATCCTGTAATAAACCAGTAAAAAAAAAAAATTGGAAGCAGTTCTACACCTTTCCCAAGAATGTCCCCAATCTGTCAAAAACTACCTGTTGGTTATATGTGGAACTACAAAAAATTCAGCRCAAAAGAAATTCCAAACAGAATGAAATGTTTTTCTCCCTTTTAAGAAAAAGAAATAAAGACTTTATCTTGTGCTAGAAGGGAGCTCCCTGTAGATGGCTTTCTGCATCTCTAAGTTTTCCAGTGGGACATTGTATTGTTGTGCAAAGTAATCAAACAGAAAAACAGAAAACCAAAACTCCATAAATAAAACCCTTATATAGTGACTGTAGCTATACTCATCGGACCAAAACCCCAAATTTGTCTTCAAACCGCTATGACATGCTGGGTTTTTTTATATAAATAGGTATATTTTTATATAAACCCCACTGATGGAGTATTAATTATATTCATGTACTCCAGAATGAAGTTTGATTCTTTTTAATATCCAAGCCCATTTTTTCTTAAAAATCATATTCTATSAAATAACTAGAAAATTATATTGAGAACCTAAAAGAAAAACCCCAAGCCATCCAACCAGATTTGGCTTTATATTTTTGAACGATAAAAAATTTTCTTCAGTAAGATGTATTTGCTTGTGAACTATTTAAAGAGCGCCAACTTTAAATACAGCTGCTTGCAGGTACAGACTAATGATATTTGCACTTCGCAATGGGTACATGTGTTCACATTTATTAGTGTCTGCTGGTATTTTACCAACAGCAGCACTGTGAAATAAGACTTTCTCTGAAGAACTTTTAAGTAGTAGTTGCCAGTTTAATTAATAAATTAACTCAGCATGATTTGGTGCTTCACATGGGAGAAAGGCTTTTTCTCATTGTACCTCTTGGGCAAGAGCTCTCTTTACATACGTCGTTTGTTACGTATGTGGAACATAGCCGAGAGAATCGGTGCTATGCTCTGGATCTCATTGTTTCTCCCTGATTTTCCAGCTTCCTGGTGAGTTTCATGGTGGATGCTCGCGGGGGTGCCATGAGAGGCTGCCGGCACAACGGGCTGCGCATCATCATCCCCCCGCGGAAGTGCACGGCTCCGACGCGGGTGACGTGCCGGCTGGTGAAGCGCCACAGGCTGGCCACCATGCCGCCCATGGTGGAGGGAGAAGGGCTGGCCAGCCGCCTCATCGAAGTGGGACCTTCTGGGGCTCAGTTCCTTGGGTAAGGGGGCCTCGCGGCCTGAAGGAAAACCTTTGGCCTATTTTGCTGTTCGCGTTGCACTGAAATGGTTCCTCTTTCAAGACTTGAACTGAAAAAGATCTTTGTAATGTGTGGTAACAGAGCAGTCGTGTGAAATGCAGAGCAGTTGTCAGTGAACAATTCCCAAAGCTTTTACCCCTTTTCAAAATGGGTATTTGAACCACCAGCGCTATGGTTAATGTGCTTCCTTGGATACAATTATTGCTTAGTGCTGTGATAGTCTAGTGGGTAAAGACTTCTGCAGMCAGAAAAGGCAGTTCATACTAGACTTAAAAAATGACTAGCACTGCACTGATCTAACCCCAAATGTGAAGCCTGCTACATACACAACACAAGTGACTCGTTTTAGAGTCTTGTGTTGTGGTTTCGGTAATTTGGACTATCAGGGAAGAGCAGTGCCTTTGATTTTTCTGGGATTGAAATTGCTAAATTAAGCAATAGGACAACCCTGGAATTTGTTGGCCATTTCTTTTGTCCCACGCTGCAAAGCCTGTAGAAAGATCAGATTTGTGTCTGCTGCTGAGCTCATTTTAGCAATTTTCAGCTGAAAGCAGCAGTTATCTGCACTTTTAAAAATTTGTTCTACCAACTGTTCTCCCTATCGACTGTGACATCTGAAAGTGGATGATCGAAGGAACCCCTTCTAATGCGGTAAATAACTTTGTTCAGAAACTAAAAAAAGTGACTCTGTAAGCAGCAATAGTTTAAATCCATTTGGAAACAACTCAGTTGCTTTAAAATCCTGTTATAACAGGCAGTCATCAGAGCCACCATCTCTGTTAGTGTTACCACTTATTCTTTTCACATCTCGGTCACTTCTAAAAAGAAGCAGAAAGAAATCTAAAGAGCAGAAGAAATGCTGTGCTGTCACATTCAGTCTTCCCATTATCTTTGTCACACCCAAATGGATTTTAAGTATGTCTCCCATTCTTTTTTAATGGTTTTTCTATCTGGTGAGAATGCCTCCCCTGAAAGACAAGCATAGAGCATAGTTCATTCGTTCTCAGATCTTTGTGCCCTTCCTGCGAGTGTTTCCCTAGGAGCTGTGCTGGCAGTGAGATCAGAAAATCACTGTGCACTTTGCAGAGGTGCATTCTAAGATCCAGATCCTGCTCCCATTGAGTACACGGCCAAAACCCCCGTAAGAAACAAAAGGTCCTAAATTAAYGAAACTGCTTTTCTGATTTGGGTCACCAAATTGTCACGGCTAGGACGGAACCTTATTCAGTGTACAGCCTAATTCCACTCTGTGGACCAGACAGTGGCACTGGCGTTCTGGCACAAAAAATACATAAAGTTTATTTATGTTCTTTCTTTCACTGCTGCTTTGGATGTACTCAGTAAACTTCATCTGCCTACGGCTCCTCCCCCACTTAATGAGGGAGAAAGCTTGGTCAGCCGAATCCTTCAGCTGGGGCCTCCTGGGACCAAATTCCTTGGGTAGGAGAGACTTGAAACAAATTGATGGATGCTGACCTCCCCATTCTTCTCCTCCTTCTGCAATATGATTTTTTTATGTCATTATGCCCATGATATTGTCCCTTTCTATCATTTGAAAGTTTGTACACTTAACCCTTAGTGGACCATTTTTCAACCTTTGTGGTCTGTGGTTTTGTTTTGGTGGTATGTTTGTATCTTTTTCTTCAAGTACTGTGGCCTTCATTTTTGTTTTGGCATGAAATCTTTCTAGTTCTGTGCTTGATGTCTGTAGCAAAGCAACCTGGATTGGGACCGCAAAAAAAAAGAATCTACTGTAAATTTTAAGCTGTTTTTTTGTATCAAGGACTGATCAATCAATAAGTTATATGTTGGATACCACGAGTGTAATAGAACACATAGCATTTGCTACGTACATGGTAACCCGTGTGAGTCCTCTAATTAGAGAAGTGTATCTACAAATATATTTATATCTTCTCTCTTATTTTTAAGAGTATGTATGTTTATGTATATCTCAATACAGATATATTATATGTACACATATGTATTGTATATGTGTGTGTGTATATATATATATATATATATGGGCCCATACGCTGATGCATATGTTGACTTGCAAGGCAACAAGGCAAATTCTTATCTCCTATACTGCAATAGAAACCCAGATAATCTCTTCAGACCTCCTGTGTCTCTCCCAGGGTGTAAATCAGGAATAAATTCATTGGAATATGTAGAATTACAAAGAAGTAAAATTGGCACAGGACACAATTGCACCCTGATCGCAATGAAATTATTCTGATTTGCACTAGTATAAGTGAGATCAGAATTTGTCCCTCTATTCCTATATGTTACAGTAGATTCTCTTTGAAATGAAGTTGCACAGGTTAACCCAGACAGTAGTGACAACTAAAACAAGCATGAGTTTTTGATGGATTTGCAAAAAAAATCACCAAATTTCCAGATAAGCACTATTATCTTACCAAATCTCATTCACACTGTGGAAAGAGGTGAATGCACTTTTYCATCTGTCCTTCAGCACTTACTGGGTCCCTGTAAAAATCTAGTCTGTGTTAGTGGCCTTCTAGTTTTAGGATTATGCCAAAGTATTCCAGCTGAATAGGTAGAATTCCAGGTCACTTTGTAGCAGACTGAATAGAGTTGCTGTTAATCCTGTTTCTTCCTCTCTCCCGTGTGCATTTAATGCGCTGTGTTGCTGTGCCAGGCCTGTGATTGTGGAGATTCCCCATTTTGCTGCTCTGCGTGGGAAGGAGAGAGAGCTGGTGATCCTGCGCAGCGAGAACGGGGACAGCTGGAAGGAGCATTTCTGTGAATACACCGAGGATGAACTGAACGAAATATTGAATGGGATGGATGAAGGTATCCAATGGGACTTTGTTTCTTATCCTGCTCCTGCGTTACTTGTGTAACTGGGAGTAGCAGCTTTTACCATGGCGCTCACTTCCCTTGCACGGGCTGCTGAAGTAGTGGGACGGGATGTCTCCCTTCATGAAGTTGAGAAGAGATGCTTGATTTGTGTCTTCTACTGTTCCTTTCTGTAGTGCTAAACAAAAAGTTTCCATAGCAAACACCTTTCCAAAACATGGCAATTACCATGCTAATCCTTTCGAAGCAGCTCCGTGTGTGGGAGGAAATGTCAGTCACGGGTACTCTTGCTTTCTGAGAGAACAGGATGGCTTTGGGCTGTCTAGGCGCTGCACAGTTTGTTATTAATTTTGGTGATTTTTACAAAAAACCTCACAACCCGCAAAGTAAACAAGCTAACTCACAGAGTAAAAGCTGAACTCATATTTYGATGCTTTTTCGTATCAAAGTACAACAAGTTTTATTTCTTTGCTGCTAGTTCAGGACATTGTAAATATGTGAAGTAGAAAGGGGCTTGGACCAATCCCTTTGCTTGTCTGGCTGCTGAATTTGGAGATGTTGTCAACGTGTTCTGTTTGCTGCCCTAAGCTCCCTTCAGTTCGTTGCTCACTCTGTCTGTCCTTCTCTTGATTGCTCTGGTTTAGCCAAACACTGGGATGTGTTTCCTTTTCCCTTTGAATTCTAGACAAARTACGTTGTGTAAGTTGCAGCCAAACTGTGAACAGCTCGAGTGCGTTTTGAAGACCGCTGTATTGTTTCTACAAAATTCTCGTCTTCTGACCATCTCCTCTTTTGCCCTCAGTACTTGACACTCCAGAGGAGCTCGAGAAGAAACGGATTTGCCGCATCATCACCCGGGATTTCCCGCAGTACTTTGCAGTGGTGTCCCGGATCAAACAGGACAGCAACCTCATCGGGCCCGAGGGAGGGGTGCTGAGCAGCACCGTTGTCCCACAAGTGCAGGCAGTCTTCCCAGAAGGGGCTCTGACCAAACGAATTCGTGTTGGCCTCCAGGTACAGTGAAGCAGTCACAAAGCTTTTCTGCTTATTTTCTTTTAGTATAAAATCACCTTGTTTGAATGGAGAACCAGCAAATTCAGCTTATCGTGTCGTATGCTGTCTACAATGCTTTTAGGAAAATCAATAGAAGAAAAAAAATCCATGCAAAAGTCAAAGCAAGTGGTAGAGCTTTGGGTTTTCCAGTTAAATCAGGTTCTTGTCTGTTAATTGTCTGTATAATCTTGGGAAAAGATTTTGGTGGTGGTGATGATGATGATGATGATATTAGTGTAGGACATATAGTTTCTTAAATATGCCTTATGAAAGGCATCAGAGAAGTACAAAGGGCTTCAATAATTAGGTCAAATGTACAGATTCTCAGTGTGAAGGAACCAGCTTAACAATTCTCTCCTAAAAGAGAGGGAAATCTTTCCGCTGTCTCTATCCTGCCCTCCTGCTGCATGCATCCCCAACTTACCAGGAGACCGTGCTTGTTGAAATCCCCTGGAATTAGCTCAATAGCTCACTAAAACAGCTCAGAGCTTGTTCTCAGGGGGAAAAAAGTGACCAGGTTATCATTTGCTGCTGGTTAAGTGAATGAMATTAATGCCATAAAAATCTGACAAGCACCAAGAAAGGGGATAGGTAGAAGAGGCAGGCATCGCAAAGTTGAAAAAGGGAGGTCTCTCCTTCTCACTGGCAATCAGTTCTTCTCTCTGCAGATTTTCATGGGAAATTGTGCCATTTGATCTAAACAGTTAAGGGTTTTGTGGGCAATATACAGACCCAATTCTTTGCACATCATTAAACCGTTTTCAAGTAACTGTTCTGTTATGTTCTCTTGTTCTGTAAAGGCTCAACCTATGCACACCGAACTTACAAAGAAGATTTTGGGCAACAAGGCTACCTTCAGCCCCATAGTCACGCTGGAGCCCCGGAGAAGGAAATTCCATAAACCCATCACGATGACGATTCCTGTGCCCAAGGCCTCCACCGAGGGGCTCATGAATGGCTATGGAGGCGACACGCCCACTTTAAGGTTACTATGCAGCATAACAGGTAGGACGCCAGTCCTGGAGCTTTCCGTGTGCATCCTGAAACTGGCAGTCCTCGTGGGCTGGAAGTGTTAAACTGATTACACACATGGGAAACTGGGTGGAAACCTGACTGGGGTGAGAAGCTGTGAAAATAAACTACTTTCCAAACAACTGCTTTGTACCAGAAATAACATTTGTTGTTTGCACTAACAAGAGATGTGTAATACAATCATATTCTTTGGGTTTGGTGGGTTTTTTGCTTTTTCCTTACTGTTTGTTTATTGGGAACCAACACACCTCTGCCTGGCACGGTAAGCGTAGTACACACTTCATGTTGCAGGATGCTCAGGAGGAAAACACTGGAGTTAAACACTTGGCTTGCCGTGACTCCAAAGTGATTAGCATCTCCTTCAGTCTCTCTTAAGAGATAGAAATGCGCTGCATGCATTTAATTAAATTAATTAATTAAATCCTGTGCTACAGGGCTCATCACTTGAAAATCATTTGGGCACTTGATTTTCCTAGGGTAAACCTATCCCAGCTGTACCAGCATTAGTGGAATAATGTGGACCCAAAGAGAAGGCATGTCTGGGATTATTACTCGTTTCATAGCGATTAAAAACTCTAAAATATTTCTTAGAGGCAAAAAAGTTGCACACTCGCTTGGTTTTAATTTTATTTTTAAATCTCTGTCATTTCAGGAGGAACCACTCCTGCCCAATGGGAAGATATCACTGGGACAACGCCACTGACATTTGTTAATGAATGCGTTTCCTTCACGACAAATGTGTCTGCCAGGTACCTACACAAGCAAACATCACTTTTACAGGGATACTCTCAAATGCATGTCTTTCCTCCACGGATATTTCTGTGAAACTATTTTAGTTCATAGAGTAGAATGAATGGAGATATTTATTGTTATGCAAATTTCCTAGGAAACGGAAATCTCCTATTTCGGTACCTCGGTATACATCTTGTAAGAGATATTACTTCCAGGATATCCAAAAGCTGAGAAGTCAGGCAGAAAGGGCCTGTAGGTTGTACCAAACTTGGATCTAGAAGAGACTTTTCCATACATCTGTTCTTAGGAGGAGATTTAACTGCTCTCTTACTGAAAACAGAGTTTTGTTTAAAAAAAAGAATAATATATATGTATGTGTGTATGTATTTTAGTTTGTATCCTGCCCATGATTTGTATCACAGAAACGCACAAAAATCTCCTCCCCTGTAACAGGAGATGCAATTCRTGGCCTGGAAAGTAATCCATCTAGGATGTGTAGTCTAGCAAACGGTTAAAAAAATCATGGAGAACTTGCCCATGAAATTCAGTGCGAACGTGCAGTGTCCAGGGCAGTTATTACTGTTAGATTTGGTTTATTATTAAATGAAATAGTGTGTTCAGTGTTAAAATGAGATCAGCTCTTGCAACCCAACCTCCAGTTTAACATAAGGTGAAATAAAGTATTTTTTTTTTTATCCTTTCTCAGTTCAGAAAGGGCTGTTTTCCCATTAAGTTGGCTGCTTTGCTGCTGTACATTTCTTTGTGGTGTAAGTAAACATTCTTCTGTAACAGCAGTGACCACAAGAGGGGGATCTTACAGTGCATTCARCTCAGTGCTGCTGCAGAGGTCTGTGCAAAAGCAGAAATTAAAGGCTAATTTAAGAACTAGATGCAGAGCTTGAGAAGTCCAAGTCCCTAAAATTGTGAAGTGCCCAGCAGGGCTACACGTGATAGACAGCCAGAACGAGGGTGACAGTTTCTGTTTCTACAATCCACATTTATAGTGGGGCTTTCCTAATTCTGCTGATGACATGAAAATTGATTCCTATTTTTAATGTTCTGTGATATAGASACAGAATGGGTAGAGATTTTAATGTGTTCCATCTCTTCTTTTTAATCTAAATGAATGTTTAACTTTCTGCTTTGGGTTGAGATTTTAATGGGTTCCACCTGTTCTTTTTAATCTAAATCAATGTTCAACTATCTGCTTTGCCCCAAACATGATTTTAAATGTTGGTAGAGTTAGAAAATGAAATTTTTCATCTATTTGCAATCAGAGAATTAATTACCTTCTTTGCCCAAAGGACAAGCTAACCTTAATTTCTTCACTTGTGCCCTGGTCTAAATGTGCCTCTGCCCTTGTGCCTTGCCAAGAATCAGCTAATTTCTGATTGTTTGCTATTGGCAGTAATTTTTTTTATGTCTAGTTACATCATTAATGATGGACAACAATTTTACCATTGTAAGACTATCTCTGTCCAAAATGAGCTTGGGAAAGAGATATATTTGTCACGTGAATGACACCGCAGACTTTGAGGCACAGTGTTTGTTTTCCATTTCCTCAGCTGCAGCTCTTAAAAGATTTAATATCTGTTTGGGCTTTTTAGCCCTTGGTGTTTGACAGCAAATCACTGAGGCATCTGGTGGTTTCTCAGAGGATGTAGCCTCTCCAGTTGGAGTCCAGCATAGCATAATTCTCCCACGCAGGAAAAGGAAAGTATCAGTGTGCAGAGCCTTTATGTAGCACACATGCTTTCCCTCTTTCAAATGTCAGCAGCCTGTTTTTGTGAGCAGTGCGTTTGGTAAACGTTCTAAAGATCAGCACAGCATGAAATTTGGTGTTACTCAGCTGCAGATGAGTAAGTGCAGAGCAGTCACACTCCAAAGGGATGCTTTGGGGTTATAATGCCATGTAATCCACAGTAAGGAATAACCCCCCCTATAGATTATACCAGCTTTTGAGCCGTCTCTGACCTCTCCTGATTTCCGCCTTCATCCTCCGGCTGTGAAACTCAAGCTTTCCACCCACACAGTGCATTTTATTGAAAAGAAATGGCATCAGCTCTGCAGAGAAACTCAAGGGGGAGCTGGGAAAGAAGGCAGTACATGTTACTCCTTGGAAAATGCTTGGTGACTAAATTCACACAGGAACAATTTCTGACTTTGCATGCAGCGTTGCACCGTGCACAGAGTCATTGACGTTCGCCTAAAGAGCCTCGGGTTCTGCTATCGTATGTAAGGAATCGACTGCTATTCCTTTAAGTTGGATGGTAAACAAAAACTGAGAGTGACAATTCTTTTTGCACTCTATTCTCACTCGTTATCCACAATTGCTGTGGTTACCAGCTAATGCTGCCAGGATGGGGTAACACATAATTTCCTTTCTTAAATCCTGCGCTGATTACACAACTCTTCATTTTCTTTTACAGATTTTGGTTGATAGACTGTCGACAGACACAAGAATCTGTTACTTTTGCTTCCCAAGTGTACAGAGAGATCATCTGTGTCCCCTACATGGCCAAATTTGTGGTGTTTGCCAAATCTCATGATCCCATTGAAGCACGGTTAAGATGTTTCTGCATGACGGATGACAAGGTGGATAAAACTCTAGAACAACAAGAAAATTTTGCTGAAGTTGCCAGAAGCAGGGACGTAGAGGTACTGTGCAAGAAAGTTGTCTCCATTTTCTAGTGTCTGCTTTTCAGCTAATATTTTTTGCCTTCTRTCTGCCGCAAGTAGTGAAAAATAATAGTGCCCACAAGGACTGTCACGATGCAGTGTCAGCAAACATGATAAGATGGAAGCTTGGACTTCTGTCAGGTGTAAGGGAAAAGTAGCGAGGAAACCSCATTCCCGGCGGGCAACTGCCAGACTCTTAGTCCACAGGGCTAAAGGGAGAGAGTCAGAGCCAAAAAGGATGGGTAAGTAACTCCATAAATGCACATCACTAACCAAAAAGTCAGCTGACAGTGGTCACAGTTTGTCAGCACATTCACATACCAAGAAGTTAAAGTAGCAGGTTTGATTAATATTCTGCTTTACAAAAATAAAATTACATTAAATCTGTTGCTGAGCAGGCAAAAGCTTTCCTRTGTGGAATTCAGCAAACTGCCTGCTAAATGCAGTTTTTCTGGCCCTGTCAGCTTCCTCAGAAGGGATGACAAATTGGAAGTGCTTTAACTTACGTGGCACATTCTGCTTAGTTCAGTCTCTTTTCCACGAGAATCCCACCTTTAAAAAAACTGTCTTTGCTGTTCCTGAAGATCTGACAGGCGTTTCTTGTGCACAGCAGCTGGATAAAATATGAGCTTATCAAACTGAATGACAAGGCTGAATTTCTGTCAAGTACGGATGAGCCATGAATGTATTGGCACTTTGAAGGGAACATCTCCCAAACTGCTAGTCTGATATTCAAGCATGTGGAGGGGGCATAACAACAGCAGTCTGAAGACATAAGCAGTGCCATTATATAGGGATTTCAGAGAGGTGTTTGCCTGAGGCCTGACTTTCAAAAGCTCGAGGCCTTTACAAATCCAGCTGCAATAAATAGAATTGATAGATACACACTCTTTGACTTCGGATGGCTGAAGAAAATATTTCTTTGACTGTGGTGATGAGCCATTTTAGCAAAGTRTGCTAAAACTGGAGTCAATCAAAAACCCAAATTAAAATATAGGTTTAAGAATTTGCCCAGATTTATGACACCGAGTCTTCTTTTGTCATTTAAAGTACTGTGTTATTATTATTACATTAACAATCTATTCTATTTGGAATTCAATAATCTGAAATGTTTCCACACATTTTAGGTCACTGTACATAACAAATCTTCTAAATGCTGACAAGTCCTAACAGTTCCAGAAATTGATTGGAACTATTGTAGAATTATCCCGAAGAAGAAATCCTAATCGCCTCACAAGGATTAACTGCTGTTTTGCTTCTTTTTCCTTTCCAACAGGTATTAGAAGGAAAACCCATYTATGTTGACTGCTTTGGCAATTTGGTGCCACTCACAAAGAGTGGGCAACATCACATATTCAGTTTCTTTGCCTTCAAAGAAAATAGACTTCCTCTGTTTGTGAAGGTAACGTTAATGGCTCCTTTTTGGATATTTCAAGTTACCACTTCACCATATTTTTTACAAATGAAGGAAAAAGAAAATAATTAATTTATATAAATTCCCAACTGTAACCTAATTTTATCCCCATACTATTCTATTTTAAAAACTTTTTTATGAGTAGGAAAATCTGAAAAATAAAATCCAAAGGAAAAAAGCTCCATTCCTCCAACATTAAGTAATACTTTAGCCCTGACAATAGAGCCAGTGACAACTGTGCTGTCGCTGAGCCACCATCACCTTCTCTTCTGAGAGGGAGATTAGAGAGCACTGGAAAGCTCTTCCCACAAACTTTTCCTTCTCCCTGGACATTCTGACTGCAATGAAGGAAACTGTAAGTCTTAGAGAAATGATTTATGAATAGAAACTTCCAGTAAGAGGAGAAAATCAATCCACTGCCTCATTGTATTATATTTGCTGTATGCCGCTAGTCAAATTTTTAACTTTCTCCCTCCTTTGCAGCAATATTTTGTAAGCTCGTTGTAATTTACAGTTTTATCTATGGCACCACCTACCTTTGGCTTTGCATATTTCCCCCCACGGTGAATTTTCCCACGTATATTCAATGCACAACTACACCTGTATGTACATTTAAAAACAGCAGGGGGGAAAAGACAAAATATGTTCTTTTTGCCTACGCGGACTTTTTGTCCCACRTCTGGTGCCTCCTGCTAAATAGTTGTGAGAGGCACGAGTAGCTCATGGAGCAAAAGAGCAGGTTAAATGTGTGTATTTTTGCTGTGCCAGGTCCGAGATACCACTCAAGAGCCCTGTGGACGATTGTCATTCATGAAGGAGCCCAAATCTACCAGAGGCCTCGTTCATCAAGCCATTTGTAATTTAAACATCACTTTGCCCATTTACACAAAGGTACTGTGGAATTATACCCAGCTGTGGTCATCAGCACTGTAATACAAACAAGAAATGAGGAGGAGGGCAAAACATGGTTAAAGCTTTGTGATCAGAGATTTTAAAGAGGAAAAAATTCCATGCAAGGGCTTTCAGTGTCTTGGGTTTGGTACTCCTAATGCCAGTGTTTGAAGATGTCATCAGGTATTTGCCGAGGACTCAGAAGAGATGAGTGGGAGTGCCCTCAATTTCTGTTTAAGCAAGATCAGATATTAAACACTTGTTTCCTTAGGAAGTGTCAGTTTATGTTTATTCTTTGAAAACACAGGGTTTTTCTGTCCTGGTCAGATTAGAAGCTGCATGCCTATTAGGGATGTATTTGCCCAAAATGTTGCCTCTTGGTGTTCTTGATCTTCTCAGCACTTTCAGAATATAATAAATCTTTATTATAACATTTTAGTATAATTTTAAAGCAGCACATCTTACCGTACTTTAACTTAAAAAGGTAATAGTTCTTGGCTGTTTTAAGTGTTCATTTATGCTAATTTATGGGTGAAAAAGCATGCATACATTTAAAGTTTTGGTACAAATAAGGATCATTAGAAGTCTAACTTTTCAGTTTGTTTTTTGCTGGCTTCTGTAGCCTTTTGTGTTTTAAATTGACAGTTCAGTTTTGCCGCTTTTTGACACAAGAAATGAACTGCAGAAACATGTGGCATTTTCTTTTTTTCTGTTACATTTTGTCAAAAGTTACTTTTTCCTACTCTCTTCTAAACAAAGTTGCCTTTTGCCTGCTCTGTTTCTCCCTTCTCTTTTTGCATGGCACCTTGGGACTGAAAGGAATCAGATTCAGATCAAGAACCAGAAGAGGTAATGTTGCTAAATCTTGTTCTTGCCTACACACACTGCTCAAACAGAACTCACAGACACAACTCRGAAGATTAAACCTTAGCTCAGTGCTATAAACACAGCGAAGAGGGCCTTTCACAGACTCACTTTGGGAACAGACAGAGTTTAACTTCCCCTCTGTTAAAATTACAAATCTTCTCCGTTTATAACATCCAA
This sequence comes from Amblyornis subalaris, assembly GCA_018881555.1. Classification (NCBI taxonomy): domain Eukaryota; kingdom Metazoa; phylum Chordata; class Aves; order Passeriformes; family Ptilonorhynchidae; genus Amblyornis; species Amblyornis subalaris. The sequence continues at coordinate 1,348,297 of JACAXG010000118.1, read as the reverse complement.
CTGAGCTGGATGACTGACAGCCAGTACAGAATCCGTGCTAACCCAGAAGTCACAAGTAAGAGGTTTCGAAATTTCGTTTTTAGCATAAACTAAGTTGTATCAGCTCCCCCTGCGCTCCCAGCCCGGTTCTGGCAGTTATGGATGTTCCTTAAGCTCTGACCCCTACACGAATGAGTAACATTAGAAAAGCATCCCCACATTTCGATGATGTTCAGCTGTTGGAAACACTGTGGGAATAGCCAGCTCCTCAAAGAGGATGGACATCTTTTCCATGCACTGCAGAACAGAGTTCAGCAGATCTGTGGCATGGGTTGCAGTTTCCTATTATCATGACAAAAATATTTACCACTCCTAATGTAAATATGACTTCTGTTTTTGTATAAGAAACTAAAGCAACTAAAAGAAAAGCTCATGGATGGCTATAAGCATTTTAAACTATTTTTGTTGACTTTATTAATTTGTATGTCAGTAATATTAATTAGTATGCTGGCATAATTCTGGACTGATCTGGAAGAACCTAAAGTAAGGGAAACTAGAGTATCCTAGGGATCCAGGGTTACCATGTAGGGCAATGTGTGCGTCAGAGGAATTCAGACTATTACGGGTCTGTTACACACACTGCCGAGTGTGAAATCTGATTAGGTGAGCCTAAAGGATTGCCAGGCATGCACGAACATGCACGTGTGGTCAGTGATTTACCTCTGCTCATTGTCAGCTTGTGGAAAAGCAAGGATTTCCTAATGTCTTGACCGAGACAGTATATTGCATTTATCTTTATAAAGAATATTTTAAAACAATTTAAACCTTTTCAGCACTCTCCAAAAACTTGTGGAGTTTACCACACACAGTATCTTGTGTCAGCAGTACTGCACAGCTGATTGGCATTCCTCACAGTTGTCCTACCCTACCACAAGTTTGTATAGGAAATTAAATGTGTAATGCTACTTCTAACTTTGCATATTTTTCCACAGCCAAATTTAAACAACATGCGCTGGTGTGGACAAATGCTAGCAGAACTGAAATAAGCTGAAATTACAAGGCAACCTCAAAAATTTGCTTCTTGAATCTTCATAGTTTGACATTGCATTTTGTTTAATTCTTTTTTGGCAAGGACTGTGTTTTCTTTTGAGTAACAGTAAAATTGTGTGGCTTTTTCGATCTGTACCCAAATACACCCTGCAAAATCAAAAAGGTGGCCTGTGAGGGCCATCGCAGCTTCCATTTGGAGGTATCGATAGCTCTTAGTGGCATCGAGCCCCAGGTCGTGCCTTGGGCAGCAGCAGTTCTGCCATCATTTGTGCACCTACATTTCATCATCACTGAGCACAGAGGCAAAAATGCAAACCGTGCTCTGAGAATGAACGTGTCCAAGGAAACAGTGTATAAAACATCCTGGTTGCCTTCCAGATGGACCATATGCCTTCAGATAGCCATATTGGAGTATTTTGCTTTAGACAGGAAGAAATAAATTAAGAACAATGCAACAAAATACCCAGTAATGCAAAAGTCTAGGTCCTCCACACTGCTAAGAGCATTTAAAGAAAATATACTGCAACATTTTGCATCTACTGTTGAGCATAACTATAGCAAAGTAACAATTTTTGTGATATTAGAGACCTTAAATAAATTAAGCCATGCCTCTTCTGTCATTTTAAATGCATTCTTGGTTCCATTTACGTCCGTGGATCTGTGTGTCTCCCTGCATCTTCTAATGGGTATAACTTCACTAGTGGCTTCTGTATAGCAATTATATTTGAACTTTCAAATTTCCCCCTTTTTTCTCTTCCAGGTTGATATGACTTCTGAAAAAAGTAAGATTTTCTTCTTCTTCTTGAAAATGTTATAACGCAGTTTGTATGAAAGATGGTTAAGAGTAAAGATAAGCACGAAAGAGAGCTAAGTTTTAACTGCTATTGCTAATAACATAAATACTTTAAAAACATAACAGAAAACACTTTCATATCAAAGCAGCTATCCAAGTAAATACATTTTAATGTGTAAATTAACAAGTAAAACAGTTTAAAACCATTCATCTAAGCATTTACTTTCCTTTGACATCCCTAGTGATCCCGCTATTGCTATTTTGCCTGTATGAATGCTCATCCCTCCATTTTTGTTTTCTCCATTTGTTGACACACATTCTTGCCTCATATTTGAGACAGATGACAGTATCACTTTTAATGAAAACCTAACGAGGACTCCAATCTATTTCATTAACCTCATGGAATACAACCATGCCCAAAAGTGATACTGTCCAAAAGAATCAGGCTGTTTAACCCTCCCTTCCTTGCCCCCACCCTGTACTGTGGTGAAATATGGCTAGAAATCTGACACGAAAGCTTGGCACAGGATCCACCCTCTGCACACGCACGATCGGGCCGTGACTGTGAGAGACCGAGGGCGAGGGGTTCGCAAATATCTCCTTCACGGGAGATGCCAACCAAACAAACCTCTGCACACACTGAAGTGTCTCCAATGAGAGCTGCTTCCAAATGCAGCCATTTCTTGGATCTGTCTTGTTTCCAGTTTGGAGTGCAATGTCTTGCATTGTTTGCAGCTAAAGTGCAATGTCTCGCGTTGTCCTCCCACCGCTTCCTCACTGCCAAGTCCTCAAGCCCCAGAGAGCCCCAGCGAGCGCTCTTGCTCCAGCCACAGGCTGTCTGGATAGCACTTCCAATTTATTTCCCACCGGAGTTGCTTTGCTTCAGGCCAGTTAACTCGGTTCTTTAGCCAGTGAGAGTCATACATTTGATATTTATGAAAATATGTATTACAAATCTATAAAATTACTGGCTGGCATTTCAGCGTGCACCAGACAGTTCATTCTAAAGCAGCAGCATCCAAAGACCACATATTCAGCAYGGACATACCTTGCAGCAATCTGGTTATAATTAACGTACAGCACAAATATTTAGCAATTGGTTACACCCAGGAGAACAGCATAGCAAAGTGAATATTTCTTACAGCTAATTATGTATTGCTTAGGTTCTCCTTATTTGCATTAGTGCTTTGACTTTCAAACTGCCGTGCCGAAATGTGCGGTTCCATGCGACGTGCTGCCTTTAAAGGGAAAATGTCCAATAGTAATTCCTAAGCATTGCATTCTGTCTGTAACTTGCTTCAGTCCTCCACTGTTTCATTCTGTTCAATATTCATTTTCTGCTAGTGCTTGCTGAAATGAAATACTACGAGCAGGCAGTTACGGCATAATGGGAATCATCTGCAGCCACCTTCCTGTATATTGATTGCCAGATTAGACAAATATTTCACCACAGTATGTTTTACAATATTTTCATGTACCTTTAATTTATATGATTAATTTTTAGAGTTCTTGTTTTTTAACCGAAGCTACATCCCCAGCAGCATTTGCAACACCTTTGCTTTGCATGGAAATAACTTGCCTTACATGAATTGTACGTATGTGTCTAGTGTGACTGTCTGTGATTTTGGGTTGCCATACATTACATTTTTTAAAACTCTGAAATCACTTCTAAGTTGATTCACAGTTTTTTCTTATTATCTCTCCTTTTCTTCTCTGTCTTCTCTTTCCTCAGTCAGTTCATTAGTTGTCAATGAGGATGTTCCAAGGAAAGGACCATGCCTCTTAAAACCAAAGACTGTTTGTTTCATTGTGTAGGTGTGAAATCCCCTTAGATGAAATGCCGGTTTGCAGCTGATTCAGATCTCTACGTATTCGATCATATTTTAGATTACTGCAGAATTACTTTTCACTTTTTATTTTGGTCATTAAGAAAAACAAAACTGTTAACCCGATGTTATTCTGACAGTTTGCTAACACTGGCTTTCTCTTAGAGGAAATCGACTTTCAATCAGTTCTAATGCTTTCCCCCTTTTTCCTTGTTTTTCTTTTTATTTGAACATTGATCTGTAACATCTGAACAATCTTGAGATGCCTCTCTTTGTGTAACTTCACTGTGTTTCTTCTGGTTTTGATTTGAAATTTCGTTGTTGTTGTTTTGGGTTCTTTTTAGTGGTGTCCTGATTTGGTTTGTTCCTGCTTTGATACCGTATGTGTGGTTGTGCTCTAGCGATAAAGTGAAGCAAGTTATTTCCTGCCATTTTCCTTTTCAGTTGGTTTTTTTTTTCCCCCGTTAGCTTTGCTTTGCTCTTGTACCCTCAGATCTTGTGGATCCACCATTCCCGGCCCATTTTGTTGACCTTCCTACCACTGCAACCAAAGACTGTCATTTTCAGTCCTGATTACATTTTCCAATCTCTATTTTTGATTTCCATTTTACTTTCAATGTTTTTCATTCGCATCAAAGATGACGAGACAGAATCTACAGAAACATCTGTCCTGAAAAGCCATCTGGTTAATGAAGTCCCTGTACTAGCCAGTCCAGACCTGTTGTCTGAAGTTTCTGAGATGAAACAAGATTTGATCAAAATGACTGCCCTCCTGACAACTGACCCTTCTGATAAATCAGGCTCCATTAAAGTGAAAGATCTTGAAAAATCCACTGAAGAAGAGCCAGGAGAGCCTTTTGAAATAGTTGAAAGAGTGAAAGAGGACTTAGAAAAAGTAAATGAAATTCTAAGGGGTGGATCCTATACCAGAGAAGACCACATTTCGCAAAAGTCCCTTTCCAAACAAGAACCCCTAGAAGAAGAATGGATCATTGTCAGCGATGAAGAAATTGAAGAGGCCAGAAGAAATGCTCCTTCAGAAGTCAAGGTAGACAATGGGACAACAAAAAAGGAGGAGCGGGACATGACAGGAATGGTAGATTACCTTGCAGAGGATTCAAAAACACACGTTTCTCTTCACGAGGTACAGCCGCAGGCCTTACAGGAGGACTTAGCAGAAGAGAAATTTGAAGCTGTGGTCGTAAGCAGGGATTCTGAAAAAAGAGGAAAAGAATCTCCAAAAACTGGGAAACCAAGCCCACAGGAGCAACAGAAGGCAGCCTCAGAAGTTAAAAAGCCCCTTAGGACAAAACTAAGAGAAAAGCCAAAGCCAAAGGAAGGCAAAGCCCACAGCAGCGGAGAAAAACTGAGACTGCCTAAGCTCACTGCGGACGAGCCACCGGCTGGGGAACCTGGCTTAAAGGTGGCAGCTGCTCCGGAGGCTAAAGCCGTGTCCCCTGTCATTGAGGAAACTCCAATTGGCTCGATAAAAGATAAAGTGAAAGCTCTTCAGAAACGGGTGGAAGATGAGCAAAAAGTACGGTCCAAACTGCCCGTCAGAGTTCAGGCAAAAGAAGGCCCTGCCGAAAAGGCACCTAAAAAACCAGCGCAAGTCAAAAAACCAGTAGCACACAAAGCCCAACCGCCTGTCTCGCCTTCTTCTAAGACAGAGAGACTCGAAGAGACCATGTCCGTTCGGGAACTGATGAAAGCTTTCCAGTCAGGGCAAGACCCGTCCAAGAATATTTCCGGACTGTTTGAGCACAAATCTGTCAAACAGAAGCAACAGGCCCCTGAGAAGGAAACACCCCGCAGGAAAACAATTCCTTCGCAGAGCGAAACGAGGCGAGTGTCAAACCTCAAGACAGACAAACAGAAGGACAAACCAAGCACGGCGTCAAAAGCAGAGAAAGAGCCACCATCAAAGAAAGGAAAACCGCAAACTTCTACCATCGAAACTTCCAAGAAAGCTGGTGGTAAAGACCAAGTAAAAGAGCAGAGCAGCAAAAAGCCAACCGAACCTCTCCCTCCAGTAATAGTTGATGAAAGTGCCAAAGAAACAGCGGCTGGGAAGGGCAGGACTTCTGACGATCAAAGAGATCCTGACTTCCAGATCAGCCCCGACAGGAAAACCTCCACAGACTTTTCTGATGTCATCAAAGAAGAACTGGAGGATAACGACAAATACCAACAGTTCCGACACCTCTCAGTGACAGAGGAGGGAGAGCTTAACTTGGAGCAAGTACTGACCAGTCCTTTCGGTGCTGCTTTTCCCACAGAGGACGGGAAAGATGGATTCCTTCCTGCTCTTTCTCTGCAAAGCGCTGCTCTCGAAGGGAGCTCGGAGAGCCTTAAACACGAAGGTGTGGCTGACTCCCCAGGCAGCCTACTGGATGGAACCCCTCAGATCAGCTCTGAGGAAAGTTACAAGCATGAGGGTCTGGCAGAGACGCCAGAAACGAGCCCAGAAAGCCTTTCATTCTCACCAAAGAAAACTGATGGGCAAATTGAAGAAGCTAAAGGAGCGGCTAGAGCACACACAACAGCAGAAACATGTTCTCCGAAGGAAGTCTCCTCAAAGGAAGATGAAAAAGGTATTACTGAGAGACAGCTAGATGCTGTTACCGAGACTAGGGAGTCTCATTCTGACCATGTATCAGAAGAGCGTGTACCTCCAGCCTCTGAAGAAGAGGCTGATAAAGTTAAAGAAAGTAGCTCAGCTTCCATTATGAAAGATATTAGCAGGGATAAAGAATCCAGAACCACTGCACATTTCACTAAGTCTTCTGAAACATATGACACTGCTTTAGAGAAAGAAAAAGATATAGCCTGTGAACGCCGTCTTACGGTTAGAAGTCCCCAGAAATTGGAACTTTCACTTGCTAGCCATGATAGTGAAAGCTTTAGCCCAGTTGCAGATGACTCTTTGACCATAAGTCATAAAGACTCCCTGGAAGCAAGCCCAGTGCTAGAAGATAACTCATCACACAAAACGCCCGACTCTTTGGAGCCCAGTCCTATGAAAGAGTCCCCCTGCCGCGATTCCCTTGAAAGCAGCCCCGTAGAACCAACAGTGAAGGCGTGTATTTTGGGGCAGGGTCCTCTTCAGTCCGTTCTCGGCAAAGGAGAAGCCTGCCCAGAGCTGGCATCAGTGCGTTCCAGGATTCTCCGTGACCCCGAGGGAAGTGCCGATGATGACAGTCTAGAGCAAACATCCCTCATGGAGAGTTCGGGCAAAAGTCCTGTCTCTCCCGAAACTCCTAGTTCGGAAGAAATTAGCTATGAAATCACACCTAAAATGGCAGACATACCAAAGTCGGCCACCATCCCTGAAGTCAATGAAGAACCGGAGGACGATTCAGAAAGCGAACCCAAGAAGAGATTCACCCCTGAAGAAGAGATGTTTAAAATGGTGACCAAAATCAAAATGTTTGATGAATTGGAACAAGAAGCAAAACAGAAGAGAGATTATAAAAAGAGTCGTAAGCAAGATGAATCTTCTCTAGCTGCCAATGCAGAAGCCTCATGTGAGGCTGAAGCACCGGAGCCAACGGCTGTAGTAGATAAAGACATAGCTACAGTGGTGACACCTGCAGCTGACTCTAGAAAAAGTTCTTCCTCTTCCGAAAGCGAGCCGGAATTGACTCGGCTCAAAAAAGAAGCCAACTTGGGCCTCTTAAGGGAGCCTGTGATCCGAGTGCAGCCACCCTCACCTTTACCATCCAGTATCGATTCCAGCTCTAGCCCCGATGAAGCAGGTTTCCAACCCATTGATTCCCAACAGTGCTCTGTCGGGGTAGGTGAGGTTAAAGCAGAAGGCAAAGGTGACAAAGAGGAGCCTCTTATCTTCGGGCGCAGCTGTAAGGCTTCCACGGGAGAATCAGGCACTTGTCATTCCGATGGTTGTGCGTCAGTAGAAAGCGCCCAGTCGAAGTGTCGTGACGGTGCGGGTGACTGTGAGGCAGTCGGTCCCGATGCCCCGGTCACGCGATCTGGGGGTACTCCCTCTCACTCCCTTGGTGACGGTTCTCAAAAAGCGCTTCATGCCGAGTCTTCGCTAACAATTGAGCAGAACGATGCTACTGAAAAAGATGCCAAACCGGTGGCATCGCTAACACCCAGAGACCTCATTTCTATGGGAACCATGTCAGAGAAGGCAGGTGGTCTTTCTTGTGGACACGGTACTGCCGAGTGCCCTGTTCCACGAGGTGGCAAACTGGCCGAAGGTGATCCCACTGACCGTTCTGCTTCGGCGGGGAAATCGGGAGAAGCAGATAGAGGTTGTGAAACATCTCACAGAGACAGTCATGCTGAGGAACCCTTACCAGAGTATTCATCCCTTACCACTGACGCAGTGGAACTCGACAGCTATGTAGCAGATGCCGCTAACAGTAGCACTCCGTATATAGTGAGCCCTTACGAGAATGTGTCGTCTGGACATTTCTTTATTGACTCTGAAAGTGAGGTAGGATCTGGTAGAAGTCTGCTCTCTAGGGAAACCTCTTCTATTGCAGAAGGGAAAGATCAGACTGGGGAAGCTTTACTTAGCAGAGACACAGGCAGTGAGTATTGCTCTTCAGAGGAAGTATACATGGAAATAGAGCCCAAAACAGAGGATGGATTTCAGACAAAATCACAAGGGTCTTCGGCCTCAGATTACACAAAATCAGCTGAATCTGCCCTTGAGGATGTGAGAGATGAAACAGGGAAATTGATGGGTCAGGTTGTCATCACTAGAACCGATGTGGATTCTGACATGTGGAGCGAAATACGTGAAGATGATGAAGCTTTCGAAGCTCGGGTGAAGGAAGAGGAACAAAAGATATTTGGGTTGATGGTTGACAGGCGATCGCAAGGCACAACCCCTGACACGACACCGGCCAGGACGCCCACCGAAGAAGGGACGCCACTCAGTGAGCAAAATCCTTTTCTTTTTCAGGAAGGCAAGTTGTTTGAGATGACTAGAAGTGGAGCCATTGACATGACCAAAAGGAACTACCCAGATGAAAGTTTTCACTTCTTCCAGGTGGGGCAGGAGCCTCAGGAAGAAGTTGCTTTATGTGAAGAAGTGAAAGAAGCAGCAGAGGTGGAATCTCCAAAGCCGAAGGGCTCACCAGACCCATTTGAAGCTTCGGAATCAGAGGAGTCGGATAGACAAGAACAAGACACGTTGAAATATTCACCCCCATCACCCGAGTGTAGTGATAGATCAGAAGAAATGATGGGTGAAGGTGCCAGCACGGGCACCGCAAAAGCAGATCTTAAATCCAGAATTCCGATTAAAATGGGTATTTCAGCTTCTTCGAAATCACCAAAGAAAGAAACTGCTGCCTCTGAAGCTGAGCCCCTCTCCAGAACGGAGACCGACACGGTCGATAGTAGTCAGGTGCCTTGCCCCATCTCTCCAGAGCAGTGTGCGTTAGCAGATGAATTAGATTTTTCCAAAGTCACTCGATCAGTTAGTTCTGAACAGGGTGAGGAGTCCCCGGACTCCTCCCCAGAGGAACAGAGATCTGTGATTGAGATCCCCACTGCTCTAATGGAGAGCGTGCCTTGTGAAAGCAAATCCAAAATCCCTGTAAGAACAGCTGCTGCCACCTCGCAATCCTCGCAACCATCGGAAAACGAGAGCCTTTCCCCGGACGACTTCCTAGACGGTTCGCAGTGCGAAGGAAAAGATGACCAAGCAAAACCAAAGTCTAAAATTCCCATCAAAGCCGCTTTCCAAAAAGCTGAACCGCAGTATTCGTACGCAGACGCGTCTGTCCGCAGGCCAGAGTCACCCAAGGCGCTCGACGTGACGAGCGCGGTACCTACGAAACAAGACAACCGGAGCAAATCGGAATCTGACGCGAGTAGTCCCGTGGACCTAAAGACCAAGCGTTCAATCAAAGCTAGGAGTTACGCTGAGGCAGAGGCAGAGGCCAGAGAGAGGGAGAGCGAGCTGAAGTTTGAGCTAGACTCAGATGAGGCAGCAACAGCAAGATCGAAGGTATTTTCTTCACGGTTGCCAGTTAAAAGAAGCACTACAGGCTCCCGCGGTGCTTTTAGTCCCACAAAAGAAAGTAAGGACCATTTTTTTGATCTTTACAAAAACTCCATAGAGTTCTTTGAAGAAATTAGTGACGAAGCTTCTAAATTAGTGGAAAGACTCACGCAGTCAGAGAGAGACCAAGAATTAGTTTCAGATGATGAAAGCAGTAGCGCCCTAGAAGTTTCAGTTATTGAAAATGTGCCATCCAGTGACACTCAGCAGGCAGTTCCTGAAGACATCTTTGACACCAGACCCATTTGGGATGAGTCTGTAGAGACTCAGATTGAACGTATCCCTGACGAAAATGTCCATGACCGTGCTGAAGGTATTTGCCAACGACTGGGATTCCCTGTGCGACGCATGTCATGAATTAAACTCTTTTGTTTTTTGTTTTCTTTGGTTGGTGTGTGCGTGCGTGTGCGTTTGTGTACAGGTGTTATGCGTGTGGCATTTTCTTTTCAGCTTTTGGTGGTTAGTTGTGCTTTTTTTTTTTTTCCTTGTGAGCTGTGTTTGGTTTTTTTTGTTTTGTGTCTGTGTTCTTGTCTGTGAAACGATCTCAAGATTGCGAACCATAAAAGCTCAYGGGAAGTGTTACCTTAATAAGCAGAAACACTTCTAAAAATATGTATTGTTTTATCATTAAACTGATTGCTTAGGTCATGCACGTTTTGGCTTTTGACTTTCCCTGGCCCTATTACTAACTATTAACTTTCACTAATAATAAAAGGCTTGGGCATCGATTGAAAGCGAGACAGGCAAATTTATATACTTTAGAGTTGTTACACAAAGAGATCTGCAGAAGTTTTAAAGAATTAAGCTCTTTATGTTCCTTTTTTTGACAGTCTGTGTCTCAAGAAAACTCTGAGTCACCAGGAACTTCAGTACAAGTTTCCTGGTGCTTGGTTTTCCTCTCACCTATTTGTGTGCTAGTACAGAGTAGCCATAACGGAAATCAGGAGCTGAAATGACACGTGCATACATCACGAACCCTAAGCAATTTTCTGACTCGGAGGTGTCGCAGTCCTCGTGTGCATTCAGGGAAAATCAAAACTCAAATTCCGCCATCCTCAAATTAGCTCTGGGGATGGGAGGAGCAGTCAGTCTGACCGTTATGTGACATAAATGAGGACTGACGAACGCCCATCTGATTTTTCCTTGCCTTCGTCCTAAGTATTTTGTCTCACTCCCTCGTCAAAAGGGTCAAAGACCCTTAAATTAACAGTGTCTCAAATACAGACTCAATTCCAAGTGCCCTATGAAGTGTTGGAACAAAACCTGCCCTACAGCAGAAAGAACGTAATCAGAAGCACCGGTCCCGATGAATTCTTCAACCTGGCATTTACTAAGGAGGCATGGAAAACTATCGCTCCTGGCTTAGTTAAAGTCTTCAATTTAATGTTAGAACGAAGTTTTGGAATAAAATGCTTGGCCAAAATAGACACAGTAGGCACTTCAGTCCTGGCTTAGATTTTCACATGAAAGCCTGATTTTCAAATGGAAAAACTAGATAGTCCTGTGCTTTTCTGGTTTTATTTTTTAACCTGGGGATTTGCAGTCCTCACTTGAGTTACGCAGCCTGTCCACATTTAGACACAGCAGTTAGAAAAACCAACGCTTTCCCTTCTTGGGTACCTCTCCTATGGAAACGGTTTTTAACTTGCAAGAGGCAACTTGTAGCTCTCTTTGACCTTTAGATCAACAGGACGATCAGGAAAGGACAGAGGAAAGACTGGCCCACATCGCCGATCACCTTGGATTCAGCTGGACAGGTAAAATGCACCTTGTCTGCTCCAGAGAGAAAGGAGGGGAGCGGGCCACACTTTTCTCATGTTTCTTTTGGATGATTTTCTGATTATCTAAAGGTGTTTTATAGAAATATTCCAGCAGCTTATTGTCTTTGGGCTACAAAGATTCCTAAACGGGATAACATGGAACCTATTCTAAACAATCACTTAAATGTTGTGGATTAGACCTGAGGCGGCGAATGGTAGCGAAGTGAAAGTAACATGGAATGAGAGGCAAATCAGTTTAGAGACTCTTACAAAGAGAAGGAGATGTGCAGAAATCTTCACGCTGTGTCCAACCGCGCAGTCTGACCAAAAAAATGCGGCGACAAATCACGTCAGGTGTAGGCTTTTTTGTGTCTCTTGCTAGAACAGTATCATGCTCCTGAAAAAAGCCAGGCTCTAGGAGTTAAAGAAGAGCTGCATGCGAGGGAAAACATTTTAACTTCTTGGTAATAAAGATTATGCTCTTGGCTGTTTTTATAAGCCTCCTCAGAGTACATGCAAAATCTGACTGATACTTTAGCTTATGTTACATCTGCCTTTCCTGTCCTCTGCTTTAGTCCATGGAGTAACTGGGAGCATGTGTCACTCATCCCAGCACGGATTATCTTGAAATCAGTAGGACTTGGACCTGCGCAATGTAACAGATTAAGAATATGCTGAAAATTAAATAGAAGTGAATAGACAGCCCTGAAAACAAAACTAGAAAAAACAGATTTTCATCGAGTTAGACATCAATGTTTTACAGCATATTCGGGAGGGCAGGGTAACAGACCTGCATAAACATAACAGGCCTGTCTTTTATTATGGCGAAGATTGCTTATAGTAAAGATTACATTTCCAAATATTAATTTGGTGGGTGAAATAGTGGTTGTTTTTTCTTCAAACTCATTGGACTGTGTAGGATTTGAGTCTAATGTACGGTTTCTCTGTGTTTGTTGAAGTTTACAGTGGTAGCAGTTTACAAGCCAGCCTAGAAATAAAGTTATCTGGGTTTAGGGTTCCCTCTGCCTTGTTGAAACACGACACCCTCCAAAATCGAGTCCAAGCATAATGATAGTGGAATAGAATCTGAATCCACCTTTATGAAACAAGCCGAATAACAGTAGGAATCTCACAAATTCTCTGTGCCTTTAACTCACTGGGTGACCTGTTTCAACATTTGCATCTTAGTTTGGTGATGGCAGAAAGCTCCCCCTGGTTCTGGATACAAGAAAGATGTTACAGGCTGTAAAATCACGTCTCTTGTCTGGACTGCAGCCTGAGCCTATGCTACATCAGAAGGACATCACTTGGTCTTGGTTTCATGGGTTTTTTCAGGTTTTGGGGTTCAACTGTAATTCACAGACATTTACTTCTCTTTAAATGAAATTAGACCAGGGGAGTAGTAGTAGACCTCTTTACAGAGATATGGGTTTCTTTTTCAGAGCTAGCAAGAGAACTGGACTTCACAGAGGAGCAAATTCACCAGATCCGAATCGAAAATCCCAATTCACTTCAAGACCAGAGCCATGCACTCCTGAAGTACTGGCTTGAAAGGGATGGGAAACACGCAACAGGTTTGTTGCCAGTTACTGTCTGTGTAACTGCCTCCAGTTTGTTAGTTGAGGTGACAGGGGTGTTACAATCACAGAGAGAAAATTTGGGGGAAATTTAGGCTATAGCAAGGATGACCGTGGATTTGTGCTCTTGTCTGTATAACAAGACAACTAAGCAAATTTGCTACAGGAAAAAACCAAACAGTGCTAATTTTTATAGGCAGCCATTCAGTTCTTTTTATATTTTACACAGGGATGCATCTCTAATTTATCTATGTTATTTTACTGGTCAGTATCCTATATGTGCCCTTGCTATGGAAAAGAGAAGGGAGAGATGGTGTGTAATTCTTAACTCAGCTCCACGGTGTCATTCCAATGCCACAGATACAAATCTTACCCAGTGTCTCACGAAAATCAACCGGATGGACATTGTTCACCTGATGGAGACCAGCGGCATAGACTCCACGCAGGGCCACGGCACCCGCACCTACGCGGACGCGGACCAGTCCATAGGATTGGACCACAGCGAAGGTAACGGGATCCTGATGCAAACTTGCTCAGCTTGCCTCGGCTAAGCATCACTTCTGCTCCCAAAGGTTTGACCAGGGTCGTCTGTTAGCTCCCCGACTGAGCACTAGAATCCCATGTCAAAAGCACGGACAATACGGATGAATGCGAGCACAGCCTCGCACGGGTCACTGTTTCACCAGCTAGAAGATCTGAGCTTTAGCTGATCGTTAAAAAGCAAGTAACCCGGTCAGAAACTTTTGCTCAGTTTACCTTGGGGTTTTTATTTGCTTATACAAGTGCTTTCATGAAAGTTCAGAAGATTGTTTTAGGATTCGGTCAAGATATATATAAAGGGAAAACTACTGCATGCTTTGACAAAAAAAACCTCTTTGAATCTGAGTAATCAGGCTCTTATAATTCTGTTAGGATGCCTATTGCATTTCTTAAGTTTGAAAGTTCACTGGATTAGATCCAGTGGTTGTAAATGGAAGAAACACCTCCGAATTCTGTGGCATAAAATTCCCTTTTCCAGAAGTGATACTTTTGTGTGCTTAACTCAGTATTGAAGTATTAGACAGCTGCAAAGGTCCCATCTTGAAGGGAATGTAGGAACAGAAGGTTGTTTGCCATAATTAGCATTCTAATAGCACAAGCGAGTTAGTTTTAGAATGCTAACCTCTCTGTCCAGCTCAAACTCAGTACAGGCTGTTCTGTTTTCCCCCAAGTTCAGAGTTGAGTAGGTGTCCGGTGAATGAGGCCCATAAATGAGCTACTTGTTGCACCTAGTCCTCTATGAAAATTTTGTCCATTTTTGTGCAGTTATTTTTTCCAGAACCAGATAATAATGGATAAGGGTGGAGGGGGAAGTCACTAAAATCTATCCTAATCTGCTTGAAAAAAACCCGTCGTGAACCTTCATTCATACTTCGAGGGTTTCAAGCTTAATTACTTGAGGTACATTTCTAGGTAAAGTTTGTTTTGCCTGTTACTGTCCAAATCTGGCCATAGCCGTGGCAATCTGGTATTCCTTTGGCTACTTAGAGAGGCTATGTCCCCTCCTACTCGAGATGTTTTAAAATTTCAAGTAAGATGTTGCATCCAGGAATTTTAAATGTGCACGGAGCATGGGAAGGACCTTGTGCATTCTAGTACGGTGTGTAATGATATTTCTCATCTCTCTGTTTTTCCAAGGGTTTTCTGCACTGCAAGAAGAAGTGTACAGCTCAAGACACAAGCAAGAACCCCACAGAATATCTAAGGACAGCGAGCCAACAGAGCACCCTCCTCTAGTGTCCGAGGAAGACGTGTCTGCCACTTATTCCCCGTTCCAGGACAGTACTCCTAGGAGCGAGGCAGAAGTGTCCATGGCTGAGCTTCTGAGACAAGCACACAAGGAACAAGTAGAAGCTGAATTCTCAGGGAAACCCCAAGATGTGCCAGGGAAACCATCTGCTTCACAACAGGAATATTTGTAAGTGTCAGAAGAGCAGGATGAAACCTATGTGGAACAGATTCTCTCTTCTCTGTGTAATAAGAGGATTTTACAGTTTTCTTTGAAACTTACGAACACACTAGAATTTTCCTCCAATTACGGTTTGACTTCTTAATCCGTATGGAGGAAGCCTTAAGGCTCAGGAGAGAAAGTCAGCTTGTCACTGTGAACACGAAGCAATAATTGTGTCTAGTCCGTAGGAAACAACAGAGGGTTAACAGAGAAGCGGAGGGGGTTTTATGTATATTTTTTGTGTATTAGGTGACAACTGAGGACAACTTAATGAAAGTAATCCTAAAGGAGCTTTCTTTTTCAACGGAGGCAAAAATGTTTCGGCTTAATCATTACTTAAAAAATTCAAAACCACCTATGAAGAACTGAGTTTTTAAAAGTAAATTTCAGATGGCCAAAGGAACAGAAACAGGGTTTTATACAGACAAGACAGAAGTACTTACAGGAATAAGACATGATAAAGTTCGAATTTAGAAGACCTGTGCAGCAAAACCTTGAATTCTGATTGCAGCTGTCAGTGGGGTTGGTGTCATTTGAAAAGGAACTTCAACTTGATCATGTTCATTTCTCCACACCTTCCCTAATCATTTGCCCATGCTAAGGCCCATCTGCAGGGTAGATTCAGGTATTAATAAAGCCAGCAAAATATCAGGAATCCCTATCCAAAGAAGTGGAAGTGATTTTCCTCAAAGTGATTAGCTTTGAAGTGGAGACGCAGCTCTCAGCAGTCAGAGGGCAGCTGAGTCCAGCGAATGGTGTTTGGGGGATTCTTTTGCTCAGGATGATATGCCAGGAGAAAGTGTGGGAGACCAAAAACACCATCTAAGGCAGGAAGCTAACCTTTGCAGTGATAGGCAAAAATACCAATGCTTCCTAAGGATTTGCACGAGGACAYGAATGTTTTCGAGGAATAGAGAATGCTTGTGAGACAATATTGCCGACACTACGTGAGAGTAGTGATGACAGGCCAAAATCACTACACTGCAGGTCTAGTTTAACTTGGAGGAAAATTGGGCTAGATTTAAATAGCTTGTAAGGAACATGCTTTAAGAGGAATTATGCAATAATATTGCATGTACGTATCCTTGAATTACATGTATTACCTTTATATATAAATATTACATAGTAACATATGTAATAATAGGTTCAAGTAACTTGGGGCAGTGATTAAGTCAGAGCAGGGTTCAACCACGAAAATAACATTACAAACAAAATCAGAACCTCTGCTAAATTTGTTTAGTATAGCTTCAGGATTCTACAGGAAAGTTGGTCTGTCCTCCTTTGCAGCTGTACAGCTTGTGCTTAACGTAGAAGCTGCCTCACATCCATCTATAGTGATCCGGTCTGAAAAAGTAAGTGGTAGTATGTAGCACTCTGAGGGCAGAAGTGACAGTGAAGCTCACTGAAATACTTTACAAATACCAAGTTTGGCAGAATTGCAGGCAAGGTTTGGATAACCATTTAGAGATTTGCTTGGAAAGATGACAGGAATTCCCAGCCAGACTAGTCTGTAGTTATTGTCAAGGAGTATCAGTTATTTCTAGACTTTGCTAGACAACGGACAACATACCAATATTAAATCAGTGCATTGTGTTGCATTGATGGAAATTGGGAAGCACTGCACGGTGGTAACTTCCCGGGACCTGTAATTCACAGCGTCACGACTCCAGCAACGGAGCAGTCTACGGCAGCTGGGAAAGCAGCAAGCGAAAAATCGGCGCACTTAACCACGGCCAAGGGAGAGACACAGAAAGCATCCGCACAGCCTCCATCCTCTGCACCGAGAGGGGACTCTCCCATCGTCCAAGAGCCCGAGGACGCCCAGCTCCACCGGGAAGACCCCTCTCCAAGGAGATCTAGTCTCGTGATAGTGGAGTCAACTGAGGAGCAGACGGAGAAGTCTGGAAGGGGCTATGAAGAGGAATCTTTGGAAAAGGTAAACCACAACTTTGCTTCAAAGTCATTGACACAAAGCAACAAGTTATATGTCTCACTCGTCCCTTAAGATGAGAATATTTTTAATTAATCCGCATCTGGCACTGCGTTTTTTCTCCCTTCCTCAGTGCATAGAAGGGTTAGCTATAGGCTTTTCTGCAGAGGTTTTCAAAGCTGAAGCAAACCCCGGATCCCAAAGCCTAGGCTGTCGTTCTGGTTCTGCGCTACCCGGCTCTGTCCTTCGGTCTGTCACAGTTACATCTGTGCCTGTGAGAGAGCGCGTCAGTAACAGGGGCAGGAACAAGTAAAAGCTGAAACAGATGTAACGGACAAAGTCATAACATTTAAAGCTCATAAAGAAAGGCAAGACTAGCCCAGAGCAGTGTGAGAAATGGCATGAAAGGTCTGTAAAGTCAGTGAGATGAAAAAGAGGCAGCAGGTTGTGCATTGCAGACTCCTAAGGACCCGCCGGCAGAATGGTGTTTATGTAGCATGCAAGCAGTAAAGAGGGAGACAGGAGAGGGAAGAGAACATCAGAAACCGTATGAGGCAGGTCTTTGGTTGTGTGAGGCAAAGGGACTTGACTGCAATGTTCAGAGCGGGGAGGACATGAAGCAGCAAGGAAAGAAAGCAACCGTATGGCTTTTAGTGGAGAATTAAAAGTTCTTGGCAGATAAAGGCTTAAGAATAAACAGCTTGCTTTTCTGTTCTAAGTGGAAGAAAAGGAGAAGGCATCATTGGGCAGGAAATTAGTTTTAGAAGTTAGAGCAGAGAAGGTGCAGTTGTAATGAAGCAGACTTTGTTTCCTTGTGCAATTCACCTTGACATTCATTCAGAAACAGGCCCTTCTGTCTCTGCTGTGATGTGGGCAAATGTACCAGCTCTGGAACGAGGGGTTTCAGGGCTCTGCCTCTGGGATCTCAGAAAAAGGTGGAATTAAAAGTGTGTCAGCTGATGAGAGAGTAGCTACAACAGGGCTCAGTACAAGGGCTGCCGTAGGAGAGGCTGCCCTCAAAATAATGTACTGCTTTTTTCCTTCAGGTCTTTTATTAAAGCGAAACAACAACAACTGGGTCCAAAACCAAACATACCCCCTTCATTTATTTTTCTCTTTATGTTTTTATACTGTTGCTCTTTCCTAAGTCATTCTTTTCAGCCTCGCCCTCTGACTTCTTTGCTTAAATTTGTAATTCTTCCCTATGCAGGAGAGAACTTCCCACACTTGTTACTAATTTTTCCTGGTCTCCCTAGTGCTGAGGCTACTGATACGCTGTCCTCTAGTTAAAACAGTTCAGTCTTACTGTCTGTATGCTGCACTCTGTACTTCCTGGGATGGAGGATTAAAGGCTTTCTTATCTTTTTCTGTGTAATTAACACAGAAAGCATATGCAGTAAGTAGGAGTTGCAGAGCCACTGTAACAGGACAGAGGCTGTAGGTACGGCCAGATACTGCCAGTACCGCATTCAGAGCACTGCTTCCATGCTTCCCTAGGAGTTAGCAGAGGAGTTAGGCGGGCTGGAGCTCAGCTCGGACGAGGACGAGATGGTCACTACCAGGGTCATTCGGCGCCGGGTCATTATTCAGGTACCGAGTGTGTTGAACGCCCGCACGAGCCCGTGCCGCCTTTGGCCCTGGGAACACGGGGGACAGCATGTGGGTGGCGGTGCACCTCGAGCTGCATTACTTGAGAGCATCCCACGGGCATTGGACAAGCCAATCCAATACCTTAGGATTACAGTAACACTGCTAACCCAACTCAGAAGTCCCCCAGATCCCTCAGTAGGAGGAGCATGAAGACTTGTCAGCCCCGCACACAACAGAGTCGACTAACATATCTTGGCTTAAGTTTTCTTTGCATGCCTTTCTAGGGATTTCTTTGCAGGACAAATTTTTTCCTAACATTGCTCACATGTTTTCCATTCTGTAACCAATTAACCGATTTTAAAAGTGCTTATTTGAAGTGACCCCGGCGAAGGCCTCGCTTCACATGGGTTTGTTCTCTGTCACACAGGCTGATAGTATGCCTGAAATGCCACCAGAAACAGTCACAGAAGAGCAGTACACAGATGAACATGGCCACACAGTGGTAAAGAAGGTATTGTCAGTTCTGCCCCTTGTTACCTTCTTCCTCTCCTGTAAAAGGAAGGAAAAAAGCATCCATTGAAATGTCAAACTTGCTGCTGCGAAGGGGTGTGATTTGAAGAGTAGAGAGTGGAAGGAATGACACTTTCTGTTCATGAGAGATACCAAAGTTTGAAGAATTATTCTGAATCTCGAAATCATTCTGTATTATAGTGTAGAACCTAAGAGGACGTATTTTGTTAACTTTCTTGTTTAAAGCCAGTGGCAATTCTGCATAGATCTCTATTGCTTAGAAGAAAGTTGGTTGTTAGTTTTAAAAAAAAACTTACAAAAACGACAGTCCACAATTTTATCTAAGATCTTGTTTGCTTGTAATAATGAAAGTAACGGAGGGGTGGGTCTGTAAGAGGCAGAGAAACTCAGACTCTAGATCTTCAAGAGGAAAGCAAATTTTGCACAGCAAGGAAGTGAAAGAGGAACTTCAGTGCTCCTTTCTTTATCTGACAACTTGGTGCGTAGAGGTTTGTTCCAGGACTTGCCTGAGCTGTGCTGGAAGCAAACTCCATCTTCCATCTGTCAAGAAGCCATCACCTGGATAGGATGTCTATGAATTCCTATTAGAGTAAACCACCCCAGCCAAGTATTCTTTAGTCTTGACCGTATTATTACGGATAGGTCCGTGCCTTGAACCAGGCCATGCACAGCTCCGGGTCATCCGCAGAAGGATGTACACCCGTCCTCCTGAGAAATTTCTCTCCTCTTGAACCCTGTCATTCTTTTCTGCTCCTCTGCCTTTGGCCTGCAAAAAGCTTTAAGCACCAGAGGAGTCTCTGCAGTAGCGGTTGTGGAGTAAAACACCAAATCATCTACGCAGGTTCCTTCACGTGGGAAAAAATGCCCTTTGAGAACAAAATCCTATCCAGAGAACAAGGAGGAATACGTTACTGTCAGCTCATTTGGAACTAAACTCTCTCTCGTTCCCTCAGGTGACTCGGAAGATCATCCGGCGCTACGTTTCTCCCGACGGCACGGAGAAAGAGGAAGCGCTGATGCAGGGAACGCCGCAAGCCCCCGTGACCGTGGAAGAGGGGGACGGCTATTCCAAAGTGGTGAAGCGGGTCGTGCTGAGGAGCGGCAGCGAGCACTCAGAGGTACGGGGCGCTCTGCCCGCCATGGCACAGAGCCGTCCCCAACGGGGCTTGCTTAGGCAGCGCCTCTCAGCGTCTTCATTCTACCACTAAGCCCTAGAACTCTACAGTTACAGTAAGTTTAACTTTGAGGAGGCTAAAAACACGTATGACTTATGTGAACTGTTTTAGAGCCAGGTTAAAAAAAAAAAAAAATCCCAAACAGGTAAGTGCTGCTTAAGTTGTGAGAGAGGGCGAGAAGCTGGGAATAGGGTGTGCCTTCAGGAGCCCTGGGCCAAAAGCAGGGTGTAACAAGTGGTTATTAGTGATGTGGAAAACATCAATAGAAAAAATGTTTCCTTGCCAGAATTATGTGTGAGAAGTACTTCTGCAGGAGTGAAGTTATTTTTGTTAGCTGACCCTAACAGAGCTACACCTTGCCCTATGGAGCCCATAGACAGGGAAGTCCTATTTTGACAGCGCACGTCGTGATGTGTAGAATTCATCCCCAGCTTACTCCTGCTTTCTGACCTTACAGGTGACCCTGTCCGAACCTGCAGTTCTGTCTAGTGCCTCCAAATTCCAGTCGGAGCCGGTGGAAGGCCGGAAAGTCAGCAAGGTCATCAAGACCACCGTAGTGCACGGAGAGAGGACGGAGAAACACCTGGGAGATGCCAGCCTGGCTTCTGACCTTCCGTCAGCCAAAGAGGACTTCGAAGAGGTACAAATGACTTTTATGTATAAGTATTATAAGAAGTGTCGTGACAACTGCTGGGATAAATTCTACTCAAAGGTTTTGCTAGTGGAGCCTCCAACTCAACTGCTGAGTGTGAAGCTCTGTTTTTATTCAGAAGCAAATTTTAAAAATATTCAGAATGTGTAGGGAAAGCTGATATTGCAGAATTAGCTAAGGGACTTTGTTGAGAGTAAAAAATGTCATGGAGGCTGTGTGTGAAGTTTGTAGGTATATTGTGTTTGACTGCAGTTACAGTTCATTCATGTCATACCAGTCATGGAGCTTATTTTAGAGGTGGATACAGGTAAGGCTACACCCTGGGTAGGTGGATGTGCTTGTCCTCCAAATAGTAAGAGAGGAGCAATATGTACAGATAGCACTTTACTCAGAATCCAGTTTACTGTCTCTGAATAGCACATCTTAGAGGTGACAAGAAATACATCAAGTAGAGAAATACATGAAAGCTGTGTGGCAGTACATGGAAAGTATATACATGGCTTTCTTTTTAATCACAAAGCCAGACCTGGTGGAAGGAGGCAGTACTGAGATATGCTTCATGTAATGAGCAAGCAGCAGTAAAGTGTGTTCTAGGTGATGCATGTAGAGGGTGGAGTTTGTTGCTTCAGGTGTCTGGATGCGTAGGGTCTGTTGTACTGTTTTCATTGGAGGCTTTGAGCTACACAGGTAACCTTCWGAGAGTGGACATGCCTGCGTTAGTAGAGTCAGAAATGAGGAGAGAGGACGGCTCGATCCTGCGGAGGTTAGTAATGGCATGGTTTGCGGTGTTGATTGCTGGGAGCGGCTGTGCCTTTTTTAGCCCGGATCATTGCCACCTGCCGGGAGGGCCCGGGGCCGGGAGGGCCCGGGGCCGGCTGCCCGCAATTCCCGGCTTCAGCGGAAGGCAGATCGCGGCCTTGACCGGGCCCGGGGAGGTTTGTGGCTTCTTTCTTTCTTTCTTTCTTTCTTTCTTTCTTTCTTTCTTTCTTTCTTTCTTTCTTTCTTTCTTTCTTTCTTTCTTTCTTTCTTTCTTTCTTTC